>OX940900.1:3017500-3432500 GCA_954871355.1 Cabera pusaria | reverse complement strand
TCTCTAGTCCCGGCGATGAACTGACCAACAACGATGGCCGCAACGTTTGCCAAACCATAAACACACGCGCACGTACTAGACGCCCTAACGACGACCCAGTATCTATCGCGGTTCTGTCCCTGATTTAGGCGCAGGGTAAGGATTACGGGTGGTGACGAATTAAAACCCCGAAGTAATCACACGCACACAACTTTATGAACAAACACCTTACACAAAGGAACTTAATACGAGTTTACACTACTTTTATATCTACGATGTTCTTACGCAAGTTACTCTATCAATTTTTTCCGTGAAATGACTTACTGAAATGACTGCTCTTTCTAAACATGTAAGGGTTTTTAAGCCCTCTGCCTGCCCTTCCACCAGGCTGGCATGTACCGTTCAGTTAGGCGAACCGTTAGGTACCTCCATAAACCGCTCCTTTCCCACGGTTAACTCCCAAGTTAGGCTCCCAAGGATAGTGGTAATATTTATTTATTTATTAGACAAAACGCCTTTACAACAATAACCTTACTGTTAAATCTATTATACTATACAACTTAATTTTAAACCGTTATGCATTTTAGGTCTGTTTCCAAAATGTGCAACAAACTACAGTCTTTTCCTTTGCCGACATATGGCTTGTAACGGATACTGGATTACTTTATAGTCTTAAAACCTTTCTCACAGTTTTCTTATTGCTTAACTATAACGGTAAAGCGAATGTTATTGCGCTCCCCAACAACTGTATACCAGAAACTTTATTTTTTCAGGATATTTGCCCGATCTTATAAAATATTGCACTGTGGTACAGAACCCTTCAAGTGCAAGTCTGACTTGCACTGGGCCAGTTAATTTAAAATAGGCCTGATCGTAGCCGACTTATACAACACCTTTTCCACTCGGCGCATTGCGCTGTCTGCTAATTTTTGCTGTCAATGTAAAGTCTGTCTACAGTGGACATCATAAAGATTAATTACATTGCAATGAACTTTTTTTTGCTGCGTGGGTTGTGGTGTTGTATAAGTCAGCTACGACCTTTACAATGCCAGTTTTTAGATGTAGTTGATACTTGCATATCTTTGAAACTAACAAACTGTGTAATTGTGTTTGCGTTTTACCACTTATTCCCTAAAAATAAATACACATTGGATATATTTACATACCTTGGAACATACGATTCATAAAGTACATATATGTTATTGCACAGGGACCATATAAAATAAAATGGAAATATTTCGAATTATGCTGTGGACCAAAACGAGCCAATTTAACACACGTTTCCAGAGCTCTTATAGAAGACAAATATGGCAGTTATACAGCAATAACGAATTTTAGTTTTATTGATCCTACTAAAGTTGATGAGGTAAGTTAATTATGACGTTATACGTTACTAGCAGCGCCTCGCGGTTTCATCCACATTTTTCCCGTATATGTAAGAATAGGTACCGGGATAAAATATAGCCTATGTTACTTGCTGCTAATGTAGGTTTCCATTATTGAAAGAATAATTAAAATCAATCTCGTCGTTTTTGAGATTAATCGATACAAACAAAAAATTAAATCTTTTCTCCTTTTACTATTCTTTAGATAAGAACATCTAGATGGCGCTAGAGTAGGGAAGAAAGCTCTTCTTGTAAATATTGCTTAAATGTATGAGATCCTGCATCGAGCAAATCATATTTCCCGCTATTTTGGAACCTGATGCACTTGCTGACTTGATGACGCAAACATCTTAAAATTTGAACTTATCATAAAATGTATCTTCTATAAGTGTTGATCGGTAAAGATTGTTAGAGCGAGGCGTTCCGCTGCTTGTAAAAAATGTTCTCTACACATAATACATTTTAACCCCTGAAAAGAGAGGAGTGAAAATTAGTTTTTTTTTATAACTAGATAGGTCAGCGTTTGACCACTATCTCACCTGATGTTAAGTGACAATGTGAGCGATGATGTAGCACGCTTACCTAGAAGATTAAATTGTTTATTTTACGATAAAAAAACAACTATATAATTTTCAATCTATATCTCCTTCTTTGAAACGTTTTAGATGACGAAATGCGTCGGTAACTATGTAAAGATTATAGCTGGTAAAAAAAAAATGTATTCAAATCTTGGCATAAAAGTAATCGAATTTGATTTTATAATTCGTTTTATTTACAGATGAAAATCACTGTGATATCTAATAAGAATGGTACTGCAAAAAATGTTCTTTGGAACTACAAGATAGACAGACCTTGCCAACATTTTTCTATCGGCTGGATACTGAACAAATTTTTGATGACAAATAGTAACTGCGTTGTAAAAAAAGTAAGTGAGGGCTTTCTCTCAATTTTCTATCCTATATTTTTCACCCTATACTGATGTATCTTTTGTCCTATGTTTTTTTATTCAAACTAAAGGGCACAAAGAAGTAAACTAGATATCGAACACATGTTTTCTGATACATAATATGCAAAGGGATGTAAGGTAGCATAAATACCATCTCGGTTCTCCCAGTCAACCTTACCTGCCCGTGGTGCAATCTGCTGACCAACAAACGAGGCTCTGGCGATCGACAAATGGTGGTATAACCATTTCACATGGCGTAGCTAAATCCCAAAGACCGGTGACGGGCAGCAGAGTCACCGGTGCAAGAAGCTACGTCCTGCAATCGCCAACCCGCCTACCCAGCGTGGACATTAGGCCATTTTCCCCCCCAAAGATGGAAAGTCACACTAAGCCAAGGCGCCCAGTCCCCGGTCGCCCTGCTATTCCTGACCACGGTGGCGATCGCTATAACGGCAGGGCAGGGGGTGCTGAAAATCCCCGAGCTGCGGTAGGCTGCCAAAACAAACTGACCCTTGCAACATATAATGGACGCACGATTCGGCTGGCCGATCATCTGGCGCAGCTGGAGGAGGAGCTGAAATACATAAGATGGCATCGTAGGGTTAGTCCGAAGACAGGCGGAGCACACCATAACCTTAGAATCGGGCCATCTTATCTACTACAGAGAAGGAGATCAGCTATCCCAAGGCGACGCCGGGTTTTTGGGCAACAAGGTTATCAGTGACAACGTTGTAGAAATCTCCACTGTGTTGACCAGGGTAGCGTACCTCATACATATTTAAGTTAACCGAGAAGTACAATCTCAAGGTTATACAGGTTTACGCACCGAACTCGATACACTTGGATGCTGAGGTGGAGAGCATGTGTGAAGACATGTCTAGAGCTTTACACACCACCTCCAAGGCTCAGAACAACGTTGTCATGGGAGACTTTAACGCCAAATTGGGAGTACATACTTGCAACGAATCGACAATAGGACCACATAGATTTGGGGGTAGCAATGACAGAGGGCAAATGTTGATCAATTTTCTCTCCTTCTTCAAGAAACAGCCCCAAAGGAAGTGGACGTGGCAAAACCCCGACACTGTGACTAAAAACGAAATTGACTTCATCATTACGGACAAACGGCGCATATTCAGAGACGTCTCAGCGATCACTAGGTTTAATACTGGAAGTGATCACCGACTTGTATGATAGTCTCTGGATATTGACTTCAAAGCTGTGACATTCCGATTGATAAAGTCCACGCTCCGACCGAACCTACTCCGAGCCTTTGTTAGGTCCGAAACATTCCAATTAAAATTGAAAAATTGATTTGCTGCCTTAGAAACCACAGATGACTTAAACCAGAAAATCAAAAATGTGGTGAAAATCCTCAGGGATGACTGACAAAGGGTATGCTCGTCTCTGTGCCATTAGCCGAAGTGTTTCTGCCGAAAGTGTGGATTTTTGGCCGTACGCATGCTCTCGCAAAACTTCGTCCCTTCATCCTTATTTAGTTGCGCAACAAAACCATAAAGAAGCTGGTGCAACGCAACCTTCGCAATCAATCCAACGCAAGATCCTTTAACACGCTCTCGATAAAAAAAATAATCGAACAGAATCAGGGGTCGAAAGTGTTCATCCAGTCTCTGGGTAGAAGCCATCTCACAAAACTGACAAAACTGGACTAGTCGTCGCATCCAAGTTGGAGATTCTGTTGGAAGTTGAAGACTTCTACGGCAAACTCTACGCATCACATGCTTCAAGGCCCGTGCCCAACACTGAGGATTCTGGAGCCACTTTAACTCACCACTTCACAGAAGGTCTGCCCAAAATTAGCCGAGACTAGATCATGATGGCCGTTAACAGCTCAAAAATAGAAAAGCCCCAGAAGAAGACGGAATCACAACAGAGCTTTTAAAAGCCGGGGGAGCTCCAGCAGTTCAACGGCTTTAAAGGCTCTTTAATTCCGTTATTTTCACGTGAGAACTCCACAGGCATGGAACAGAAGCATGGTGGGTTCTGTTTTTCAAACAAAGATAAGAGAGACAAGAGAGACAAAAGAAACAAAACCCTCTAGAAAAACGACCACCTAATTTCGCTTCTGAGTCATGCCTACAAGCTGTTTTCAAGGTTCATCGCGAACCATCTTGCGCAAAGACTCCACTATTTCCAATCTCCGGAACATGCCGGGTTTTGAAGCGGTTACACCACGGTGCTCACACGGTGTGGCAGATTACACAGACCGAAGAGAACAATCGGCCCCTGTGCTTAGCATATGTGGACTATGAGAAGGTCTTCAACTCAATCGAAACCTGGTCCGTTCTAGAGTCTTGGCAGCGTTGCCAAGTCGACTGGCAATATATCGAAGTGATGAGATGTCTGTATAATCACGATAACTGTAATAGTACAGAACCATCGAACTAAATATGTCCACCTGCATCGAGGCACTGTGACAGGGGGACGTCATATCCCCGAAACTGTTCACAAACGCCTTGGAGGATATGTTTAAGATGCTGGACTTGGAAGATTGTGGTATTAACATCAACGGGGAGTACATCTCTTACTTACGATTTGTAGATGACATCGTCATTATGGCAGAGACGCTGCAGGACGTACAAAGGATGGTGAATGGCCTACCTGATTCTTCTCATCGCATTGGTCTCCGGATGAATTTAGATAAAACCAAAGTCATGTTTAACGAGCAGTTGCTCCCAAGCGATTGATAATGAAATCAATACAAAAACTAACTTGTCTGTTATTCGTCTCAAGTATTAATTGGATTTTAAGAAAGCTTTTACATGGTTATCATCATCATCATCTGCCATTTTCCGTCCACTGGTAGACTTAGGCCTCTTCTACGGCATGCCACAGAGCTTACAACAGATTTGACCAGCCCACTGCCACTTCAGCCTGCTAATTCTTTGAACTATGTCGATAATTTTGGTTCTCTGATGGATGACTACATTTCGAATTCGATCTTTCAGAGATACTCCGAGCATAACCTTTTCCACAGCTTATTGGCTGTGTGTTATCGTTAAAGAAGAGACGAAGTTTTCTACAGGCATAATGCAGCTGTATTACTTTGCTTCCTTATGAAAGTTGTTTCTACCAAATTGTTATTTTTGCCCAAGATAGATATTATATTCGTGAAAAACTTTGAAAGGTACTCCGTTCCAAGAAATCAGTTCCGGAATAACGTTCTTATACATGATCTTGGCTTTATTTTATCAAACTTCATCTGGATTGGTTCGGTTTAGTTACCAGAGGTACTGATCGGATCCTTGGTGATAGAAATAGCAATATCAAAGAAAAATTAGCGTAAGACCTGAGTACCGCGAGTGTCGGGCGTCGGGCGTGGCGGGGCGTGCGTGTTTCAAACACATGTTAACGCGTAGTAGTGTTCGCGGGCTCCGCTCGGCCGGGACTAGCATGCGTTAAAACGAACGCCGCACGCCCCGTCCCAATTATACGCTCAAATATAGCGTACACACAGTTCTTACACTAAAACGTCAGGAAAACAAATGAACAAAACTTTGTGTGAATAGCATTCAATGAAAATTTAAATATGAAATATAATTTTTAACAGACTTCACAAAAAAGGAGGAGGTTCTCAATTCGTCTGTATGTTTTTTTGTGTGTTTGTTACGCGATTACTCCGTCAATTCTGAACCAATTCGAATGATTCTTTTTGTAATTGGTAGGGTACGTTTCCGAGGTGGTCCCATTGTAATCTCATCGAGATCTGATTAGTATCTCCAGAGATATGGAGATAAATGCCTCAAACATAGGAGAATGTACTGGTTTTAGAAGAAGAGTCCCAAGAAGATTTTACACATAATGGAGGTTGCTATTGCATATACTTTTGAAGACTAAAAAATATGACCTTAAATAATGTTTCTACATCTTTCTTCTCGTTGATTTTGGTTTTTGACAGATATTCTTACGGTAACTTTGAGCGAGATAGAAACAGATGGGGAGAATTAATTTGCCTTCACAGGAATGTTCTATCGGGCAGCCTTGTTAGGGTGCAACGTTTTATAGCATACCTAATATTTTTTGACATGACATGACGTTTGGCGAAGATGGCGGCCATATGGCGGCGATTAATGTTAATAATCGCTAATAATACTTTTTAATATTCATTTTGGAATACAACTAGTCCGTGTTATAAAATTATTTGGCATTGTTGTAATAAAATAGACAATTAATTATCGTGTGTGTCAGATGTTTTTATTGCACAGGGTCATTTTGGACATTGTCCTTTGATACCTTGATGACATCATTATGACTAGTGGATATTTTCACTAGCGCGGCATTTGAAGTCAATTTTTTAGGGTTCCGCACCCAAAGGGTACCAAATGAACACTTTCTGGGACTTTACTGTCCGTTCGTCCGTCTATCCGTCCGTCCGTGTGTCTATATTGTGCGCACTTTACAGATCTGTATCTTCTTAACCGTAATAGGTAGGACATACTTGAAATTTGTCACAAAGTATATATCCGTCAGTGTATAACGGCCCAGTCACGAAACTTTATAGATGCATGTAAATTAATTAAAACTTGTTTTGCACTAAAATGAGTAAAATAAGTTATTTTTCCAAAAAAATAAAACCGACTTCATTACCACAAACAGGCACTCAAAAGCGAAAAATAAATTATTTAATATAATTATTATAAGCGCTACCCACTTATCTATTTGAAGTCCGTGCCAGCCAAGTCTAATAGGTAGTAGATAGATACTACCTACATGTATCTATCTACCTACTTACTACTACTACAGACATATTATCTATCTACCATCCAATAGACTGGGCTGGCACCGACTTCAAATAGATAAGTGGGTAGCGCTTATAATAATTATATTAAGTAATTTATTTTTCGCTTTTGAGTGCCTGTTTGTGGTTATGAAGTCGGTTTTATATTTTTTGAAAAATAACTTATTATATTAAAAATATAAATCATTACTTATTAATAATAATAAATTTTAAATATTTTTTATAAAAAATGTACGCATCTTGGAAAATTAAGAAAAGCGATACGGTGACACCTATAAGTAAATGTATTTAAATTTTATATTTTCGAGTTTGTATGTTTAATAACAGAATTATGCTGATTCTGTAAAGTTTACATTACCAAATATGACGCATAAACATCTCTATTTTTAACCGACTTCACAAAAAAGGAGGAGGTTTACAATTCGTCTATGTTTTTTTTGTGTTTGTTACGCGATTACTCCGTCAATTCTGAACCGATTCGAATGTTTATTAAGCTATTGCATATTATTATTATATTGTCTGTCTGTCTGTCTGTCCGTCTGTCACCAGGCTGTATCTCATGAACCGTGATAGTTAGACGGTTAGAATTTTCACACATGATGTATTTCTATTGCCGCTATAACAACAAATACTAAAAACAGAACAAAGTTAAAAATTAAAGGGGGTCCCCATACAAAAACCGTGTTTTTACTATAGCGCCATCTATGAACGATGGTAACCAACAAAAAGGTCACTGACCTTTGTGTTAACGTTCACATGGTGGGTGTTAGAAGTTCGTTCGACATTCTTTAGATGGCGTTGTAGTAAATATGTTTAGTATTGACACGGTATTGACACGGTATTTGTATATATCGATGTTAAAACTATGTAGATACTTAATTTTTCCGGCAAATTTTGTTCAATCGGAACACTACGTGTGCGAGTCCGACTCGCACTTGGCCAGTTTATTTTTAATCGGTAGGGTTCGTTTTCGAAGTGGTCCCGTTGTAATTTTATCGAGAACTGATAAGTATCTTCAGAGATATGACGATAAACGTCTCCAACTTGCTACTGAAACTGACTCGCGGGGTATGGAAGTCGGTTGTTTTAGTTTTTAGACTGTCCTAATTATGATGCCTTTATTTGCAGGGAGAATATAGTGTCACTTTGAATTTTACAGAAGCATCCTACAAGTTTTTTGGAAATAACTTTTTTTACGGCGATTTTGTGTTCAAAACAAGGGTGATGTCTAAAACAGGGAATATTGCATGTTTTGATTCCAACGCAGTTATTACTAAATATTAATATAGTGTGACGAATTAGAGATGCTTAGGTACGTGATAAACTTAACAATAAATAAGCAATTTTTTACTATAACTTCCTTTATTAATACGCTTTTATTAGCTTCAGACGTATGTATGTTTGTATGTTAGTATGTAACGGAATCTTTGAACATTATTTTAACCCCCTTCAAAACGTCGGATTAACTCGAAATTTTTCATACTTATTAAGGACCGATGACAATAAATAAATAAATAAATAAATTTAAAAAAAATTAAAAAAAAATCGACTAGAATATGAAAAATACATAATAGTTTATAAAACTAAAAAAATACGCTTTTATAGAAAATCCAACTAAAAAATAGAAAAATTTGAATTAAAAATAGTGTAAGAAAAAATGATTTTATTGTAAAAAAAAGCGTGGGGTGCTTTTCAGGATATTATCAAAATAACCCTTCTAGTCATATCTGTTCATAAAATATTTGGAACTATTGATACCATGCACCCCACGCTTTTTTCTTTACAATAAAATCATTTTTTCTTACACTATTTTTAATTCAAATTTATTAAAATTTATTTTCTATTTTTTAGTTGGATTTTCTACTATTATTTATTTTATCACTATTATTTATTTATAAATTTATCCCAGCCTTCTAATATTTGGGAGTCTTTATTGACGATCTGTTAAACTGGAAACCCCATATTGAGACACTAATATCACGTGCCAGAAGACTTATCTACGTTTTTAAAAATATTAGAAACTCAGCCGACCATCAAATCATAAAAACTGTATATTATTCACTGGCTCAGTCTATGTCAACTTATTGTGATACTGTTTGGGGAGGCACATTTCCCACTACCCTCCTACCTCTCGAACGAGCTCAGAGAGCTATACTGATGGTGGCTTTTAAAAAGCCTTTAAGATTTCCTACCACCTCTCTCTATAAGGAAATAGAAGTTCTCACGGTCAGGCAACTCTACATCTTCCATGTGATCCTCCGAAAACACAAAAATACACCATATGATCAAGACAATAATACAACTCTTCGCAGAACTAATCGTCATATCTTTCACACAACAACTTGCCGAACTACTCTAGTGGAACGGCACTACGAAGTTCTATCAACCCGAATATATAATAAAGCCAATAAAGTTAATAATAAATTCTCGCTCACATACCATAAAGTCAAAGCTATTATTGAACAATGGCTACAATCTCTCACATACTCAAAGATTGAATTTCAAGCTATTTGATTACATATATTCTCGCGTTCACACATACATACACTCACACATACACATAAACACACACACATCACCAAATCTAAATTATCACACTCACAATCATTTTTATTTTTTTAAATTTAAGTTTTACTATTTACTTACTATTTACTATTTACTTTTACTCCATTTAGTATTTTGATAAAACTAGACCAAAATTACTTTTTTTTTACAAGCTTTTATTTAACTTGCAATGTATGTATGTATGTATGTCACTATGTATGTTCGGGTGGAATCTTGGAAGCTAAATTAGACCCACTTCCCGATGTCCGATCGGACTCAAATTTGGTGTACTTATGTATCTTCGGTGACAATACAATGATATGGTACCATAGAGCTGGTCTGATGATGGAGACGGAAGGTGGCCACGGCATCTCTGTGATAAAACAACGTAACCCCAGTGAATTTGGGCTCAAATGATTCGTCTTGAAGAGCACCTTACACTTAAATGATAGCCAGGATCTGATGATGAAGCTGTAAGGTGGCCATGGCATTTCTGTTATAAAGCAACATAGCCCCACCGAGTCGATTGATTTTCCTTGAAGAGAACTTTACCCATAATCACATCAAATATCCGTGGAATATTTTAAAACATCATGCCTTCTCTTAAATACTTAGGTAGTAGGTAGGTAGTCGGTATCTACACCTACCTACTAAAAAGTTAAAAATAAATTATAAGTAAAATATATTTTTAAAAACAAGCTTTTATCTGGGACAATGAACTAAAATATTAAAAATAAATTCTAGTAAGTATTTGGCGTGTAGGTACTCACCTATATTTTTAAAAGCTTGTGGCACTGAAGTATATTAATTACCTAGCCTGAAAAACGGGTAGTGTTTCAAGCTTTTAAGAATATAGGTAAGTACCTACACGCCAAATACTTACTAGAATTTATTTTTAACATTTTAGTTCATTGTCCCAGATAAAAGCTTGTTTTTAAAAATATTTTTTACTTATAATTTATTTAAATGTATACTTTTTCTAACTATTTAAGTATAGTTACGACATATATAGCATTTGTATAGCAACTACCTTTTCGGAATGATATATGTAACGGGAGGCCTTGGTACCTGAGATACAGTTTAATTACTAGTTCAGGTGCCAAAAGACTATCTATAAATGTAAACAGGTAGCAAATTAATGATATAATTTATTGTTACGTTACCCTCAAATTGTGTCCATAAATTTTTATTTATTTATTTATTATAAAGGCGAAAGTGTGTTTGGTTGTTTGTTATTTTGTAACGTAATAAGGTCGCCTAACTCATGCTACATGCATATGGAGGGAAGTCTGAGGGAAACAAGAGATTACTTACAATAACATAAATATTGTCACAAAAACTTTAACTTACCATGAACTAACTTAACTTTATACGTTCCTAGATAATCTTCTGTTCATATTTTTCATGACAGAGACATGTCTTAAAACAAGGTCTATAGTCTGATCAGCAGTTTTGTTCATTTAAAACAGCTTTTGGCAAGCAGTTAAAGCATCCATCGGATCGTAAACGCTCGGTCATTAGGAGGGCATGGAGGCATTTTGGAGGATGAAGCCGAAGTAGGACGTCGATGAGCCGAAGCCAACAGCAAGAGGCCCTTTACAAATTTAACTTAGGCACTATTATCTGTGGATGAGGAGATATGGGAAACTATATTATTTAAGATGATTTATTATATTATGACTATTGAATGATATAATTAATGTCGGATTGCTGGTTTATGGGATGAGGTACGGAACAAGCCAATTGAGTATTATTATTATTATAGTGGCACGCGTACTTCTGGGGTTACGAAAAGTAACATGAACGTGGAACATGGTACGTGCGGTAATCTTCGGAATCTATGATTGCTCAAAATTTAATAAAAAATAATGGACAGTCTCCTCATAATGTTCTCCTGCTACAACGGAAGAAATAGCTGCCCTAACAGTCATATTTCAAAAACCTGACGAAATCATTTTGCATTTAAGTGTAAGTAAAATAATTAACAAGCAATTACCACAAATAAGCTTTTGAGGTTCACCAGACGATAATTATTAATTTGAGGGATCAAACAGCCTCAAAGTTTACTTTCATAAGACACCAACATGCCCAGATTACCTTAGATCCCAAAAGTTTGAGAGAGACTAAATATTTGAGTTCCCTACACGTTCCAATCTAAATCCCCACCAAAACCTGCAGAATGCCCGCAGACTTACTTATAGTCTTCAGAACCATAAAAGAAGAACAATATTAGTACATATCATTTATTGTTTCAATTTACTTATATGTTTCAAAAACAATATCTACCTTATATTACCGGACATTGCTCTTTTCTTGATTTGGGTCATTTCACACCGCAACACGACGCACTGCGACGCGACGCGACGTGAAGATGCTTTTTGGTTTCGCGCGGCGAGAAGCCGCGCGGCGCAGCCCGACGCCCCGCGGCGCAGCAAAACGCGCAACGCCACCAAATTATCTCGATGCAATGTGTATCTTATTGTATAATGAATAAGTACAATTGTTTATTACGCGGCTTTCCGCAGCGCCGCGCTATGAAGCGTGATGCCGCGCGGCTCAGCCAGATGCAGCGCGGCGCAGCTTGAAACCGCCGAACTAACTCAATGAAATGTGTATCTTTTTGTGTAGTAAATAGACTTACTTTTTGTATCACTCTCTTAATAAGTGTGCGCCGCGACGCGTCTCGTCGCGTCGCGGTCTGAACTGACCCTAACTCTGATCCGTTCGTGAATGGTAACCTTAACGCTAATTGGCAGCAGAGGCACAGATTATATAATAGTCAGAGGCGACAAAACCGCGACATCCATAACTAAATTACGTCCAAACCAGGCGTTGTAAATCATTGGCACATTTGAAATTAATTCTCTAGTGCGTCTGGGGGATAATTCTAGAGTTGGTGCTGCTTCGTAGCGAGATTGTTGCGGTTCGGGCACTATGGAATAGAATTAGTATTGAAGATGGTTTTGAATTTCAGAATTACGTGTTAAAGTACTACAGCAAGTTAGAGCAAAATATAATCAATAAAATTTTAAAATATGGACTGAAATTTTCTTGAGATTTTGAGATTTTCTTTACAAGGATGAGGTATTTTGCTCCATATTTCTGAATATTCCTTAGGGGATCCCTTTGTTTCGCATAATTTTTTATTCCTAATTTACTTAGGTATAACAGGTTACGCATAATTTTAAATGGCATAATAGTGCTATCGCATAGTTTCTTCTGGCATATTGTATAAACATTTAGGCACAACTTTCATTTAGGCTATATTGTTTCCGCCTAATTTTGATTCGGATAAAGTTACAGGGCATATTTTTATTGGCCTAATAGTTTTAGACATTTTTTTTTTTAATGTCAATTTGGGTATCGCTTGACCACTATCTCACCAGATGTTAAGTGACAATGCGGTCGATGATGTAGCGCGCTTATCCAAAAGATACCTATTCACTCGCGACATGAAGAACCCTATGTTGTATCTAATCGGAAACACAGACACGGGCAGGGAATTCCATTCCTTAGCAGTACGTATGATGAAAGAAGAAGCGAATCGCTTTGTACGCGTAAATGGTATATCCACCATGTAGCGGTGGTGCCTCTTAGTATCCCTGCTAGTCCAATTATAAAAAGGGTATGGCGGAATCAAGTTATGAAGTTCCGACGCACACTCTCCGAAATGAATCCGACAAAAAACCGACAAACAAGTGACCTTGCGACGATGCTCGAGACTCTGGACTCTTTTACTTACTAATTGGTCGTCGTTGATGAGCTTCTTGGCTCTCCCCTCAATAGCTTCCAGTGTCTGCAGCTGGTATTTAGCAGGACCATCCCAGAGGTGAGAACAGTACCCCATACACGACCGGACTTGTGCTTGATAGAGATTGAGCAACTGTCCCGGTGTGAAGTATTGTCGCACCTTAGACAAAATTCCAAGCTGTTTGGAGGCTATCTGGGCTTTAGACTCAATATAAGAGCCGAAATTGAGAGTTGGTGTTAATGAGATGCCAAGAAGCTCAAGTTGGTCATTTATCGGCACGGACACATCCCTGAAAGTAGGAGCCAGTTGAAATGGACTCCGTTTGGCGGAGAAAAGACACGCCTGGGTTTTAGAAGCATTAAACTTAACCAGATTGGCATCGCCCCAATCGGAGACTGCCTTAAGGAAAAGTTTAAGCGCTGAACCATCGCTTCTCTATGAGACTGGATTTGAAATATACATGATATGAAATGAAGTCATACTTGAATTGATACATATATATTATACTATGTTATTCCAATTAAAATAAACGAAGTTAACTTCATTACACATTTATTAATTTCTAAAGAAACAACTATAGTATTAACAAAAAAGTAAATAAAAAAATAATTTAACACTTCCAAAGTCAGAATTAAGGTTTCATGTTTAGTTGAGAGTTGTTTGGCATTATTATATACTAATATGTGAGCTTCAAGTCCGTAACCAATATTAAATTTATTAAATAAAGTAATGTAAAGTTATTAATACCTACAACAATTTGGTACTAGACTGTGACAGTAGGTTCAAGTTTGGCGGGGGTGGCCCTTGGGCCCTTGGGCCCTACGCCGCGATTATTTTTATTTTAGAACTGAAAGTTATTTGACCTAGCGCAAACATTAAATTAGCATAATTTACCTTTTTTGAAGTGCATGTATCTCACGGTTTTAGTTATGCATTTGATTAGATATCAGCTCTTGATTATGTTCGTAATTTGGTTAGGTAGCTATAGGTAAATATTAACACTTATTGTGCTAATCTTGAAGTGCTTTACACGTCCAACAAACTTTTTATTAATTTAATGATATTGTTTCATAAATTTACAAGCTGAGCCTTGTAACTTCGTCTGCGTTAAAAAGTATTCTATGTTCTATTCTATTTTTTTTTTTTTTATAGTTTAAAAACGAATATTATTTTATACAAATATTAACAAGTTACAAACTACGTACAAAATATATACCTGTACAAAATAAATCTAATCTAGCATTTCACTACCAGTGGGTATAGTGCCCAAAATACTGGCGGCATTGCCACGTTGGATGGCAATGCTTAAACGCTGAGCTAAATACAAGCCAGCATTTTTATCACAAGTCGCTTTAACAAGGCGGTCAGATAGATCTTTATATATAGAAAGTGCGCCAGGCCCCCACGGTCCTAATGTCTCGACCCCAAAAGGCTCAAATAAGTAACTGCTGTCTATGCAATTATATTTGAGCCTTTTGAGCGTCTCCGCTGAAAGTGCAGCCGCGCCAGCTTTTTTTTCTGTACCGGAAAGATATGACGACGCAAGTGTGTCGACACATGTTGCATCCCACACAAGAGGTCGTCCCATCTTCCACGGAATAAGAGTCATTCCGTCAGGCCTCTTGCCGTCATTGCGCGCCAGACCGACCGGTTCCAGTATTGCCGCGCAATTGGCTGATATAAAAACCCGACGTAGAATGTCATTGAGGCTGGCGTGGCGGGAAAAACGACCAGCACTTCTTATGCATGAAAAACCGTGAAGGTCGAGTTTATCGACCGCCGCGCCAATGGTTCGGAGCACAGTTCAGTGCACCCAAACGAAGCGCTGCAGCTATACAGAACGTTGACGAATCCATCATCGTTCCGGTATTTGGCGAAGGAAGGGCCTGGAGCCATAAACCTGATTCCCACTCAGCAACGGCTAGGAGACGGGCACGATCTGCAGAGCATATACACGTATGTAAAAGATTTTTCCGCACTTGCTCGCAAATCGGTCCGTCCCATAGTCGCTGAGATGATTCAGTTTTTGGGAAATCAGTATTTGGACAGGCTAATGACCACGCTATCTTGGCCTCGTTCATATAGCAAATATCCGGACATGATGTGAAAGACGCTGAAATTATTTTTTGAGTTAAATTTTGAGTGCTATGTATCGAAGACAAGAAGGCGGGTAGAGCCACTGCAGATGCAGAACGTATACCCAGGCCGCCCAGACGCACGGGGAGCGAAGCTTGTGACCACGCCCGCTCATTTAAATTTATATTCAAAATGGATGCCAATGTGGATTTTACGATATCATCTAAACTCTGTAATAAAATTGGATGCTTCCAGAGTTGACAACATCGTAAAACGTAAGTAAATTTTGGTACGAAAAGGCAGAACCCAATAATTGTAAAAGCCATATGAGTGCTAATTTTAGCTAAGCGATCCGAACTTTGCAAAAAAATTTGAATTTTTTCGTTTATAAACAATGGAATTGATTCATCTAGGATAGGTGAGCCTAAAAGACGAAGGGAAGTCTTGTCAATGACCTTGATACCGGGAGCCAGAGCATAAAAATGTTGTAAAGCCAAATCTTTAGAGGTAAATTTTTCAGATATAAACAGTTCACATTTCGAAAAATTCAGGTCCAACCCGATTGACCGAAACTGGTCGATTAAAAACTGTAAATTTTTTAATACTGTCTGCACATCTCCACCCAAAGTACCGTCATCTAAGTACCAAACATTCAAATTTGAACGAAGACGTTCGATAATTGGGTGTATTGCCAGACTGAACACGGCTGGTCCGAGGGGATCGCCTTGCTGACAGCCGACGGAAGATAAAATTTCGTTTCCTTGATACGTTAATTTAGAATCTCTACCATAACATTGCCAAAGAAAACTGTATAAATTTGGAATTTTGTCTTTAACTTGTGTAAAAAGGGCACCTCTATCCACTGAATTAAAGGCATTCTTGACGTCCACTTTCAACAGCACATCCCCACAATCATGATTTAAAAAAGTTCGAACGGAATGTACGGCGTCTTCACAACCACCTTGAGACCCAAAACCAAGTTGGATCGGCTGAAATAAATTTGATAACTCAGGTGCTATTTTTCTACAGCAAATTTTAGCCGCAAGGCGGCGGTATGTCATTCCTACAGCAATGGGTCTAATACCGCCGTCTTTCTTTTTTAGGGCACACAAATTTGCTCCATATAGCACAGAAGTTATGTCACTGTTGACTTGTCCTGAAGCATGAGGTTGACTAACGCTGTGAGATCCCTCAGGAGAGATTCTCCGGCCACACCACAAGCACCACTTATGAGGTCTTTCAGATGTTGTGGTGTGAGTCCGTCTAAGCCTCCAGCTGAGCCACTCTGGAAGGATCTCACGGCTTCCGAGACGTCCAGAGCAGTAACTTCTATGATATCATCGGTGTCACTAGGTGGTTCGGGCAGATGAAGGTCGGCTGCTGGAAGTGGATGTTTTAATTTTAAATCCGAAAGCGTTTCTAGTGAAGTGGGCGCTAGTATGTCGCTAGAGAAGAGGAGACGTGACGCGCCTTTGATGTCACCGTCTCCAAGCTTGTTCTCAACAAGTCTAAAAAGAGAAGCATCGGATGGTGTCTTTTGTTTAGAATTTTGCGATGAGACCGAGTAGTTTTCCAAAGATTGAGTAGCGTTCTGATTGCTGTACTTCAAGCAGTTTTCTTTTATACGACATGTAAGTGATTTTTTGTTACCGGTTTCAAATTTTATGTGAAGTACAGCATACGGGAAGAGCAACAAATGTTCCCATGCTTGCTTTGAATTATTATTGATTACATCTTGCACGGCCTTTGATAGTGCAGTCGAGACAGAGAGGCGAGCACCGCGAGGTATTCTTTTAATAACTGGTTTGTTAATTTTAAATTTTGAAAGTGATCTCCAAATCGGGCTTATAATTTCATTACTAATATTCATTTGGGAAGGATTGGGAGCCGAAAGAGGATTAATAACTTTATGGCATTTACTTACGTGAATTTTCAAACCTCTCTGTGTGTCTAGCGACACACTTTAAAGGTCATCATTTTGCGTACACCGTGCAAGCTCCGAACTCACAGATTTCTTAAATAAAATTGTAAAAACAAAAATACAAACTATAATTAAAGAAAATATGAACATAAATTAAATAAATACGAAAAATGCACTGCACTGATCAAGTTTTTTTTTTTTATCTTTGGGAGTTTGATGTTGAGGCCCACACTCAGGGGCTCAGGGGCAGCAAAGGTAACATTTCTCATCCGCGCTCAGCACTGCTGCACAGGTTATAACCATGTCTACACTTCAACACTTCCCCGAACTTGCTTGTAAGCTGCGAACAGTTGCTCCTGGTCCCTTTGATCAAATTCTATTTTGATCGATGCCTGGTCCAACACATTAGATAGATAGATAGATAGAAACACTTTATTGAACACCTTATTAAAAGAAACAGAGTATTACTTAACAACTAATTATAATAGTGTAACAACAGGCGGTCTTATCGCTGAAAGCGATCTCTTCCAGACAACCTTTAGATGGAGAAATATGTAAATAGATACGGCGGTGTACAGTGTATAAGAAAATAAGACATAAGCTATTAAAGGATACTAAATTAATACAAAGAAAATAATAATAATTACTTTGATACATATACATAATAAATTAAATAATACATATACATATAATATATATATATATGGATATACATATATATAACATATTATTAGGAGTGTATATAACAAACGTATGTAATATAACTAACCAAGATAATACGACTTAACGCGTTCCTTGAATGTATATATAGTTTGTGATTGATTTATCTCTAAAGGAAGCGCATTCCAGAGTCTGACAGCTTGAACAGCAAACGACTTATCATAGAAAGTGCTGCAATGAGTAGGAATAGAAAGCATTAGATTCTCTGATGACCTTAGCGAAAGGGAGTTAGTGGTGTGAAGAAATTCGAAGAGTGCTTTTAGATAGCTAGGAGAAGTGGGATTAAATAAAATATTATAAAGGAGTGACAGAATGTGTGTATTCCGGCGAAAACGAATAGGCAGCCACTTGAGCTTACGACGGAATTCTGAAACATGGTCATATTTGCGAAGGCCAAATATGAACCTAATTGCAAAATTTTGGAGCCGCTCAAGCTTATTTAGCTGCTCCTCTGTGAGGTCTAGATAACATGCATCGGCGTAATCGAGAATAGGGAGAAGAAGAGACTGTGCTAGCGCAACTTTAGTAGCCGTTGGTAAAAAATTGTTGTTTAATTTAATTGTATTTTATGAACAGAGCTCTTGCTCGCAGAGTCTGCTCGCAGAGCTCCGAACTTGTTCGTTAGTCTTCACGCTGTCCAATGTCGAGGAAGATTACGTTTATTCTATATTCTACATGCTTTGCCATCGATCTAAATATGTGCTTTGCAATAATAAATATTTTTGCATTATTTTTCCAAAAATAAACAAGGATTCACTTGACGCTGTCAATCAATGTCAATCAATTATATTAGGTATACCAAAGCAATATTTAAATAAAATCGGTCTAGTGGCTAGATTAGTCGTGAAGAGATAAACAGTTTAAAAGATACTATTTAATAATTAAGCTATAATAATATGGCAAAAATAATTATGCCTAAACAATTATGCCAAATTATAGTTATGCGTTTATAATATTATTTTTTGGAATATTATGCCAAAATTATTATGCTAACAGTAATTATGAACCTCCTTTATCGTATATCACTCAAAAATATTTAGAATACAGAGCATTTTTTTTATCTGGTTAGCGAGTATTTGACCACTATCTCGCCTGGTAGTAAGCGATGGTGTGGTCAAAGATGGTAAACACGCTAGGCCTACAATGCTCTGTCGCTAAAGGGCTGTGTGATTTCAGAAATATATGTAAGGTTGCTAAACGAACATAATATTTACATAACTTTACGTCCATATACTGATCAGAACTATATGATCGTCTTTGTCAGTATCACAGACAGTATTAAACCAACTTCGAAACAGGATCGCATCACGTTTGAAATTAGAACGCGGATAGAATCCGGATTAGAATCTGTAACACAACAAGCCGCTTTTGTAACCAAATTCAGGTGTAACCGTCTGAATGTTCAATGATCAACTTAATAGAAATAGGAAGTTAGTTTATGTAATCGCCTTGGTGTCGGTTAAGGGTTGATTTACCTAAAGTTAAGTAACTTGAATTGTTGAATAGGCTTGTAGGGACCGATTTCATGATAAGTCAAAAGTTATAACTATTTATAAATTTTAGAGTGGTGATCGTTACTGTTTGTCCGTAGTTATAAATTTTTGGGGAAAAGGTTCAAAATGTATTTTATGGGCTAGCGTTTGACCACTACCTCAGCTGGTAGTAAGCGATGATGCGGTCGAAGATGGTGAACACGTTAGGCCTATAATACTCTGAATCTCAAGGACTGAGTGCTGCCAGAACACTGTAAGGCTATGCTGGCAGATTTGCTTTGATGGTGGTAGGTTACTTTTCGATAAGTAGCAAGTTCGATCGATGCAGTATACTCTTACCTCCTGTGGGTAGAAATCTGTGAATATATATATATACATACATACAATCACGCCATTTTCCCGTTGGAGTAGGCGGAAACTACTTCTTTCCACATGCTACGATCCTGACATACCTCCTTCGCTTCTTCCAATTTCATGAATCTGTGAATATACATAAAAATAAATATAGACAAACTGAGAACCCCCTTTTTGAAGTCGGTAAAAACTAAGTAAAGGTACGGGCACACCGCAGCGTTCTGCGTACGCGATCTAGGTGGCGATCAAATAGCGCAGTAGTGTTTTTTCCGTTTGGTTCACACCAAACGCGATCACAAAAAACAATTGAAAAATACTTAGATCGCGCCCGCAGACCGCAAGATGCCGCGGTGTGGCCGTACCTTAAGAATATTTAATACCTACCTAGTAGGCTTATTCCTGCTCGGTCATTAAAAAGATCGCTCCGAACTAGTACATTCTTTCAGCTGTGCTAGTTCTCTATTTTCGACCGCATCATCACTTAGCAACAGGTGAGATAGTGGTCAAACGCTTGCCTATAAGATATTACAAAAAAAAATTCCCCACCTTTATTTCTATCTCGCTCACAGTTACCGTAAGAATATCTTATATGCAATAGCAACCTCCATTGTGTATAATCTTCTTGGGACTCTTCTACTAAAACTAGTACAATCTCCTATGTTTGGGGTATTTATCTCCATATCTCTGGTGATACTAATCAGATCTCGATAAAATTAAAATGGGACCACCTCGGAAACGTATCCTACCAATTAAAAAAAGAATCATTTGAATCCGTTCACAATTGATGGAGAAATCGCGTAACATACACACAAAAAAAAAAAAAAAAAACATATAGACGAATTGAGAACCTCCTCCTTTTTTGTGAAGTCGGTTAAAAATAGTCCCTATGACTGTTACCATAATGTTCAAAATAGCTGTTAAAAATAGCATAGAGTTCATCTCACTCGTTCGTTTACTAGTTACGCTATCCCATTCGTTCATCGTAAATTTCATTCCGTGAGCATGAGCAATTGAATCACAGACAATAATCGCGAACGAAGTACTAAATGTACTATGTACTAGTAGACTTTCGGAATAGATCATTCTAGTTCAGTGTCAAGAATTCATTCATATTAGTACTTAGTACATGAACTACAGAAGGCTACTACCTAGCCATATCATTATCTAAATGTAGCTACAGCAAAGCTCACTGTCATCAAGAAAATATTGTAGATCCAAGCTAATGACTATAATTTCTAAATTTCTTCATAAAATGTATGTATTTATATTCTTCATATAATACCTATATCACATTATTTTAAATCAATTGATAAATAGGTGTCACAACAACAGTATCCAAAAGATTATTGTTACCTGTATAAAACCTTAAAATTTAAAAATGTGTCAAGGAAATTATAGGGCATACGAGACTTAACATCTTCATGTCTCGATGTAACAAGCGCAGTGCAGTGACATGTAAAATTTTGACTATCCATAATTTTGCATGCTGCTGTATCTGTAATAGGTAAACGTCATCGCTAACCATCAGGCGAGCGTCGTGCTTATCCTGTTACTTTATATCATAAAAAAACCTAAACTGTACTAAATTAGTGCTTAACAATATTTTTCAGCTCTAAACTACGCGCGTTGTCGCGTTTGCCTAAACAAGTTCTAAGTGTACCGTATGAAATCTAATTAAGCCAAAATGTAGTGCCTTGGGCAAAAACTTGTACCCTCCAACGCTAACCACATGGCGGGAGGAGGTATGGGGAAATAAAGTTTAGTGGATCTTTGTGTCGCTGGAAGTGGCTGAGTGACAACTTTTCCTTTCTTTAAAAGATAGATAGATAAACACTTTATTGAACACCTTAAAAGTTAAACATGAAAAATTCGTTACTAACAAACAGTGTACCGATAGGCGGTCTTATCGCTTAAAACGATCTCTTCCAAACAACCTTGGTTTTTTTAAGGAATATCTGATATATATATGGCGGTATAATGGTGTTAATATTGCTAAAACATAATAAGTACATAATATCTAAAAAATTCATTACATACATTATAAAACTATACACAAAATAACATTGTACAAGAATAATAGAAATATAATACATATATAGCTACATACATAAATACATATATATATATATATATACAGGGTGTCGGGTTTCATATGGTCTAAACTAAAACCATCGATGGAAGACTCCAAGGGCTACCCAGAGAGCCTCCATGTATGTTCCGCGAAAATCTATAGTTTTTGAAAAAAAATAAGACATCACATTTTTTCATTTAGACGATGTTTAAACTTTTACTTTGGACAGGCTTTTTTCCAAGAAAACACAGAATAAAAAAGTTACAACCGATTTTAAAATATTGTCTGTTTTATGAACCGGCTGCTTGCCAAATTTCATACGGCGACAACAGGTTCAGGTCTAAAAACATAATTAACGAAATAGAAAGGATTTCAATATTAAAATTATTTATTTTGAAATTTACTCTGGTAATCTCATTTTTACAGAATTAACTCAAATGAAGAGAAGAAGTTATAAGAGATTACCAGAGTGTATTTCAGAAGAAATAATTTGAATATTGAAATCGTTTCTTAATTTCGTTAATTATGTTTTTAGACCTGAACCTCTTGTTGTAGCCGTATGAAATTTGGCAAGCAGCAGGTCACATACAAGTTTTTAAAATCCGTTGTAACTTTTTTTATTCTGTGATTTTTTTGGAAAAAAAGCCTGCCCAAAGAAAAATTTCAAATATCGTCTAAATAAAAAAATATGATATTTTATTTTTTTCTCAGAAAATAATAGGCCTAAATAAATAACTGTAGGTTTTCCTGAAAGACCTATTCATTGTTCATAGTCCCACAAAAAAACTAGGGCTCTGGCCTTTATAATTTGGGAGAAAATTCAAATAAATTGCAACATTTCGGGGACTAACTCGAAAACATGTAAAACGCAATTTTCTCGAAAACTATAGATTTTCGCGGAACATACATGGGGGTTCTCTGGGTAGCCTTTGCAGTCCTCCATCGATGGTTTTCGTTTGGACCATATGAAACCCGACACCCTATATATATATATATATATATACAGGGTATATATATATATATACAGGGTACATAATGTATAAGGAAATTAGGTTCAAAAGCAATAGAAGTTTAGGTAAGACAGTAAGCCTTGACGCGATCTTTAAAAGTAACAAGACTCTGTGAGCGTTTAACACCCAGTGGAAGCGAATTCCAAAGTCTGACAGCTTGCACTGCAAATGAACTGTCGTAGAAAGAGATATGATGGCTAGGCATCGTAAGTGTGCGATTCTCTGATGACCGTAAAGATAGAGTATTGGACTCATGAAGGAATTGGAACATGAGCTTAAGATAAGGAGGAGAAGTAGGATTAAATAAGACGTTGTGAAGAAGGGACAGGATATGTGCATTCCGGCGAAGGCGAATTGGTAGCCACTTGAGCTTAGAGCGAAATTCAGAGACATGGTCATATTTACGTAGGCCATAAATGAACCTAATCGCGAGATTTTGTAGTCGCTCATGTTTATTTAGCTGATCTTCTGTGATGTCAAGATAGCAAGCGTCAGCATAGTCAAGAATGGGAAGAAGAATAGATTGTGCAAGCGCAATTTTAGTGGCAGTGGGCAAGAAATTCCGAAGATACATTTTTGTTAAAATATAAGCATATATTTTAAGCTTGCTAATGAGGAAACTTTAACTTTCTTATATCTTTTAGGCTAGCGTATGAACACTATCTTGCATGGTGGTAAACGATGGTATTATGGTGGAAGATGATGATGAACACATAAAGGCTAGAATACACTGATTCTCAAGGGCTATGTGCTGCCGGAACTAAACTAAGCTGAATAAACTGGCCAAGTGCAAGTTGGACTCGCACTAGTAGGGTTCCGTACCACACTACAGTATTTTATAAGATCGAGCAAAAAATACCACCATCATTTTTCGCCAGCAAAAAATAATAATCAATAAACATTTTATTTCTTATAACGCCATCTAACGTCTAACAAAGGTGTTAGGGATCGACATTTCAATATAGCGCCATCTATGGGACGTTTACCTAACTAAGCGTTCATAGATGGCGTGAAATGCTGATATAAACACGTTTCTTGTATGGGGACCCTCTATTATTTTTAACTTTATTCTGTTTTTAGTATTTGTTGTTATAATATGCCGCAATAGAAATACATCATCTGTGAAAGTTTCAACTGTGTAACTGTCACGGTTCATGAGATACAGCCTGGTGACAGACGGACAGATAGACAGACAGACAGACAGACAGACAGACGGACAGCGGAGTCTTAGTAATAGGGTCCCGTTTTACCCTTTGGGCACGGAACCCTAAACACTAAACTGCTTTTTGGTAAGTAGCAAGTTAGGCGAAACATCTATATAATAAGCTCCTACGTCATGTGGGAGTTTCAATAGCTCCAGTTAAAGGCCAAGGTCTATAATCTACTAAATGATATGGCTGATTAAAAATATTTTTAAAACAAAGTTAAAACAAGGTTCATTTATTGCTGGCAAAAAATTAGTTATAACTTTTGTCGGTCATGTTCTCACCGCAGAACACTTCTTGCACATTTATATCTGTGGTAAGCACCGAAAACACGTGAAGGCTTCGTACAAATGACAAAAGCTTCCTTAACAAAACAAATTACAGGTTGGAGTAAAGAGCTCATCAATTTTTGGGATCTTTACCTACATAAGGAAAAACCTTTCCAAAAATCATTATTTTCTATAGGCTTTGTTGGTACAGTATTAACTACCTATGAATTGAATTGTTGACTGATTTGTAAAGCTAAGAAAGGGTAAGGTACGGAACCCTACGAGTGCGAGTCCGACTTGCACTTGGCCAGTTTATTTGTATTTAAATTAATAGACGCGGCAAGAGCTATGGCGATTTTCTGGTGCTTTGAAAGTTTTCCCATCGCGCGACAACCGTCACCGACTACGTACGCTTTGCAAATGAGTTAGCATGCGGTATTCAGCCCAGTGTAATAGCGAGCTTGCCTAGTTAGATTTTGAGACAGTCGTACTATAACTGTCTGAATACCGCGTAGTGTAATAACCCTTTAAGTTTTACCCTGTATCTAAAGTCATAAAGAAATGAACTGGCCATGTGCAAGTCGTACTCGCACTCATAGAGCTTAGTAACACAGTGGAGTATATTAAAACTATAATTTTTTAGCAAAAAAATTACCTTTGTTTTTCAGTGTTTGTATGAAAAGCATAGTTATATTTGCAATTGCTATATCTCAAAAACTAATGACTATATCTCGTTCAAACCAATTTTCGTTGAAAGTGTTTATTAAGATCTACAGCATTTATGTTTTACTTCATTCCTTTACATTAAAAGTAAGAGGGAGGGAGGGGGGGGGGACACATTTTACCATTTTAGTGTCTATCTTTCAAATAAATGACTAAGAAAAAATGGTTTTAAGAAACTCTATGTCATTTTTAGGGTTCCGAACCCAAAGGGTACCAACGGAACCCTATTACTGAGACTCCGCTGTCCGTCTGTCTGTCTGTCTGTCTGTCCGTCTGTCACCAGGCTGTATCTCATGAACCGTGATAGTTAGACGGTTGAAATTTTCACAGATGATGTATATCAGTTGCCGCTATAACAACAAATACTAAGAACAGAACAAAGTTAAAAATTAAAGAAAAGTTTAAAAAAAGTTTTTTACGATAGCGCAGCGCCACCTATCTAATCTGTCTAGTTACTAAGATGGCGCTATCGTCTTTACTTTAATCTGAATCTCGGAACCGGCTCCAACGATTAAATAAAATTTAGTATACCTACACGGGATTTTGGGGGCGATAAATCGATCTAGCTAGGAGTCATTTTCAGAAAATGTTGTTTTATTCGTGTTTTCAATAATCAACTTTATTGATAATCAACTTAAAATATGACTCTTCCCGACATCTATTGGCGAGTAGGAGTACTGTATCAGTAAAGCAGTTAGTTGCTCTCAATTAAAAAAAATAGTATTATTATTCGTCAATAGATGTCGGAAAGAGTCATATTTGTCTGTTTAAATGGCAAAAAATTCCGAACAAAGCTCGGTCAACCAGATATTTAATAATATTAATTACTACAATTACTATTACTACTATATAATACTATTCTGCCTTTGTGTTAACGTTTACTTAGTTGGTGTTAGAAGTTCGTTAGAAATTCGATAGATGGCGTTCGGAACCCTCCGTGTGCGGGACAAAGCCTGACTCGCACTTGGCCAGTTTTATTATAGACCAATCTATAGACTACTGCACATCGCGGTAGACTGATTAGCAAAATTGCAATGCACTAAAAACGTCTTTGTTTATCGACAGGACCTTATTATGCACGTATAGGTTTGATTAAAAAATATATATAGTTTCAATTTTATGTATTGGGAGCCTCTTCTTCATCTTTTTTTTATTTTTATATAAAAATCGTAAAGCGGTTAACAGAATCCACCTACCAAGTTTCAACAGTGTAGTCCAAGTAGTTTCGGAATTAAGTGGTTGTGACATACGAACGGACAGACATTCAGACATGACGAATCTATAAGGGTTCCTTTTTTTACCGGACAGACAAACAGTCAGACAGACGGACTACAAAGTGACTCTATAAGGGTTTCTTTTTAGGGTTCCGTAGTCCTGATAAGGGACCCTTATAGTTTCGTCATGTCCGTCTGTCTGTCTGTCTGTCTGTCGAGGTTTTCCTACGAGACTGTTAATACTAGAAAGCTGTAATTTTGTGGGGGTATGTATATAAATTACGTCGACAAAGTGCTAAAATAAAATTTTGAAAAATATTTTTTTTAGGGTAGGTCCCCTATATGAGAAATGGGGATGATTTTATTTTTCATCGTCTACCCTATTGTGTGGGATATTGTTGAATAGGTCTTTTAAAATGACTTAAGGGTTGCTAATACCATTTTTCGATTGAATGCTCCATTTACGAAATATTAAACTTTAAAGTGCAAATTTTTGTTCCAGTAGGGCGTCCCCCCCTCCTCTGAAAGCTAAACTGCTGGTTCTACAAATCTGGAAAAATTCGTGATAATAGCGCATTTTATGAAATTTAAAGGAAAACTATAGCGGTTAAGATAACTTTATTAGTTTAGCAGTAATAGTCGTTGAACTTGGGTGTTGGATAATTTTGTACCAAATACGAAATCCTCAGAATAAATCCTTTAAAGTGACAAAGACGAAGTACCTTGTTGCTTGTTTATAACGGGTAAAGATTTGCATTGAATAACAGGCTACTACGGAATCCTACATTGCGCGTGGCCCGACACGCACTTGGCCGGTTATTTCCTTTTAAAGTAGGTGCGGAACCCTAAAAATTCTGGAAACTGCTGTAGCTAGTGGAGCAATTTTAACATTTTAACGTGATAGATATTATTCTGTGCTTATCATCGAAACGTGAGTTTATAACATAGAAATAGGAATCATTATTTCTATGTCTGTGGTGTAACCATTAAATTACTCAATAACTTGAAACTTGAAGACAGATTTTATTTACAGTTGTTTTAACGTTTAATAACCTTTATTATATGAAATACTGAATTACAACATAAAGTCAAGTGATACATGATCATATTTCTTCGAATTCCTTTTTGTGATCAGGAAAATATGTACGCAATAAGATATTTTAAAATATTACTTTCTTCAACTTCGAGAAGTTATTCGATATCTTTCCTTCATCGTATGAATCTAGAAGTTTTCAAATCTTTCGAGTGTTTTAGCGAGATTTGGATATAAAACTTTTAGGAACAACTTTTTGTGAATAATATTGTCTTATTTAGTTTTAAATAAATAGAGGCTGAACTTTTCCAGCTGTCACAATGTTCTAAATGAGGAGTTTGAGAAGTATGATTAGAGTGACTCTGATGGATAAGGTGGAGAACAGTGCGGTAAGGGAATGTTGTGGTGTGGTAGAAGATGTAGTGACAAAGATAGAGGAAGGGATGCTTAGATGGTTGGAACATCAATTCAAAATCCGGTATACTTTTAAAGTATACCGAATTTGAATTGATAAGATATTTTTACTTTAATGCTATTGTAAGAACTTGATAGCATTGATCTGATACTGGGGCATCCTCTGGAATCTGCAATATACTCAACTCCTTAACAACTTTTATATGTTGTTTTTGGGATCTTTGGAATGGTCTCAAAGAAAAAATAATGCACTAATCAGACGGGGGTAGTTTCATATTTTGAAATTAAGATTTGTTATAGTATGTTTTTCTTTGTTTGTAACCTTAAAACTTCTAATTTATTAACTAATTTAAAAAATTCCGGAGGCTGTACTTCCCATGTGGTCCCTTTGTACTTTTTATCAAGATCTGTTAGATAAATAGGCAGTCTCTTTAAAATCTTTTACTGTAGCTACAGCAAAAGAGTTACCTACGCCACAAAATAAATAATAGTACAACATACGATTATGGTTCCATTTAAAAAATCTACCCTACGTACAGGATGTTTAGTGGATGGACTGACAAAACTCCTTGGGGGGTTGGGGGGTTCATGCGCAAACTTTCCCCGGTAGACCTGAAGTCCTAAGTGTTTTTTTTTAAATTCTTTATTTATTTTAAACAGGGTTTTATCAGAATATGTCACCCTTATATGCTAAATTTAATTAACTGTGTATTAAGTCTATACAATAATCTTCCTTAATTTTACGGCTGTTTGGTAAATTTCACGCAGTTTCTGAGCATCCTCGGAATATGGCTCGGATAAAACAACACTGCTAGAAAGCGTGACCGTTAGCAAACAGCTGCTGACGGAGGCCCGCGATCCTGGCACATTCCATTACTACATGGTATATGTCTTCCACTATTCCACAACATTCGCAATCTGGGGATTCAATTTTTTTCATCATATGACCAAACTTATTGAAAGGAATGTGCCCTGATCGAAGTCTAAACGTCGAAACTATTTCATTCCTTCCCATGTCGGCCCTCGAAAACCATGGGAAACGAAGAAGAGACGACTGGACCGTTTTGTACCATATACCTTTTGTCAAGGATCTTTTATCAAAATATTCAGACCATATTTCAAAAGAACTCTTTTTAGCGTGTAAAGTCACATCAGTATAGTTAGGTAAGTAAAGTAGTAGTCAAATGATTGACCATTTACAGCAGCCTCTTTCGCCAGTTTATCTACTTCTTCATTACCTACCAGGCCAATGTGAGAAGGTATCCATTGAATTTTTATACATTTATTATTATTTTTAATATTTATTATACTATTTAATGCATCGTAAGCTATGGGTATGCCACGAAAGCTCGACCCACTGACACAACGAGCTAAATGTAAGATAGCACTTTTAGAGTCAGTAAATATGACAAACATATTAAAATCTGTTGATTGAATATACGATAAGGCTTCAACTATTGCAATTAGTTCTAAATTCATTATACATATTTTAGCACGTACTGCAAGTTTAATGTAAGAGTTAGTTTCAGCATCTAGAAAAGAAAGACCTTGTCCCGCTGTAGTCAAGGACGCATCTGTAAATATCTTGTAAAAGTTGATATACTTTTCTTGTAAGTCCTAAGTGTCACGGGGTTTTAGATATAAAATTTTTAGTTTTTTTTTTTTATCAAACAAAATCTTGCCTTTGAATCGTGCTAACTTTTTTGTTTGTGGTTGTAATACGACGAATAAACTTTTACTGTATTCTGAAATATGCCCGTATTACTAAACACATTTCAATAAAAAAAATAGTTCTAAGCTTTCAAAGTCGTCAATCTGTTTGACTGTTTTAAAAAGTGACAACTTCTTAATTTAGGGTGATTTAAAAAAAAGAACAAAAAAAAACCGTGACACTTAGGACTTCGGGTTTACGGGGGAAAACTTGGGCATGACACCCCCCAAACCTCTCAAAATATGTATCGGTCCATCCTCCAAAGAACCCTGTATACTGAAAAGACTCAATTTAAATGAACCAAGTTAAACCAAGTTCAACCAAAGTTACTAAACAAAAACTATTCCGCAATTCCTTTTGTTCTCTATCCCGAGTCTAGAAGTAAGAAAACACCGACACCGAATTGTATCTAATAAGCATATTTCTATTCAGTGCCGCTCTAGGGAAAATCTTATCAAATAAGTTAAACTCAATAAGTTTCAGTGGAAAGAGCCCATGGGAGGTAGGGAGCGAAACAAACAAACTTTGAACCGCGAAAAGTATCTAGTTCAGACTGGAGAGAATTTCTTATTGTAGTTCTGTTTTTGAAATCCGTGTTTTTTTTTTTAATTTCAACAGTTTTTGGAACTTTGTAGAAAGTAAAAATACGTGATCCCTGGGTATCATAGTAGTACCAAGAAGTTTAAATGTGGGTAGTATAAAAATTAAGTACCCTATATTAGTAGTGTGTTGTTCCTTTGTATCAATAGTCACCGACGCCTGAAGATATAAATAAGTCCTACACATGGTTCTTGGGTAGGCTGACAAACCTTTTACCGTACACAGATATATCGACAATTTGTTCGTAGAGTGTCTGTATACTAATTTGTGGTGCCAGCTAATCTGGAAAATGTTTTGAATTTGAAATAGTTTTGCTAAGTGTAAGTATTGAACTAAAGTCAGTCATAAGTAGATAAGTTTTAAATAAATGAAAGAAGTTTTTAATGCGGGCGAAGCCGCAGGGCACTTCTAGTTATGTATACACGTGTTAGTATCGTTGTGATACTACCGCTTTGTCAGTACAAAGACCACAAAAGAAGCGGCTGATTTTGAGTGGACTTTATAGAATATGCGAGTTTGCGGGTTCGAATATCGAGATATAAAAACTTTAGCGTATGCGATTCATAGAATCAAGAATCTAGAATCAAAGAATCAAGGATCAAAGCATTTATTCAGTATGTAGGCAGTATTAATATACGCACATATACACGTCAAAATCATATATATTAAAATAAATCATAACCAATTATCAATTAAACATAGCAAAAGCAGAATTTTAACGCTTTGAATTAGAAAAAAAAACAAAAGTAATGAACCATTCAGCTGTCACCCAATCGTTTACTTCAGAATATTAAAAAAAAAATTAAAGTAGGTTAAAATAGGTGTGGTGCTAAGTATGTAGTAGATACGGAGCTGTGCCGCTGTGATACAATGACCTATTAACCAGGTATACCATATAGCCCTTGGTAGGTATATGTAGTCACATTGACAAAACTTAAAGATAATAGGTATTTTGTGGTAGAGAGATAAAGGTGGGTACAAACCGGTGTTTTTTTAAAAATCTTTATTTATTATAGAGGGTTTGTTCACAATAGAACATGTCACCCTCATAGGGCTAATCACTTACATTTATACATATACACTACAAAACTTAAATTCTTCGTTTAATACCTATTTTAACAAACACAAACCGGTGTTACGGGGCGTAATTTACCATTCGCAGCGAGCATGATACGTTCCGCCATGATCTAAAATCCATGTAACACGCTCGTTTCTAACTTTGTGTCCAGCGCGTAACACTCAAAGGATTAGTTAAAAAAACCAACAGCGGGGTTGAACACTCGCAGCGAGCAACGAGCGTCTCGTTGCTCGCTGCGAGAGCCTTGTTTCCCCGTACTGACTGCACGAACGCTCGCTGTGTAACACGTAACATTACGGCCCGTAACGCCGGTCATTACTCACCTTAAAGCATCTAGGATACATTTTACACTCAGCGGCACGGAAACTTGGCCAAACCCTTATTTTGCGTCCACAAACATTTGAAGTGATTTTAATGAGTGTTTTTTATGAAGATAGGTCAAATAATGTTTTTTTTAGTTCAAGAGCGTAATTCATCGAAGTAGAGTGCCCTAAGACACCAATTTTTAAAATTTAGTCATAACGGGACGATTTACCGATGAGGACGAAGTTTACACTAAAAATGTTTTCAAAAGTGTGGCTTAAAGTTAATCCAGGTTTGAGGTTTTGTGGCTGTTTTCGGATGTTTAACCGTACTTTGGAACGAAAAAAAAAATTCGTTAACAGCAGAACAGGTCGCGTAAGCCATTGCATTGTTTGACCAAGGACTAACGCAGCGTGAAGTGACTACTGTATTAAATGTACCACGTTCACCTATGCAATACCCCTTGAAATTATATCAGGAGACGAGTAATTACACCTGAAGACCAGGCAGTGGAGGAGCAAGATGCACATCAGCTTGAAATAGCCGGATCAATGTCTTAGAGATATTGAAAAACCACTTCCCTTCGGTCTTTGAGATACGAAAGTGGCTCCAACACGTCAGAGGCATAAATGTAAGTGAGCGTACGGTCCAGAAGACGAATAGAAGATGTCAGGTTAAAAGGTCGTAGGCCAGTGCGCGACCCTGAACTCCTTAGACACCACCGGGTGGCACGTCTTCAATTAGCTTGAGAACATGCCAACAGGACACAAGAGCAGTGGGCCAGTGTGCTCTTTACCAATGAGTGCCGAATAGCTTTACTAGCTCTAATTGGTCGAGCAAGGGTGTGCAAAAGAAGAGGAGAGCGATACCTACCCAATACAACTAAACAAACAGTTTTCACGGCGGCTCCATAATGGTTTGAGAGGTAAATTTTTATGCTCGTACGGAGTTGGTGGTCGTCGACAGAATCAAGAATCAAAACATTTATTCAGTATATAGGCAGTATTAATATACGCACATATACACGTGAAAATCATAAAATAAATCATAACAAATTATCAAGTAAACATAGCAAAAGCAGAATTTTAACGCTTTGAATTAGAAAAAAAAAACAAAAGTAATAAACCATTCAGCTGTCGTTCAATCGTTTACGTCAGAATATTTAAAAAAAAACTAAAGTAGGTTAAAACCAACCATACATGTAACTGTGTGTTTCAGAACTTCAGACAATTTTTATCGGCTAAGTGCTACTCAATACACCGAAGAGATACTTCATGACAATGTTATGCCATATGCCGGTTTCATTGGGTATGACCATTATCTTTTACTACGCGATAACGCACAGCCCCATTTTACATGGTGTTTCAAAGTTTACCTTCAAGAAGTTGGAATTCAAAAGTTACAGCGGCCAACTCGTAGCCCTGACTTAAACCCGATAGCGCACATCTGGGACATGCTCAAAAAATAAAACTGGCCAAGTGCGAGTCAGACTTTTGTCCCGCACACGGAGGGTTCCGAACCGAACACCAACTAAGTAAACGTTAACACAAAGGTAGAATAGTATCATATAGTAGTAATAGTAATAGTAGTAATTAATATGATTAAATATCTGGTTGACCGAGCTTTGCTTGGTATTTTTTGCCACTTAAACAGACAAATATGACTCTTCCCGACATCTATTGACGAATATTAATACTATTTTTCTTCATTGAGAGCCACTAACTGCTTTACCAACACAGTAATACTAAAGCTACTTTTACTCGCCGATAGTTGTCGGGAAGAGTAATATTTTAAGTTGATTATCAATAAAGTTGATTATTGAAAACACGAATAAAACAACATTTTCTGAAAATGATTCCTGGCTAGATAGATTTATCGCCCCCAAAATCCCCTGTATACTTAATTTTATTTAATCGTTGGAGCCGCTTCCGAGATTCAGATTAAGGTAAAGACGATAGCGCCATCTTTGATGCTAGCTAGATGGCGCGGCGCTATCGTAAAAAACTTTTTTTTAACTTTTCTCAAATTTTTAACTTTGTTCTGTTAGTATTTGTTGTTATAGCGGCAACAGAAATACATCATCTGTGAAAATTTCAACCGTCTAACTATCACGGTTCATGAGATACAGCCTGGTGACAGACGGACAGATAGACAGACAGACAGACAGACAGACAGACGGACAGCGGAGTTTCAGTAATAGGGTTCCGTTGGTACCCTTTGGGTTCGGAACCCTAAAAATTCTAGTCCAGTTCCAATCCCCTACACACTCTCAACGAGCTTCGAAATGAAGCGCTAGCAGCTTGGGATGCCATATCACAAATGGACATCAGAAACATCATCCAGAGCATACCTGACCAGGTACAGGAAGTCATCAGGGCTATAGGAGGAAATTATTATTATTATTATTATAGCCTTGTTTATTCCTTAATAAAAAAATTACAAATTCATAACTATCTTAAATACATAATTTAATTTTTGTTACATTTTCATTAATTTATTTCCATTTTTATTTAATATTATTATTATTATTTTAATATCTATTAGATGCATGCAAAATTAAGTAGTTAATAAAATTGTTTATTATAATTCTTATATATATATATATATGTATTTCTATATCGTTGCTACTAAGGACCTCTCTGTTGAGTAAAGGCCTCCTCCAATTCTCTCCACAATTTTCTATTTTTCGCCTTTTCCATCCAATTTTGGTCTGCTATTTTTATTATTTCGTCGATCCATCTCTCTACGGGTCTACCTTGGCTTCTTTTGCCTGTTGGGCCGCTCCATGTAGTTAATTTTTGTGTCCATTTTACATCACTCATACGAGCAATATGGCCAGCCCACCTCCACTTTAGTGTCTTACAGTGTTTTAGAGCATCAATAACTTTAGTGGATTTTCTTATATCGACATTTTTCCGTTTATGTTTTAACTTCAGATTTAGAATACTTCGTTCCATGGATCTCTGTGTTGTTAATATTTTTTTCTGAGTAAGCTTATTGAATATCCACGTTTGTGATGCATATGAGAGGGATGGTAATATGCACGAGTCTAAGACTTTCTTCTTTAACCTTAACGGCATATTCGACTTAAGAATTTCTTTAAAGCTCCAAAATTTGTTCCAAGCCATATTAACACGTCTATTCAGTTCATCTCGGTGTCTAGACTTTGTGAACGATATTTGTTTTCCTAAATATGTGTACTCTTGGACATATTCTAGTGGGGTATTTTCAATACGTATGGGTGATTTTTTGTTATTCGTCATTATTTTCGTTTTCGATGTGTTTAATAGTAAACCAATTTCAGAGCTGACAGTGTGTATTTCTCGTACCATGGTTTCTAGATGTGATGCATTTTCTGCGAAGATTACGATGTCGTCAGCGAATCTAAGATTACTTAGAAACCTGCCGTTTATATTTACACCTCTGTTTTCCCATTTTAGAGTCATCATGATGTTCTGAAGGACGGTAATGAAAATTCTAGGAGATAAAGGGTCTCCCTGCCGAACGCCTCTACATATGTCTATTTCAGAACCTTCTCTGTCTAATATCACCCTACTTGTGCTTTTCTTGTAAATATCTTGTATGATTGTTAAACACAATCCAAAATTTCATCGTAGTGGTCATTCTTTCTGTCTCTGCAAATTTTACATCTAAATATCTTGTTGTCTTCAGCCTATGGTCGTGGATCCACTAATAAACATGTTGACTCCATTGTCTTCGTGCGTTTATTGACACAAATAACAAAGCTTTAAGTAGAAGGTGCAAACTACACTCACCGGCACAGAAACTGGGCCACTTACATTTTTTTCATTGGCTGAGTATAAATAATTTAAAAAAATATTGTTTGGTAGAGGGGGGTCTATGGATAAGTTTTTTTATGCTTATAAACCTTTTTAATTGCTTAAATCTTATCAATATTTACAGCAATCCGGTTAATTTAAAATCACTAATTATTCAGAAATGTTATCACTTATGTCAATTGTCTTAAAAACACTTTATTTTTTTAATTTTTCACATGTTTTAATAGCGTGTATTTCCTCCTATTTGAGTATATTACATGTTTGAGTATATTACACGAATGGGGAAAAAATCTGAAAGGACTCGACCAATCATTGTGACTTTCACTACTATGGGCAAAAAAAAATAGAGTTACTTCAAAACAAAAAAATGCTACAAAATACCACATCCTACTATATCAAAGAAGATTTTCCTCCTCAAGTTATCGAGGAGAGAAAGAAGCTGAGTACTCAGCTACAACACGAAAGAGACCAAGGAAAGAGAGCATATATTAAATATAACAAAATAGTAATTCTACCAGAAAGTGAAAATATACCATTTCAGAAACACCAAGATAGGCAAAAGAGAACTCTGTCACACTCGCCGGAAATAGCAAATGTATCATACAATGAAAAACAAAACAGTACTAAGAACCCAACCAAGAAAAATAAGATAGACCTATATCTCACGAGAAACAAACATACAAATGCAGGTATCAAACCACCTTTGTATACAACCGTAGAAAGTTCTTCAATACCTAATAAATGACATGAAACAGCGGCCTCTCTACGTCCCCCAATTCGGTCGGTCACCGCGGGGGTCACAGACCAAAACCCTCCACTCCACCTATTGCACATATGTACATATAATGCTCGATCACTACTGTCACATGAAAGGCTACTAGAGTTTAAACAAGCAATATCATCGATCAAATACGATGTTGTTGGTCTAGCTGAAATAAGACGCACAGGGTACAACATAGAAGAAGACGAAGACCATGTATTCTGCTACTATGGTGAAACCAAGGGCCACTATGGGGTAGGATTTCTTATAAAGAAGTACTTAAAGAAAAATATAGAGAGCGTCACTGCAGTTTGTGAACGAGTCTGCATACTACATCTAAAATTGGAAAATACAATCCTATCAATTATTCAAGTGTATGCGCCTACCACTGACTCAAGTGAACTGGAAATAAATGAGTTCTATGACCGAATACAAGAGTCAATTAAAAAATGCGGTAAAAACCTTATTATTATGGGCGACTTTAATGCTCGAGTTGGTCATAAACTGAAGGGCGAAGACAGAATACTGGGCAACTCTTGCTTCGGAAAAAGAGACAAGAGAGGTGAAACTCTACTTCAGTTCTGTTGGGAAAATAACCTGTTCGTAATCAATAGCCTATTTAAAAAGAACACCAACAATTTATGGACATGGCTTTCACCAAAGAAAAATAAAAGCCAAATAGACTATATACTATCTAACATAAAAGATAGAATCACCAACATTGAAGTTCTACAAAAATATCTTTCTCTAGCGACCACAGGCTTGTGAGAAGTACACTTATACTGAACAACACCAAAAAGTCTAGAGCCAAATACAAAAATAAAAGTTACATACTGAAAACTAGAGACGAACAGAACCAGTTCAAAGATGCTCTACAAATACACATAAGAAACATAAATCTAGAAGAAAATGACGATGTAGAGATATACTATAGTAAAATCAAGAAAGCTATCGCTACAAGTTTAAAAACTACATGCAAAAGAAATTCAACCAAAAATCGTCCATACACTATCTCTGACAACACAAAAACTCTTATAAATAGAAGAAATGAATTAATAAGCAAGAAACATTTGACAAAAGAAGAAAAAAATGAGAGATGCTATTTATATAAAAATATTCATAAAATTATAAAAAAGGAATACCAAGACCATAGAATAACAACAATTGAACAACATTTGAACAAGTCAGGGAGTCTGAAAAAAGGTTTGAAAGAATTATCAACAACTAAAAAATGGATTCCTTGTCTGCAGGAGAACTCTACAACGAACAAGAAAACTTTTTCTAGACGAGAAATAATAAAAGCAGCCACAGATTTTTATAAAGACCTATACGCCTCTAAACCATCACCACATACAGATGCTCTACCACAAGAACAAAATGATATTACCTTACAAAGATTCTCAGCTCATGAAGTCTTCACCAAAATAAAATCATTAAAGAAGGAAAAAAGCAGCGGACCGGATGGTATATCTAACGAGGCAATTATAGCAGGATCGCCTTTCCTAGTACCACCCCTAACCACTCTATTCAACAAAATACTAGATGACAGAAAAATCCCGAGTGAATGGGCGAAATCAGACATAGTTCTGCTATACAAGAAAGGAAGTCCTGCTGATATAAACAATTACCGACCAATTAGTTTACAGCCCAATCTCTACAAGCTATTCGCCTCCTGCCTTGAAAAACGCCTAGCGAAATTTACTGAAGAACATCAACCGGTAGAGCAGGCGGGCTTCAGACAAAATTATTCAACTATGGACCATATTCACACGCTTGAACTAGTGATAGAAAAATATGAAGAAATGAATCGCCCACTATATCTGGCGTTTATAGACTACGCAAAGGCTTTCGACACCATTTCCCACCACAGCATATGGAGAGCTCTACAAGATTGTCATGTACCTTCGGAAACTATAGAACTCATACAAGATAAATATTATGTTTCTTTGAAGTGTTTCACACTTTATATTTTTGTAAATTGTTAAACACAATCCAAAATTTCATCGTACCGACGGGACTTGAACCCGCAACCTCCGGAATAACATGTTCCGGTGCTTTGCCAATTAAGCCACGGTGCGAAGTATCGTTACGACGAAATTAGTGGATTGCATTTGTTAACCCAATTATGCATTGGTGGCGCCATCTATGACTACTTATTACGTAAGTTAATCATTCGGAAGAAATCATTACAGTTTTCAAATCCGACGAGAGATGTTGCACTGCGTAAATCAAATATTATGTTTCTTTGAAGTGTTTCACACTTTATATTATATATAATTATATTATATATAATTTATATTAGATATAATAATTTATATATATATATAATTTATATATATTATATATATATTATATATAATTTATATTATATATAATATATATTATATATAATATATATATAATATAAAGTGTGAAACACTTCAAAGAAACATAATATTTGATTTACGCAGTGCAACATCTCTCGTCGGATTTGGAAACTGTAATGATTTCTTCCGAATGATTAACTTACGTAATAAGTAGTCATAGATGGCGCCACCAATGCATAATTGGGTTAACAAATGCAATCCACTAATTTCGTCGTAACGATACTTCGCACCGTGGCTTAATTGGCAAAGCACCGGAACATGTTATTCCGGAGGTTGCGGGTTCAAGTCCCGTCGGTACGATGAAATTTTGGATTGTGTTTAACAATTTACAAAAATATAAAGTGTGAAACACTTCAAAGAAACATAATATTTATCTTGTATGAGTTCTATAGTTTCCGAAGGTACATGACAATCTTGTAGAGCTCTCCATATGCTGTGGTGGGAAATGGTGTCGAAAGCCTTTGCGTAGTCTATAAACGCCAGATATAGTGGGCGATTCATTTCTTCATATTTTTCTATCACTAGTTCAAGCGTGTGAATATGGTCCATAGTTGAATAATTTTGTCTGAAGCCCGCCTGCTCTACCGGTTGATGTTCTTCAGTAAATTTCGCTAGGCGTTTTTCAAGGCAGGAGGCGAATAGCTTGTAGAGATTGGGCTGTAAACTAATTGGTCGGTAATTGTTTATATCAGCAGGACTTCCTTTCTTGTATAGCAGAACTATGTCTGATTTCGCCCATTCACTCGGGATTTTTCTGTCATCTAGTATTTTGTTGAATAGAGTGGTTAGGGGTGGTACTAGGAAAGGCGATCCTGCTATAATTGCCTCGTTAGATATACCATCCGGTCCGCTGCTTTTTTCCTTCTTTAATGATTTTATTTTGGTGAAGACTTCATGAGCTGAGAATCTTTGTAAGGTAATATCATTTTGTTCTTGTGGTAGAGCATCTGTATGTGGTGATGGTTTAGAGGCGTATAGGTCTTTATAAAAATCTGTGGCTGCTTTTATTATTTCTCGTCTAGAAAAAGTTTTCTTGTTCGTTGTAGAGTTCTCCTGCAGACAAGGAATCCATTTTTTAGTTGTTGATAATTCTTTCAAACCTTTTTTCAGACTCCCTGACTTGTTCAAATGTTGTTCAATTGTTGTTATTCTATGGTCTTGGTATTCCTTTTTTATAATTTTATGAATATTTTTATATAAATAGCATCTCTCATTTTTTTCTTCTTTTGTCAAATGTTTCTTGCTTATTAATTCATTTCTTCTATTTATAAGAGTTTTTGTGTTGTCAGAGATAGTGTATGGACGATTTTTGGTTGAATTTCTTTTGCATGTAGTTTTTAAACTTGTAGCGATAGCTTTCTTGATTTTACTATAGTATATCTCTACATCGTCATTTTCTTCTAGATTTATGTTTCTTATGTGTATTTGTAGAGCATCTTTGAACTGGTTCTGTTCGTCTCTAGTTTTCAGTATGTAACTTTTATTTTTGTATTTGGCTCTAGACTTTTTGGTGTTGTTCAGTATAAGTGTACTTCTCACAAGCCTGTGGTCGCTAGAGAAAGATATTTTTGTAGAACTTCAATGTTGGTGATTCTATCTTTTATGTTAGATAGTATATAGTCTATTTGGCTTTTATTTTTCTTTGGTGAAAGCCATGTCCATAAATTGTTGGTGTTCTTTTTAAATAGGCTATTGATTACGAACAGGTTATTTTCCCAACAGAACTGAAGTAGAGTTTCACCTCTCTTGTCTCTTTTTCCGAAGCAAGAGTTGCCCAGTATTCTGTCTTCGCCCTTCAGTTTATGACCAACTCGAGCATTAAAGTCGCCCATAATAATAAGGTTTTTACCGCATTTTTTAATTGACTCTTGTATTCGGTCATAGAACTCATTTATTTCCAGTTCACTTGAGTCAGTGGTAGGCGCATACACTTGAATAATTGATAGGATTGTATTTTCCAATTTTAGATGTAGTATGCAGACTCGTTCACAAACTGCAGTGACGCTCTCTATATTTTTCTTTAAGTACTTCTTTATAAGAAATCCTACCCCATAGTGGCCCTTGGTTTCACCATAGTAGCAGAATACATGGTCTTCGTCTTCTTCTATGTTGTACCCTGTGCGTCTTATTTCAGCTAGACCAACAACATCGTATTTGATCGATGATATTGCTTGTTTAAACTCTAGTAGCCTTTCATGTGACAGTAGTGATCGAGCATTATATGTACATATGTGCAATAGGTGGAGTGGAGGGTTTTGGTCTGTGACCCCCGCGGTGACCGACCGAATTGGGGGACGTAGAGAGGCCGCTGTTTCATGTCATTTATTAGGTATTGAAGAACTTTCTACGGTTGTATACAAAGGTGGTTTGATACCTGCATTTGTATGTTTGTTTCTCGTGAGATATAGGTCTATCTTATTTTTCTTGGTTGGGTTCTTAGTACTGTTTTGTTTTTCATTGTATGATACATTTGCTATTTCCGGCGAGTGTGACAGAGTTCTCTTTTGCCTATCTTGGTGTTTCTGAAATGGTATATTTTCACTTTCTGGTAGAATTACTATTTTGTTATATTTAATATATGCTCTCTTTCCTTGGTCTCTTTCGTGTTGTAGCTGAGTACTCAGCTTCTTTCTCTCCTCGATAACTTGAGGAGGAAAATCTTCTTTGATATAGTAGGATGTGGTATTTTGTAGCATTTTTTTGTTTTGAAGTAACTCTATTTTTTTTTGCCCATAGTAGTGAAAGTCACAATGATTGGTCGAGTCCTTTCAGATTTTTTCCCCATTCGTGTAATATACTCAAACATGTAATATACTCAAATAGGAGGAAATACACGCTATTAAAACATGTGAAAAATTAAAAAAATAAAGTGTTTTTAAGACAATTGACATAAGTGATAACATTTCTGAATAATTAGTGATTTTAAATTAACCGGATTGCTGTAAATATTGATAAGATTTAAGCAATTAAAAAGGTTTATAAGCATAAAAAAACTTATCCATAGACCCCCCTCTACCAAACAATATTTTTTTAAATTATTTATACTCAGCCAATGAAAAAAATGTAAGTGGCCCAGTTTCTGTGCCGGTGAGTGTAGTTTGCACCTTCTACTTAAAGCTTTGTTATTTGTGTCAATAAACGCACGAAGACAATGGAGTCAACATGTTTATTAGTGGATCCACGACCATAGGCTGAAGACAACAAGATATTTAGATGTAAAATTTGCAGAGACAGAAAGAATGACCACTACTTTGTGTCAGTTATACAAAGGGGTTGTAACTAAAACTCCACAACTAAAAACAATTATTATCAAATAAACAGTAATTTAGAAAACTGATACATGAGTGCGGTAGGTGTGTTGAATTTCCAATATTGTGGAAATACAATTTTACCCGATGATACATAAATTTAATTTATTATATCATAATATTATGCTAAAACTAAGCTAATTAAAATCCAGTACCTTAGTTCACGCCTGTAACAAAATTTATAGCAAAAGTTTAAATCTGACTGATAACAGACAAAAAGTGAAATCTGATGAAAATAATTAAGATAGTTTAAAAACTAAAACAACCGACTTCAATGCCCCGCGACTCGATTTCAGTAGCAAGTTTGAGACGTTTATCATCACATCTCTGGAGATACTTATCAGATCTCGATGAAATTACAATGGGCCCACCTCGGAAACGTACTTTACCGATTACAAAAATATACATTCAAATCGTTTCACAATTGACGGAGTAATCGGGAAACATACACATAAAAAGAAACATACAGACGAATTGAGAACCTCCTTCTTTTTGGAAGTCGCCTGAATAAAATATTAATCAAATAAAGATTAATTTTAGTAGTACTTACTTACTATTCTTCTTCTTCTATTCTGCATGTACCGCCGTCATAGTCAAAGTAGAGCAGAATAGGACTTACGTAATAAGTAGTCATAGATGGCGCCACCAATGCATAATTGGGTTAACAAAATGCAATCCACTAATTTCGTCGTAACGATACTTCGCACCGTGGCTTAATTGGCAAAGCACCGGAACATGTCATTCCGGAGGTTGCGGGTTCAAGTCCCGTCGGTACGATGAAATTTTGGATTGTGTTTAACAATTTACAAAAATATAAAGTGAGAAACACTTCAAAGAAACATAATATTTGATTTACGCAGTGCAACATCTCTCGTCGAATTTGAAAACTGTAATGATTTCTTCCGAATGATTAACTTACGTAATAAGTAGTCATAGATGGCGCCACCAATGCATAATTGGGTTAACAAAATGCAAGCCACTAATTTCGTCGTAACGATACTTCGCACCGTGGCTTAATTGGCAAAGCACCGGAACATGTCATTCCGGAGGTTGTGGGTTCAAGTCCCGTCGGTACGATGAAATTTTGGATTGTGTTTAACAATTTACAAAAATATAAAGTGAGAAACACTTCAAAGAAACATAATATTTAATATTTTTTTGTTGGAAACGAAATATCCCAAGTGTGGTATCATGGTAATTTTAGCGAGGTCTGATAAGTATATCCAGAGATATTGAGATAAACACCTAAAAATTGGTACTGAAAATGAATAGCGCGGCATTGAAGTCGGTTATTTTTTAGTTTTTAAACGATCTTATTAATTGATAGGGTACATTTTCTAGGTGGTCTATTGTAATTTCATCGAGATCTGATAAGTATCTCCAGAGATATGACGATAAACGTCTCAAACTTACGCGACTCGCGCGGCATGGAAATCGGTTGTTTTAGTTTTTAAACATTCTTAAATTATTATTATCCTCAAAATTCCTTTATCTACGCTGTTGTAGATAAACCACCAGTAATTAAACTAACATTATATTTTGTAAGTATTTTAATCCAAGTAAACTGTTACGATAATAATCTGTCGTAAGCTTATCTACTGCATCGTTTGCGTTAGCCAAGACTAATTAATAAATTTTCAATAATGTTGAATCGGTCAAAGCCTGTCTCCTAAAATCCCTAAAAGATTTAATATTGTCCATTAGGGTAAAGGGCCTCCCCGTGGGTATTCAAATAATTTCACTGTTTATAGAGACGTCCCTTAAGTATGAAAGGGTTATTTTCGAAGGGAAGATTTAAATTAATCTGATTTTATTTTTTAAATTTGAAAGGAATTATTTTGGTATCGCTGTCGTGTTTTTTGCAAATTAAATTCGAATTTGTAGAATTATAATGGTTAAAATGAAAGGAATTATGGGTTGTTAAATTTGTCCAATCGAGATTTTAGGCTTTCTATGGGTTTTTCATACTATTTGGCTTTGAAATACAGATTGGAATACATAGTTGCCTTATGTGATGTGGTAGGACTTAGTCTACCTGGGTGGTACCACCACTTTGCCAGGTAATTCAACCGTGAATTAGAAGTGTTTTATGGGTTGATTAGCAAAGTGTCCAGGTAAATGACAGGGCATGTGAGAACAGATGGGTGCAAGTAAACAAGTAGCAAGTCTTTGCAACTGTGCTAAATTGTCGATTACATCATCACTTGGCATCGAGTGAGATAGTTGTCGAACCTTGCCTATCATGTATATAAAAACTTTCTATCCACTACATAAATGTACAAAAAAAGATACTTATTAGGCGAGAGGTCTGACGAGATAATAATATATTTTATAGTATTATTATTTTTTAGGGTTCCGTACCCATAGGGTACCAAACGAACCCTATTACTGAGACTTCACTGTCCGTCCGTCCGTCTATCCTAACTTTACAGGGAAGTATCTTCTTAACCGTAATCGGTACTTTAAATGTTCACGAAATACGTATTGCTATTGAGGGTAATACTAATAAAACTGGCCAAGTGCGAGTCAGACTTTTGTCTTGCACACGGAGGGTTCCGAACGCCATATAGAGATTATCTGACGAACTTCTAACACCAACTCAGTAAACATTAACACAAAGGTGTTAGTAATTAATATTATTAAATATCTGGTTGACCAAGCTTAGCTCGGTATTTTTTGCCACTTAAACTGACAAATATGACTCTTCCCGACATCTATTGACGAATAATAATACTATTTTTTTAATGTGAGCAAATAACTGCTTTACCGATACAGTAACACTAAAGCTTCTTGTACTCGCCAATAAACGTCGGGAAGAGTCATATTTTAAGTTGATTATAAATAAAGTTGATTATTGAAAACACGAATAAAACAACATTTTCAGAAAATGACTCCTAGCTAGATCGATTTATCGCCCCCGAAATCCCCTGTATACTACATTTTATGTAATCGTTGGAGCCGCTTCCGAGATTCAGATTAAGGTAAAGACGATATCTTTGCGCCATCTTTGATGCTAGCTAGATGGCGCGGCATTATCGTAAAAAACTTTTTTTAAACTTTACTTTAACTTTTTTACTTTGTGATGTTCTTAGTATTTATTGTTATAGCGGCAACAGAAATACATCATCTGTGAAAATTTCAACCGTCTAACTATCACGGTTCATGAGATACAGCCTGGTGACAGACGGACAGACAGACAGACAGACAGACAGACAGACAGACGGACAGCGGAGTCTCAGTAATAGGGTTCCGTTGGTACCCAACCCTAAAAACGATAGAAAATGTGATTTTAAATGGGGTACATATACCCCAAACAAGAAACGTGATTTTTTCGGCGTGTTTTCCTTGAACTTGTGAACCATAATAGATAGACACTTGAAATCTTTACAAAGTATTACCACATGAGTAAATTTTACTCGTGTGGTATTACATACTTTGTGAAGATATCAGTGTCGTAAGTACGATCTACTTAAATTTTCTAACTTTGACGTCGGTAAGGTTGTTTGGTTATGTTAAGTATGTCTAGTGAAGACAACAAAGATTGCGCCAATCGGCACGATCTCAAAATAGTCAAACATCCAAAAGCAAAGAACTAGTCCACTTGACCTCCGAGCCCTTCAAACTACACTCATTACGTATACAAACCCTTGACAAAACAAACATTCTTACCCGATGCACGTACCTTCGTATTTAAATCAAGCACTATTCAACAAGGCCGTTCAGTACCCACCTACACTGAAGGGCCACTTAGGGACAGTATAAAGCAGTGTTCGTTCTCCATACAAATTACGAAAGACGTTGGACATGAGTGACAGATATTGTGGGTAAAAGCACACGTTGATTGATTTCAGAGTAATTGTCAGAGACGTCATAGGTAGATCATTAGCCCGATCGTAAGATGAAAGTATAAGGGCTAATTGCACCCATTACTCAGATCGTGGATATCAGCTTTTTCTATAGTACCTGTCAAGACAAATTCAAAGAGCCCAAACGCAACGGTTTTTAGAGTTTCTTAGGCCACCTTTTGGCTCCATCATCAGTCAAGCTTGATGGTTTTTAGGGTTCCGTACCCAAAGGGTAAAACGGGACCCCATTACTAAGACTCCGCTGTCCGTCTGTCTATCTGTCTGTCTGTCTGTCTGTCTGTCCGTCTGTCACCAGGCTATAGCTCATAAACCGTGATAGTTAGACAGTTGAAATTTTCACAGATGGTGTATTTCTGTTGCCGCTAGAACAACAAATACTAAAAATAAAATAAAGTAAAATATGAAAGATATGGGGCCATACAAAAAACGTGGTTTTAAACGCCATCTATCTAATTAGTTTCGGAAAAATGATATAGATGGCGCTAGTAAACAAGCCCCGTCTTTCTAGATCGCGACCAAACCAAATATTCTTGGTAATATCAATTAATCAAATATATGAGGTTGAAACTCTGTTATGTTTCGTATTGTACGGAACCCTCCCTAAGTGTGCGATAAGAGACGTGATGCTGACTCGCACTTGGCCAGTTTTATTTTTTATTGCAATGTTATCCGATTGATTATGTATGTGAAATTTCAGCTCCATCAAACACCAGGAAGTCGGTCAAATACACGCAGGTAACTAATAATAGTTACGATCATTTAAAAACTAGCATATTAAAACTAAGCAATTTAAAACCACCCCCGACTGATATTTGTATAATCTGTTCATTAAGACCATTTCAATGAGCTCAAACTCGACATTTCTTCTGTAATTTAGTGAGGAGTTCAGTATTCTGCAGATTCCAGGATATGTCCCAATATAAGGTCTCTATCATGTTCTTACAATATCGTTGAAGTAAGAACTTCAAGAGGATAACCAATTTCGAATTGATCAGATGTACTTATATAATAAAACCCAAGCATTGTTTCTATGTCCGTTATAGACTTTGAAACCCACCAAACTGTATGCCCCAAACTGGTTTCATTAGAACAGCAATAATGCAAACATGGTTTTAAATCACTAAAAAAATGCATTAGGCACATTCGGTCACACTCAATTTTTTTTACCCACGACAGAACTGAGACTGTATATGCGTTTGGGGTGCGAGGATGTTTGTTTGTTTGTTTGTGTGTGCAAATCCATGTTGCCATTTTTCTCCAAAACTACTAGTCCGATTTTGATGCAGTTTTCAGTTATGGGTTTGAGTGTAATTGATACATATTTTAAGATAGGTGTTACGGTGACAACTAACCAGGGAGCGCTGCAATGCAGAGTGCTGCAGTGCGCTGCAGAGTTGTAGGTTTCTTTCGTTTGAACTGATTTTCTTTTGCTTACTTTCTTATACTGTCTATCACAATATAGAGCTACTTAGACTGACTTAGATATACCTAACTTTTATTAGAATTCTTGGCGGGGCAATAAGCTCACACTTGACTTGCGACGAGGAGGAAAAAATCCGAGAACTGATCAGCCGGAAAATTGCCGAAGGAAGCAAGCCTATAATGGATACACAGGGCCTTTTTAATCAAAGAGCTTCCGTGTTAAATGTTACTATTTATTTTGAAATCCAGCAACGGGACAGTGACAGTTTTCTAAAATCTTATTATAACCTTCGTACTTTGACTTACCCTAATCTTACATGTGATTCTTACCTAATGCTTAAAGGTGAGAAATGATTCCTGTTTGTAAATTCTAAACAATGGGAAATGGTCCTAGAAAATGCTTATCGAGTCCCGTCGGTACGATGAAATTTTGGATTGTGTTTAACAATTAACAAAAATATAAAGTGTGAGACACTTCAAAGAAACATAATATTTGATTTACGCAGTGCAACATCTCTCGTCGGATTTGAAAACTGTAATGATTTCTTCCGAATGATTAACTTACGTAATAAGTATTCATAGATGGCGCCACCAATGCATAATTGGGTTAACAAATGCAATCCACTAATTTCGTCGTATCGATGTATCGAACCGTGGCTTAATTGGCAGAGAACCTGGACGTGTAATCCGGGGGGTGCGGGTTCGAGTCCCGTCGGTACGATGAAATTTTGGATTGTGTTTAACAATTTACAAAAATATAAAGTGTGAGACACTTCAAAGAAACATAATATTTGATTTACGCAGTGCAACATCTCTCGTCGGATTTGAAAACTGTAATGATTTCTTCCGAATGATTAACTTACGTAATAAGTAGACATAGATGGCGCCACCAATGCATAATTGGGTTAACAAATGCAATCCACTAATTTCGTCGTATCGATATATCGAACCGTAGCTTAATTGGCAGAGCACCTGGACGTGTAATCCGGGGGGTGCGGGTTCGAGTCCCGTCGGTACGATGACATTTTGGATTGTGTTTAACAATTTACAAAAATATAAGGTGTGAGATACTTCAAAGAAACATAATATTTGGTTTACGCAGTGCAACATCTCTCGTCGGATTTGAAAACTGTAATGATTTCTTCCGAATGATTAACTTACGTAATAAGTAGTCATAGATGGCGCCACCAATGCATAATTGGGTTAACAAATGCAATCCACTAATTTCGTCGTATCGATGTATCGAACCGTAGCTTAATTGGCAGAGCACCTGGACGTGTAATCCGGGGGGTGCGGGTTCGAGTCCCGTCGGTACGATGAAATTTTGGATTGTGTTTACCAATTTACAAAAATATAAAGTGTGAGACATTTCAAAGAAACATAATATTTGATTTACGCAGTGCAACATCTCTCGTCGGATTTGAAAACTGTAATGATTTCTTCCGAATGATTAACTTACGTAATAAGTATTCATAGATGGCGCCACCAATGCATAATTGGGTTAACAAATGCAATCCACTAATTTTGTCGTATCGATGTATCGAACCGTGGCTTAATTGGCAGAGCACCTGGACGTGTAATCCGGGGGGTGCGGGTTCGAGTCCCGTCGGTACGATGAAATTTTGGATTGTGTTTAACTATTTACAAAAATATAAAGTGTGAGATACTTCAAAGGAACATAATGGCGCCTCTTCACAATCGGCGATCATAGACGATCACACGCGAGCACGATCGCGTAGAAGGGCTACTCGCCTGTAGTCGGCCATCATGGTCCTTATTCGTCGTCATGATCGCGGCGATCGGTCACTTGTCGGTTTTTCGGGCACGCATCAAAGGGAATCGCTTGTAGTTGAGAAGCGCGTGCCCACACGATCGCCGATCATTCATTCACCGGAGGACAGCGGAGCCGTGCGTACGTTGCGTCGTTTTTTTGTTTTTAAATACAAGTTTGCCGCTCAATAAATGATCACGGACGATCGTGTGGATGCATGCGCAATGATCGTGACGATTACCTTGCCGATCACAGACGATCAACGACTGTCGATCATCGCCGATTGTGAAGAGGCGCCATTATATTTGCTTAAAAGCCATTCATGGTAAGCTACAGTCGTGAGTCGAACTAATACAGAGTAAAGACTTTTCGACAATTCAGTGCAATGTGAATATTTAGGCCTATCGCTCACAGCGGTTGCGGTGCGTTTATCCTACCGCACGCATATTCTGTGAAGTATGGAGTGTCATAGAAGTGTGCGCGTAATTTTTTTAAGTAAGTAAACAGTGTATTCTATCGTGTGGTAGAATAAACGCATTGCAACGCTGTGCGCGCTTAGCCTTACGCAACATCGATTGAACAAGAGTTCGTACAATATGTCGACGACTCTATGTCGTTTAGCAATATTTTTCCCCTATTTTTATTTCTGACAGACTAGCATTTGACTGTTATCTAAACCGAAAGTGAAGATACAGAAAATCACTCGAAATTCCTAGATATTCATGTAGACTACCGGCCTAGGGTAAATGTTTCCGGACAACAATCATAGAGCAGTATCACAAAATGCAGAGTTCCGCATGCGTCAGAACCCCTAGTACGAGTTTTTATCGTAAACGCTTTTGACGGTTCTCACATAGTTTTCGACTTACCCTAGCTCCCTGATTGGTCTAAATTTAGTAAAGTGTAGTAACCACTAGAGGCGCTGTACTGTTTTTCATACAAAATTTGTTCGATAAACGATATCGAGTTTGGTATGAAAACTCATACTAGGGGTACCGTACTTACAAGCAGACGTCATCACTTACCATCAGATTTGCATATTTCTTGTTCATTTACCCAAGTGAGGGCCCAGTGGTGAAAGTAGTGGGAGAAGAGAAGAGAGTGGTCGGCTTTGATACCAGAGGTACTGAGATCAATCCCCACCGAGCACAAAATGGAATTTTCTGTTGAAAAATGTATGTGTGTTGTTACACAATCTAAAAAGAAACATAATATTCAATTTATGTGCACTTTTCACAGTGGCCCTCCGGTAAAGGAATACATCGTTAAGAAACCCCCAATCCCCGCACGGTGGTAAGACACTATCTAGTGTCCGCCTGGCAAGCTACCACCCTCTTGTTAGAAAATCTATCATCAAACATCTATTTTTTAATTTCTTATATCATATAGGTTATCGTTTGACCACTATCTCACCTGTTGGTAAGTGCTGATGCAGTCGAGGATCGTAGAACGCTAGACCTAGAATGGGAACTGGCTCTTAAGGATAGCTGCCGGAGCGCATTAGATAAAAAAAATTACCTGGTAAACACGGTATATAAAACATGGGTAATTATTTTTAGGGTTCCGTACCCAAAGGGTAAAACGGGACCCTATTACTAAGACTACGCTGTCCGTCTGTCTGTCTGTCTGTCTGTCCGTATATAGCTCATTTACGGTAATACCTAGTTAGACAGTTGAAATTTTCACAGATGGTGTATTTCTGTTGCCGCTAGAACAACAAATATTAAAAACAAAATTAAGTTAAAAATTAAAGGGGGTCCCCATTCAAAAAACCTGTTTTTAAACGCCATCTATCTTATTAGTTTCGGCAAAATGACATAGATGGCGCTAGTAAACGAGCCCCGTCTTTTTAGATCGCGACCAAAGCAAATATTCTTGGTAATATCAATTAATCAAATATACTCGTATGAGGTTGAAACTCTGTTGTTTCGTATTGTACGGAACCCTCCCTAAGTGTGCGATAAAAGACGCGATGCTGACTCGCACTTGGCCAGTTTTATTTAGAATATTATTTATTAGCTTCCTTCGGTCTTATTAAGATCTGCCAATTCATAATTCCTTTGATGAATTTCCTACCGAGTGGCCACTTCAGCTCGGAAAGTGCTTACAAAAATATAATTTATTTTTGGATTTTAATTTATTTTGCGGCTCTCTCTTAAATCCGGCTTTTAAGAAAATCTATATCCCTGAGGACTCTGGTCTTACGAATTATCAAAATGCATTTATATTTTCAAAAACAAAGGAGGTTCTCAATTCGTCTGTATGTGTATTTATTATTATTTCTTTTTATTTACTGTGTGTGTGTGTTACGCGATTAGTCCGTCAATTCCTAACTGATTCGAATGATCTTTTTGTTATCGGTAGGGTTCGTTTTCAAGGCCCCATTTTAATTTTATCGAGATCTGATAAGTATCTCCAGAGATATGACGATAAACGTCTCAAACTTGCTACTGAAATTGACTCGCGGGGTTCGCTTTTAAACTACCTTAATTACTAGCTGGCCCGGCGAACTTCGTACCACCTAACAGACAACGAATGTCCTGTTACCTTTTAGATTAACTTAATTTAGGATTTTATGAACGTAATACAATGAATACAAAAGAGATATTAAGTTCAGTTATGTATTATGGCACTTTGATTATCAAGTAAATTATAAAGTTGTGGCCATACAGAAATAGAATAAAAATACAACAATCAAGTACTTCCACCGCGTGTCAGCAAGACATGATGCGATGAAACAATGTTATTATTGTTATAGATAAGTTATTAACTTGAAATTAGTTCGATTGAGTTTAATTTTGATTGTAAAAATATAATCACCAGTATTTAATTTTAATTCTGAAAAAGTATAGGTATTTACTTAATTAATAACTGTATAACTTTTTGCCTTATGGATAAGACTGTATACATACGACATTCATAACTTGGCTATCACATTCTTGCATATTATATCTCTGTATTTACCTACATTCCGACAAAATATAAAATTGATTAGGCATTGATTATTATTGTCTATGTTATATCTCGATTGCTTGTAAGCAAACACTATGAAAAACAAAGTTAATTTTGTAGTTGCGAAAAATCATAGTTATGGAAAACTTAACGATATTACGGAACCCTACGAGTGCGAGTCCGACTTGCACTTGGCCAGTTTATTTAAGGTTCCGTACCTCAAAAGGTAAAAAAGGAACCTTATAAGATCACTTTCTTGCCCGTCTGTCCATCTGTCTGTCTGTCTGTCTGTCTGTCTGTCTGTTCGTGTGTCACCACCAATTTTCTCAGAAATGGGTAGACCTAGCAAGTTGAATATTATACCAGATACTGAAATCTATAGTCCCTATTAGGTGTATAAAAATCAAGGTCCTGAGTCAACACGATAAAAGATATGGGCAAATTTATATTTTTGCGAAAACTTGTAAGTACCAAAATTTACCTTAATTTGCAACTTTTTTTATGGAATTTTTCCTTTGTTGGTGTTGTAAGACCTTGCTTGTGACCAAAATTGACAATTCTAGGTCAACCGGAAGTTGACCTAGAATTGTCAATTTGTCCCGTTGACCTAGAATCATGAAATTTGGCAAGAAGCAAGGTCTTATAGCACAAATAAAGGGAACATTCAAAAAAATAAAAAATGTTGGAAATTAAAGGGTGTCCCCATACATACATAGTTATAACGAGTTAAGATAGGCCTCTGAGTTATATGAGCGCTCATACAATTTAGAGGTCTAGCTTAATTGGGATAGACCGACGTTGGTACGGAAGCCTCGGTGGGCGAGTCCAACTCGACTTAGCCGGTTTTATTTTTAGGGTTCCGTAGCCGAATGGCAAAAAACGGAACCCTTATAGATTCGTCATGTCTGTCTGTCTGTCTGTCTGTCTGTCTGTCTGTCTGTCTATCTGTCTGTCTGTCTGTCTGTCCGTCCGTATGTCACAGCCATTTTATTCCGAAACTATTAGGACTACAGAATTGAAACTTGGTAGGTAGATGTATTCTGTGAACAGCTTTCCAATTTTTATACAAAAATAAAAAATATAAAAGTTTAAGGGGTGGCATACCATACATAGAACTGAAACAAAAGAATTTTTTTTTCTTCAAACCTATGCGTGTGGGGTCTATGGATAGGTCTTTAAAAATGACATTGAGGTTCCTAAAATCATTTTTTCTCAAAGTCAATCATTTGAAAGATAGGCGCGTCTAAAGTGGTAAAATGTGTGTCCCCCCCCCTCTAACTTTTCTGGGAGTGAAAAATCTAAAAAAAATATATGCTGTAGATCCCAATAAAAACTAACAACGAAAATTGGTTTGAACGAGATACAGTCAGCAGTTTTAGAGATATGGCGACCGTAAAGATAACTTTGTTTTTCATACAAACACTATGAAAAACAAAGTTAATTTTGTAGTTGCGTAAAATCATAGTTATGGAATACTTAACTGTGTTACGGAACCCTACGAGTGCGAGTCCGACTTGCACTTGGCCAGTTTATTTTGTTTTCATGTGTTTCATGTCTGTTACGCGATTAGTCCGCCAATTGTTAATCGATTAAAATGATTGTTTTGTATGGTAAGGGTTCAGAGACATGGATATAAACACCTCAAACCTGTTACCAAAAATTAACTGATATTAATAATTCTTGAGTAAGTGTAATCTTTTATTAAATTTCATCAAGATCTGTTGAGTACCTAAAGTATCTCCAGAGATATGGATATAAAAATCTTAAACTGGCTACCGAAACTATTACATGCTACTGTTGTTTAGTTTTTAACCGACTTCACAAAAAAGGAGGAGGTTATCAATTCGAATGTTTTTTGTTTTTTTTTTTTATGTCTGTTACCCCAGAACTCCGTCAAATCTTGACCGATTTCATAAATTATTTTTTTTGTTTGAGAGATTATGCCTCCCGATTGGTCGCATTCAAATTTTATCGAGGTATGACAATTATCTCCGGAGATATAGAGATAAACATCTCAAACACATTACATACCTTGACGTGATACTACTGGCTATTTTGACTATCGCGGCATGTGAAGTCGATTTTTTTTTTCGTTTTGTAAATGACCTTAAATTATTAAGCTATCTTCTTATGTAAAGTTCAAGTTAAGCGCAGAGTCTGGTCGATAGCTGGCTTATTAAGTGAAGTCAAAGCATTTATTCAGTATAAGGGCAAATTAAAAATCTGCACTTACACACGACAAAGAACATTAAATATATCATTATCAATAATTATTATTCTAAATATAACAAAAACGTAACTTATAGCTTTAAATTAAAAAAAAAAAAACTGGCCAAGTGCGAGTCAGCATCGCGTCTCTTATCGCACACTTAGGGAGGGTTCCGTACAATACGATACATAACAGAGTTTCAACCTCATATATTTGATTAATTGATATTACCAAGAATATTTGGTTTGGTCGCGATCTAGAAAGACGGGGCTCGTTTACTAGCGCCATCTATGTCATTTTGCCGAAACTAATCGATAGATGGCGTTTAAAAACACGTTTTTCGTATGGGGACCTCCTTTAATTTTTAACTTTATTTTGTTTTTAGGTTTTGTTGTTCTAGCGGCAACAGAAATACACCATCTGTGAAAATTTCAACTATCTAACTATCACGGTTAATGAGCTATAGCCTGGTGACAGACGGACAGACAGACAGACAGACAGACAGACGGACAATGGAGTCTTAGTAATAGGGTCCCGTTTTACCATTTGGGTACGGAACCCTAAAAACAAAATGTAAACAATATGTAACTATATATTTGGCTTCTAAGTTAGTAAACATTTCTGTTAGCTTACATTACCAAAATATTAACTTAGTAAGTATCCAAGCTGACGTCAGTGCACATTAAACTCCGCCAAAACGATATTTAGCACCGCCTGAGTGACTCGATTATGAGTATTATGACACCTACTAAACTCCTTACGGTACATTTAGCAATTGTCTCGACTTCGAAATTGTAAGTTACTGGGCGGTAGGTACTAATATTGCTTGTATATTTTGGGAAATATTATTTGCTTGTTTTGATAGCTGTCTTTTAGGTTTTTTTTAATGATATAAGGTAACAAGACAAGCACGACGCTCGCCTGATGGTAAGCGATGACGTCCTATACCTATTACCTATTAGTCCGTACCTATTACAGATACAGCGGTATATGCGAAATTCTAGAATTTTGCATGTCACTGCGCCTGTTAATTTGAGACAAATATGTTGAGTCTCACATGCCCTATATTTTCACTGGACACCTTGCCATTTCAACCGGAAAACATTCCTATTTCACGGCTGAAAGATTGGCAAAGTGGTCATACCGCCCCAGGCGGACTAGGAGAAGTTTTACCACAACAAAAATTATCATTATTCAAGCAATATTTCAATTTTCTATTTTATGTGTGGAAAATTATGATAGACTAGAAAAGTGGTAAAACACAAGAAAACCTCGCGTTGAATGAAATGAGATTTTTTTTTAAACGTTTAGGTTAGCGTTTGATTACTATCTCACCTGTAATTTAGTGATGACACGGTCGAGAAAAGTAGCACGCAAGTCTAGAATGGGAACTGGCTTTCGAAGACAGCTGCCTAAACACGTTAGATGTTCGAAGATTTTTTTTAATTTATTATTTTCTAACGAGAATTAACAAACATGGCAATAAGTCTTTCCTTATAATCAAATCTTTGCTCTTAAGAATGTTTGTTATCAAAACTGAACAGCAGGGTTATTCTCATTCATTTGAAAGCGAATTCTCAGTAATAGGGTTCCTTTAGTAACCTTTGGGAACCCTAAAAAGTATAACGTAAGAAGATTGACATTTGACTTTAAACGAACACTGTGGCTGAAGCGAACATAACGCTTACTATATAGAAATTGATTAATATGGAGTACACTCCAAAAACACTGAAAGTCGACACTACCGACTCTATTATTCTAAACGTTGACTAAATAATTTTACAATGTTCTAAAAATAAGGGCCAGTTGCACCGGTTACTGATGATACATCAGATAGTTATCTGACACAATATGATGCCATCGTAAAAGCTGTCTAAATCTGTCAGATTTATTCGCGTTAGCGCTATTAGGAACCGGTGAAACTGGCCTTAAATGTAGTTAAATGGTAAGATAACAAAGCTTGTGCAATCTTCCCAACCTGACTTATGGCGCACAGAAGAAGACCAAACCCAAGATTTGGAGAAACAACTTAAGGAACGGAGAATACTAAGTCTTAATCGCCACTACAAGAATAAAACTAATTATTGCATACTATTTTGTTGCTATATATATTTTACTACCTGACACTATAAGATAACGACAACAATACAAGTAAATATGTAATAAATAAACAATATAACCAAGATAGTTTAAAAACGTAAACAACCGACTTCCATGCCCCGCGAGTCAGTTTCAGTAGCTAAGTTTAGTTTCTAGAGTTAAGTTTGAGACGTTTATCGTCATATCTCTGAAGATACTTGTAAGATCTCTAATTACAATAGGACCACCTCGGAAATGTACCCTACCAATTGAAAAATAATCATTTGAATCGGTTTACAATTGACGGAGTAATCGCGTAACATACTCGTATATACATACAAAAAAAAGATACAGACAAATTGAGAACCTCCACTATTTTGGAAATCAGTTGAAAATATACACAAAACCCGTACTACTAATATGTATAAATAGCACAAAGATGACCGCTTCCACTGACACTATCAACTCTCCCACTATTTTGCTCTGTGTTACAATGGCATAAGTCACAGTTTTGTCAGTATCCGAAGAATATTTTTTGTTGGCTTATTTAAGATCTTTGACAATCGCTATGCCATTGATATTACCATGGCCATTGCCACGGTCACATTTCCATCAGTATCTTGCGTCGCGTCTAGTGCGATGGTTTTATCACTTACGTCTTCATTAAGTAATATTTCGGGTATATTAAACGTTTTTGTTTTCGTTTAAAACTCTTTATCACAGGTTAGTAACTAACGCGTTACTTATAATAATCAAAATATAATAATCTTATCAAGTTTCCTATTGATCCATACGCCACAACTCCGTGACAATATTTTCGAAGAGTGTTTATTTATTGTTATTGAATAAATATTTTTCGGGGAGACTGTTGAGTGACTGAGGTTGGGGTGGTTTTGGGTAAGTTTGTTATTTTAAATTCATTACGTTTATTATTTATCGTGTGACTGATGTGTTTATTTTATGCTCTGGTTTGTGTATACCAATAGTTCTATTTTTTTAGTTTTCGGTTGGGCATGTGACATTATTTTGTTGGAAAATAATTATTACCCATACTATTTTATGTGTAGCAAAAAGTCAGTGTTACTTCTTACTTACTCTTTTACGTATTAAGACTTGAAATGTGAATGGCACCACAATAATTTTACACATACATTTATAATATCTAAATAAGCTAAAAATATAACTAATTGACTGATTTCGAAATCTATACGAATGACTTTCTATTGGTATCATTGTAATTGCATGTTATTTTGCGTTTGTAATGTTATTATATTAATAGATTATTCCCAAACAACGTCAAAATTTGGAGACCATTTTTAACCGACTTCAAAAAAAGGAGGAGGTTTCTCAAGTCGACCGTTTTTTTTTTTTTTTAATTATGTTTGTTCGCGGATAACTTCGTCGTTTATGAACCGATTTCGATTATTCTTTTTTTGTTCGAAAGGAGATATCCCAAGTGTGGTACCATGGTAATTTTATCGAGGTATGATAAGTATCTCCAGAGATATTGAGATAAACATCTCAAAATTGGTACTGAAAATGAATAGCGCGGCATTGAAGTCGGTTGTTTTTTAGTTTTTAAACGATATTATACAATCATTTGTTTGGTAGCCAATGCAATTTGTGGTGCGATCGATGATATAATAATGAAATTGATTTGGCATTTAAAGACTAACTGATGATGACAACGGTCTTTGTTCAAAGCTCGTTTTTTAAAGTACCCGTATTTTGGAATTAACTTATTTCAATCTTCTTATTTTTAGGGTTCCGTACCTCAAAAGGAAACAAGGAACCATCATCGGATCACTTTCTTATTCGTCGTCTTTCAAGACACTTTTTCTCAAGCAGCGTAGTATCAAGTTGAAATTTTTATCAAATACTCAAGTTTACAGAAATTTGGCAATCTTTATGCTTTACGGTGTCTCTTCCAGTCTCTTCAACTTGTAAGTTAACGTGATCAAAAAATAGTATGATCGTATGACGTATATTTACGCTTATTTTATGATTTCACAGGATAATCAAAACACTTAGGGTACTTCCCGTTGATCTAGCTAGAATCATGGAATTTGTCTAGAAGGAATGTCTTACAGCAAATGTAAAACAAAACTTCAAAACTCACGCAAATTTGTATCAAGATGTTAAATTGTTTATATCAGACTTTTTAGGCCTAGCGTGGTCACCATCTTCGACCACATCTTCCGTGACATCATCGCTCACAACCAATGGTTCTCAATCAGCTAGGCTATTCTGTAAGCTATCTCGACAGCGGAATCCGCGGTGAGTTTCGAATTTCGTACTACAAAATTCAATCGTATCGCGTTCGTAATACGGTTGAATTTCGTAGTATGAAATTCGAATCTCACCGCGGATTCCGCTGTCGAGATAGCTTACAGAATAGCCTAGCTGTAATAACTAGTCTTCAAGTCACGAGTGAATAAGTATATTCTTCTAATAAGTATCTATCTTCTATATGAGATAATATCGTCCAATCGCTTGCCTATTCGGAATTTAAAATAGACGTGGCTCTTTTATAAAGCCTGGTAAAAAACAAAATGTAATCATGTAGTTGTATAAGTACATCTACATAATCTGCCTCTGTGTACATAACATTAGCGATGGGTCGTTGACGTATTTTTCGTTAACGCAACTAGACCGTTGAATTAACCTCCGTCAACTAGTCGATTAACTAGTTGAATTGATTAACTAGTTAATTCTTTAACCGTAGTCCATTTCGCAGTGCTCGTATGAATTCAACCGTTATCGTAGAAAGTTCATTCAATCGTTTAAATCCAAATAGCGCTGTGTGTTCATTGTATTTTAATTTTTTAACAATAAATATATTTTGATTTTAAGTAGTTTAAGTATGTTTCAGTTTCACATCATGATGTAAATTTCTAAGAAATTTAAATACTACTAAGTCTTTGCATAAAGAGCTATTAATGTTACTAAATACGTACATTGAATACACTATTACCTCTTTTTTTTATGAAACATACCTACGAAGTTAGTCGTCTAATAACGAATGTTACCGTCCGAAATCAAGTTGACAGTTAATCTCGCAGCGCGCCTCCGTTCGTTGACGTCAACTGATACGTTTCTCAATACTCTTGAGTTTTGCCGTCTATGGATTCAACTAGTTGATCGGTGAACGATTAACGGTCAAACGTTGATAGTCGATGGACGGTTTTTTAACTAGTTCGTTTAATCAACGCTCATCTCTACATACGAGTAACATTATGTTCTAGTATAAAAACTGGTGAATAGAGTAAAGATAATGATAAGTAATAATACATAGTTACCAGTAATATATCACATACAATGATGGAGTATTATGTCAGGGTCATTTTATTCTTCAGAACTGATTATCAAAATAAACATTTTGGAGCTGCGTTGGCTGGTTTGACTTCTAAGAGGTAGCCGGTTCAAACCCAGAAAGGGTATTCGTCCACAGGTGGTGAAAGCGTACTATATTGATCTTCCGCCTGACTTGCTACCAAAAAGTAGCTTAACATCATCAAGGAGAGAATCTGCTGCCATAACTTTACGGTGTAGTAGTCTTTGACCGCTATCTCACCCGTTGGTAAGTGATGATGCGTTCGAGGAGCATGTAGCATGCCGGGCCTAGGATAGGAACTAGCTTTCAAAAGGCTTTTTACGTTTGGTAGTCTATACATAGTGACCAACGTTTTGATTTATAGTTAAGGCCTTAATAAGTATCGAATAGTCTTAACTCCCGCATTTATAAACAATAGTATAAGGTTTTACACTTCTCACAGTGCTGTTATTAAATAAATAAATTAATATTTATTAAATTGTTTTGAAAGCTAAAGTAAATAAAATGACACACATTAAAATATATAATACATAATTGATATATATTATGTTTCTTTGAAGTGTTACACACTTTTTATATTTCTGTAAATTGTTAAACACAATCCAAAATTTCATCGTACCGACGGGTCTTGAACCCGCAACCTCCTGAATAACATGTTCAGGTGCTTTGCCAATTAATAATTGACATACTTGTGCAAGTTCATCGCAATGGGTTCGTCAAATTAATTTTCATTATTACGACCGGACCGTAAAAGATACGTAGTATCTGTCATGTATCGCTTACCATAAAATGATAAAATGACAAGACAAGCCCCATAGAGTTTCTTGGTGTTTCTTCTCTGATGGGAGTATTTCCGAAACACCGGTAGATTCAACAGCCATTCAGTTTTCCCCTTTTGTCCGCAGATTTTCTTTCTAGGCTTGCCATTTTTATTTTTATTTAAACAATATTATGCAGCTGACAGACGGACTATCAGTTCCATTTGGATCATGATATGTACTGTGATCGGTATGCGTTTCTCTATGTTGTGTTTCACTATTTCACTTTTTTATTTTTTTTATATAAAAATTGTCTGAATTACTGAAACACACAGTTACATGTATGGTTGGTTTTAACCTACTTTATTTTTTTTTAAATATTCTGACGTAAACGATTGGATGACAGCTGAATGGTTCATTACTTTTTTTTTTAATTCAAAGCGTTAAATTCTGCTTTTGCTATGTTTACTTGATAATTGGTTATGATTTAGTTTATGATTTATGATTTTGACGTGTATATGTGCGTATATTTATACTGCCTACATACTGAACAAATGCTTTGATTCTTCTCTTTGATTCTACCATCAGGCAAATGCATGGCTTGTCCTATTTACTTCTATTATTTAATTAAGATAGTTTAAAAACTAAAACAACCGACTTCAATGCCCCGCGAGTCAATTTCAGTAGCAAGTTTGAGATGTTTATCATCATATCTCTGAAGATACTTATTAGATCTCGATGAGATTACAATGGGACCACTTCGAAAACGTACCCTACCGATTACAAGAAGAATCATTCGAATCGGTTCAGAATTGACGGAATAATAGCGTAACATACATACATAAAAAAACATACAGACAAAAGGAGAACCTCCTCTTTTTACCCGACTGCGCGACGCAAAGGAGAGGTAATGTGTTTATCAGTCTATATATGTATGTATGTATGTATGTATGTTTGTTCCTTTGTGGCACAGACCAAACGCGTTTGCCGATTTTGATAATTGGCACGTCAATAGATTCGCCATGCTAGCGCGAGTGTCAACAAAAACATAAAAAATTGAAAATTTCAAAATGGCGGATTTCAGACGCCAAAATTTGGGGTGCAAAAAAAATTTTTTTTTCAAAACCTATCGAGTGGGGTATCGAATTAAAGGTCTTAAAATGGAGATTCAAAATATATTTATAACAAATAATTTATGATCGTACAAATCGAAAAAAAACTATTTTACATGCCGCGTTAGTCACTTTCAGTAACAAGTTTGCGTTGCTTATCTCTGAAGTTACTTATCAGATCTCAATAATATTACATTGAGACCAAACGAAAATCATACTAACTCAAACAAAAAAAGAATTTTACAAATCGGTTAAGAATTGATGGAGTTCTGAGGTAAATGTTGGGGTGTAACTGTCCATAAATTACAAGGTACTTACTACCTTGGACAAAGCTGTGGTCGACTTAAGTTCACGCATTTTTGCGAAAGGTCAAGCCTATGTAGCATTGAGCCGGGTTAGATCTTTAGATGGACTAGTAATAAGTCGTTTAGATCCCCGGAAACTACTAAATAATCCACATGACATCAACTCTCTAAATGAAATGAGAAGATTACGGAATTTGCCGTCCTTTACTTAACTAAAAAGTGTAAAATAAAACATTAAATTAAAAAATAAAAAACCCGACTGCGCAAAAAGTGAAGTGTTAAAAAACGAACTGAAAAGAAAAAAATAAGTAAGTCTAGTAGTTTAAACTTCTGTTAGGGCTATCAAAAAACTATACCATTTAAATTCTTTCTCGGTCGATACACTTATAAAATAAATTATACGTTGCTATCTATACTAATATTATAAAGAGAGAACATTTGTTTTTTTGTATTTTTGTATTTTTTTATGTTTGTAATGATTCGGCTCAAAAACTAATGGACCGATTTAAAAAAATCTTTCACTAATATATAGAATGGACTTTCGAAATGAAAATAGGCTATATATTATCCCGTTTAAATCAAAGGTACATTCGTGGAGACCTAATTTGCAACCTAAGTCGACAAAAAAACTGTCGAAAAAACACGTTTCTTACGAACGCTGCTCAATTGAAAACAGACGGAAGAATATTTTCTATGGAAGAGTTGTACAACTTAATAAGACCTACAAAAATGTCCGCAACAGCATATGTCTACCTTTTAAGGTTGACTCACAGTAACCATTTTAATCTTTAATTTTTTGTTAAAAAATATTACATAACTTCCAGGGCTATTTTCAAGTATGTAGTATTAATCCTTATCCAAATAATTACGTTAATTAGCTTGGCCACATATTATGGATTAAAATTGTCCTTTACAGTATATAATTCAAATGAAAACTCTAGAAGATATCACGGATTTCACATATACGCATCGCAAAATTAATAAAATATTTGCAGTCAAACCACAGAATAGGTCATAGTTACTACGAAAATATTATATATAATTTATATATAATATTATAAGCTTAGCTTTTCTGTAGATCCCCACCGATCACAATCAATTTGAAGTCAATATAGTATAATAATATGATCTATTGTATAAAATAATAATGATCTATATATATAATATAATATTTTAAACCACCCCGACTGATCTATGTATAATCTTTTCATCAAAAGCATTCCAATGACTCTAAACACGACATTTAAAATCGGAGCTGTAAGTTGGTGAAGATTTGAGTATTCTGTAGAGTCCATGAGATGTCCCAGCATCAGGCCAATGCTTCCATGTTCTTACAATATCGTTGAAGAAGAAGATTTTCGAATTGATCAGACCTATGAAAGTTGATTAAAGCTAATAGTTTTATAACGATTGAACGAATTTTCATGAATCAAAGCTAAGAACACTCTCTATGAAGACATCTATAATAAAAAAACTATCAATAATAAAATCAAAATCGGTTCATCCGGTTGGGTGCTAAGATGCTACAGACAGACACACAGATACACACCTTAAACGTATAATACCCCTACTTTTTGCGTCGGGAAACGCCGTAAGGTTACGGTGGCAGATGTTCTCCTTGGTAGTAAGCTACTTTTCAACCGACTTCCAAAAAGAAGGAAGTTCTCAATTCGTCTGTATGTTTCTTTTTTTTTTTTCTTTTTTTGTGTGTGTATGTTACGCGATTACCCCGTCAATTGTGAACCGATTCGAATGATTATTTTTGTAATCGGTAGGGTACGTTTTCGAGGTGGTTCCATTGTAATTTCATTGAGATGTGATAAGTATCTTCAGAGATATGACGATAAACGTCTCAAACTTGCTACTGAAATTGACTCGCGGGGCATTGAAGTCATGGGCCTTGATTCATGAATACACATAAAACTTTCATTGGTAAGTATGTAGCTAAGATTAGAACCAACGACCCTCGGGTCAGAATCAGGGTAACTATCCTTTACGTCAAAGGGCCGTCCAATATCACTACGTGAGTATTATAAAACAATGTCCATCACTGCATCTGTCTGTTCGCAATAATCTCAATAGCTTCTGAACGGATTATCATGCGGTTTTCACCAATAGCCAGAGTGTTTATGAGGAAGGTTTAAGTGCATAATTCGTTAAGGTTTTGTGTAAATTGGTTGAAATATGACGATGATTGTTAAATATGTTAATATTTTATATTCGATGCAACAAACGATGCAAATTTTGTAGGCATATATGTTCTACCCGTGCGAAGCCGGGGCGGGCTGCTAGTATGGAATATAGAGACTTTAACAGTCGGGACACATTAATCCCCATTTGTTAAGCCATTAATGTGTCCCGACTGTTAAAGTCTCTACATTCCATATAACAACGTATAATTTATTTTGTGAGTGTATCGACCGAGAAAGAATTTAAATGGTATAGTTTTTTGATAGCCCTAAACAGAAGTCTAAACTACTAGACTTACTTGTTTTTTTCTTTTCAGTTCGTTTTTTAACACTTCACTTTTTGCGCAGTCGGGTTTTTTATTTTTTAATTTAATGTTTTATTTGGATGTCAGTTGAATATAACTATCAGGCGAATATTTAAGTTATTTAATCCTATATAATTTATTTGTAGAAAATGTCGACACGTAACGTCTTAGCAAGATCTGCGAAAACTGTCCTAACTCGACAAAGCGCATTTACCATCACTACGAAGCGTCAAAGCGTATGGAGTTCAGATAATGTAGTAAAATCACCATTCCGTGATGTGGAGATACCGAATATCACTATTCCGGAACACATTTGGCAGAATTTGGACAGATGGGCGGATAAAACTGCACTGGTAAGAGATAAGTGTATTTTCCTTTTAATTCTATTACCTAATGATTTTTGTAAATTGTTAAACACAATCCAAAATTTTATCGTACCGACGGGACTTGAACCCGCAACCTCCGGAATAACATGTTCCGGTGCTTTGCCAATTAAGCCACGGTGCGAAGTATCGTTACGACGAAATTAGTGGATTGCATTTGTTAACCCAATTATGCATTGGTGGTGCCATCTATGACTACTTATTACGTAAGTTAATAGAATAGAAGAAATCATTACAGTTTTCAAATCCGACGAGAGATGTTGCACTGCGTAAATCAAATATTATGTTTCTTTGAAGTGTTTCACACTTATATTTTAGTAAATTGTTAAACACAATCCAAAATTTCATCGTACCGACGGGACTTGAACCCGCAACCTCCGGAATAACATGTTCCGGTGTTTCGCCACGGTGCGAAGTATCGTTACGACGAAATTAATTTTAACAATTTACAAAAATATAAAGTTCAAAGAAACATAATACCTTATGATTTGTCTATTTTTCAAACAATTCGTTTGGTATAATACTCTTACTTCAACGATATTGTAAGAACTTCGTAGCGTTGACCTAATGCTGGGAGATCTCCTGGAATCTGCAGAACACTCAACTCTTCACCAACTTACAGCAGAGATGTGGAGTTTGGGCTCATCAATAAACAGAATATGAATAGATCGATCGGGGGTGTTTTACATTTTAATAGGTATTATTTAAATTCACTTTCATAACTGATTCACTAATAAAATAGAAACAATGGCATATAATACGAGTAAGTATCCAAGAAAATTTTCACCCTTACATTTAAGTTTTTTTAACTCGTAAATCATCATTATCATCATCATCATCATCATCATCATCATCATCATAATCATCGTCATCGGCTTATCTCTGTCCACTGCTGGACATAGGCCTCACCTATGGCACGCCAACGATAACAATTTTCAGCTCTGCCAGCCAGCTTGCGTATATCATCGCGCCATCTAGCTAACCTACACTACGTTTACCGAGCCGTGGTCTCCATTCTAAAACACGTCTACCTCAACGGTTATCGGTTCCACGACAGACTCGTAAATATGTTTTACTTATTCAGTCATAACTTAATTTTATATTAATCTTTTAGGTTTGTGGCGTCACTAACAGATCTTACACTTACCATCAAACTTATAAATACTCCCGCAACTTCGCCGCTAAGTTACGCTCCAAGTTTGGTATTCGTGATCATGACGTCGTCTGTATCATGATGCCGAATTCACCAGAGTATGGTATCGCAGTTCTCGGTATTTTACAAGCTGGTGCTGAAGTCACGACTGCCAACCCTATCTACACTGCTCGTAAGCTATTTTTTTTAATCGAAACATTTTCTTCCATCTAAAACATCTTCTAGTTTCTCCCTATCTGCTTGCTTAACTGTACACTTTAATCTGTATCATTGTTAGCCTCTGATTCTTTTTGAGATAAGTAAACACAACTGCTTTCTATAGTCATAATATTTTGAGAGCAGATGCTATGACGTAAACGAGTCAGATTTCGTGCAGGTTCCCAAGCCTCACATTTCCAATGCTGGCGACCGGAAATCAGCACCTAGCTTCAAAGCGCATATAGCCTTTAAAGCCGATTGTAAGGCCATCACATCATATACCTTCGCCTGACTTACTACTAAAAAAATAGCTTACCACCCTTGAGGGTGGTAAGCTATTTTTTCCTCCTTGAGGAGGAAATCTGCCGCCACAACCTTACGGTGTTCCGGCAGCATACAGCCCTTGAGAGTCAGAGTATTCTAGGACTAGCGTGTTCACCTTCTCCGTCTACATCATCGCTTAACACCAGGCAACATATTAGTCAAACATTAGCCAATAAGATATGAAAAAAATATTCTTGTCATTCCAGATGAAGTCAGCAGACAGCTTCAACTGTCAAACCCAAAAGTAGTTATTGGAGTATCAGAAACAATAGAAATAATAAAATCAGCGCTAAAACTAGCTAAGATGGACATACCTATAATAGCTGTTAAGAATATTGACATAGATCTACCACCAGGAACAGCGTCATTTGAAGAACTAGCCACGGACAATAACGTAGACTGTACTATATTGAAAGAAGTAAATAAGAAGCATGAAGATATAGCATTTCTTCCATACTCTAGTGGAACAACAGGACTTCCCAAGGGCGTAGAGCTGCTCAATAGGAATATCATTACTAATCTGGTGCAATTAGATGTGAATGATATCAAACATTACGCTGATACGACTAGTAAGTACCTAATGTAAAGTAAAATGTATATTATTTACGTTTTTTTTTTGGTATTATACTATATGACTAGTGACTAGTAACCCGCCCCGGATCTAAATCGATAAATATGAAGAAAGGAATGTGTGGTGTGGTTTATGAAACCACAATGCGAGTGAAACTTTTTGTTTACGTGTTACTATGGTATCTAGCTACTATGACAGCTGTTGACATGACAACTTCCTCCTTTTTTTGAAGTCGGTTAAAAATAAAAATGTTTGACGATCTAATCTAATGGGTACGATAACCAATTAAATACCCAGTTACAATTTAAACGTATCAGATAATGATAATTACTATTTATCAGATAATTACTGTAGATATATTTCGATTACGATTACGATTTCAAAATATATTTTAATGACGTCACTCATTTAAAAGAAAATTCCGTCTGTGTGTTTGCAGAGCAGTTTACAGAGAAGTCAAATTACCAGGGTACCATCGTGTTACTATTAAGCTTATCTGTTCTTGAATGAAAAGGTAGTAAGTTCGTCTTAATCATTTTATCACAACATCAAGAACACTTATAATCAACACCATAGTATGAATGCGAAGTACAATCAATAGTATTTGGTAGTTCGTAACATCTTCAAGGTCAAACGGTTGGACTCATATACTGACATTTTGCACAGTATAAGGTAGTTTAAGGTAGAAAAGTTCATATACGTACGTAGTATTGTTATTTATTCTGTGATATAGGTTTTTAACGCGGACAAAGCTGCGGCGCGCTACCAATTTTTTAAATTCTTTTTTATAATACCTTATAGGCTAGCGTTTGACCACTATCTCGCCTGTTGGTAAGTGATGATGCAGTCGAAGATGGTAAGCACGTCAAAAAGCAATAAATAAGGCCAAACTCTTTAAGGTTGCGCGCCAAAGAATAAAATAAAACGCGCCGAATAAAACAAGACGATAACTTTTTTGGTCCGTTTATCTGTCAGTCAAGACCCTTGTTCTTAGGAACGAGTGATGGTATCAAATTAAAACTACCGTCAAAAACTTTATATATAAATATTAAATTCAACAAACATACGGATCTCCAGTTCGCTAGTCAGGTTCGCAGTTCAATAGGTTTTTATGAATCCATGAGTTATTACCGAATTTTTTTTTACTTTGAATTAATTAATCATTGTATATTATTACTGCTTATTTCAATAAAAACTCTTTGCCGATTCTGATGTACTAAATAAAAAACAAATTCGAAAACCTTGAGAACGCATAGGAGCGCTCAAGCACATGAGTAAACCTTTTCTTTACTCACGTGGCTCAAGTGATTTAAATTTGATAGAAGATTGATATATCCGTGTTTTTGTAATGCCAGGACAAACTTGGTAGGTATGTCAGTTGTCGTATTGGAATAAAGCTAGGTTATTTATATGGAAGTAGCGAACAACTTTGGTAAATAAAATTATATTATGCTGTTGGTAATTTACAACGCGCCAAAGATACAAGTCATACTTCTTTCATTTTATCCAACGGTTGTATAAAAATAGATCGCTCTCTTAAAGTACGACCACACCGCGGCGTCCTGCGTCCGCGTGCGCATTCGCGATCTGATTGTCATTCGTTTTCTGATCGCCGTAGATCGCGTTTGGTGTGAACCAGTCGGTACAAATACTAATGCGCTATCTGATAGCCGCCTAGATCGCGCACGCAGGACGCCGCGGTGTGGTCGTACCTTTAGCGATAAAACTACACATTACACGAATAATTTCAGAATTTATTGTTATTTGTAGTTTGCAACAAAATCTTTTATTATCTCAAACAAAGTGTTTCATACTAGGACTACTAAAACTAATAAATTTATTAGAATAAATTTTAAGAAATTAGGTAAGTAACAGTTCAAAAACAACTAACCGCAGAGAAATTACTTATCCAGTTAACTCCTTAATCTTAAGTTCCTAAGTAAGTCCTGTGTTAAACTGACCTCAGAATAGCTACGTTTTATAGGTAGAGCCTGAGCAATAAGAAAACCGTCGTGGGGTTACGATGAACTAACATTCAAAGGTAAGGAAGGAAGGTACATACCTACCTAGTAGCACACGATAATGATAAGAGTAGGTACCTACCAAGTATCAAATATTTTTATTTGTACTAGTAATGACAGCAGTATTGTCAATGCAACAAAAACAGTAAATTAAAACGACTGACGACCGACGCGGCCTCAATTTCAACGACGGTTCTCTTTTTGCACAGACTGTATACCAATTCTCGAAGTAAGGGGAAGTCTTATGAAACTCTAGGGACCCTGACCGTAATTAAGACCCGACTAGAATGAAAACCTATTTACTTTTACTGTCTTACCGTTTTTGCTGCGTGCTGGAACGATTATTGCATCCTGCAGGTACCTTAAAACGGGTAGCTATTGGCATTTTTAGTTTAGGCTATGTCAGCTATTAGGCGTGAGCTTTTTATTGGCGCAAAGTGAAAAAACAATGGTTTTTTTAAATGTTTTATAAGCTAGTGTTTGACCACTATCTGATTTTGAGGGCTCGGTGGCGTAATCAGGAGAACGGTTGGCTTTGATGACAGAGGTACCGAGCTCAATTCTCGCCGTGCACCAATGGATTTTTCTAACGAAATATTTATCTGCGCTTTTCACAGTGGCCCTCCGGAGAAGGAAAAACATCGCTAAGAAACCAGCAACCCCCGCATGGTGGTAGCACACTATCTAGTGTCCGCCTCGCCACCCTCAAGTAAAGAAATATGTCGCCAAACATCTAATGTTTTTTGGCAGCTATCCTTGAGAGCCTGTTCCCATTCTGGGCCTAGCGTGCTTACCATCTTCGACCGCATTATCACTTACCAACAGGTGAGATAGTGGTCAAACGCTAGCCTATGAGATATAAAAAAAAACTCATCTGTGGTAAGCGATGATGTGGTCAAGGACAGTGAACTCGTTAGGCCTAGGATATACTCTAACTCTCAAGGGCTGTGTGCTGCCGGAACACCGTAAGGTTACGGCGGCAGATGTTTCGTTGATGGTCGTAAGCTACTTTTTGGTAACAAGTAAGGCGTAACATCGATATAATATGCTCCTATTAATCCTATATAATTATTCTCCCGTGCTAGGATTTGTACCGACAACCTCTTGCTGAAAAAAAACAAGCCATCCATCCTTTACGCCAACGGCGCTTTCAAAAGAATGTTTTTTTTTTTATGATGTAACAGGACGAGCACAATGCTTGCCTCATGGTAAGCAATGACGTCTACCTATTACATATACAGCGGCGTGCAAAATTATGGCCAGCCAGAATTTTGCATGTCACTGACTGCGCCTTTTACCTTGAGACGTCAACATGTTGAGTCTCAACTCTCAAATACCCTGTAATTTCACTGGACACCTTGCCACTTCAACCAAAAAACTTTCCTATTTCATGGCTGAAAATGAAATGGCAAAGCCCCAGGCGGACTAGCAGAAGTCCTACCACTGTAATGTAATTTCATCATCACCATCATTACCAGCCGGTATCAGTCCACAGCTGGACGTAGGCCTCCCCAAGACACGCCATTGAGCCCGATCTTCGGCTCTTTGTTTCAATATAATTTATGTCATATTATTTTTAATTTTTCAGAAATGAACCAAGATTCGGTATTGGCTGTTTTACCATTCTTCCACATATATGGCCTAGTAGTGGTGTTGCTACATAAATTATCGGTTGGACAGAAGCTGGTAACATTGCCAAAGTTCCAGCCTCGTACGTTTTTGAAGGCAATGGAAGACCACAAAATTAATTTGTTGATTGCGGCGCCTCCTCTAGGTAAGAATATACTTTTTATGTAGGATAAGACAAACAGACTAACTCTCGAACGCTATTTGGATAAAAATTGTCTGAAGTACTGAAACATGCACTGGGTTGCGGGTGCACGTAATAGTACGGTTGGCAACCCTACATTAATCAGTGGAATTAAACATGTCATTGTGTTTTACGTGTGACGTTCGACGTCTAGATGAAAGCTGAATGGCTCAATACCTTATAATAAATTTTTTTTTTGCAAATTCATAGCAATAAGTTTTGTTTCTGTTATATCCATAATATTTTTTATTAAATATGATCTATTTAATGTAATTTGACGAGTGTAAGTGTAAATTTTTAATTTGCCCATATACTGAATAAATGCTTCGACTTTTGACTTTTTTGACTTATTTTATATATAATTTTGTATATACATTACTTACATATACATTGATATAACTTTTAGGGCCAGTTTCACCGGTTCCTGATAGCGCTAATATGAATAAATCTGACAGATTTTCACAGCTTTTATGTGGCGTCATGTGTCAGATAACTATCTAACTCATTATCAGGAACCGGTGAAACTGGCACTAAAACTACTTAACTATAACCAAGCAAATAAAACTAAACAAAAACAAATAAAAACTAAAATTAAGGCCCAGTTTCACCGGTTCCAGATAGCCCTATTAGGATCTTATCTAACAGATTGACAGCTTTTGTATGGCGTTATCTGTCAGACAACTATCTGTGAAACTTTATCAGGAACTGGTGAAACTATGCCTTAGACTACCAAACCACTACCAGTAGGTAAAGTTCCCAAAATACTGGCTGTATTCCTCGGTTGAATGGCGATGCTATTTTGTATCGATCATTTTTAGGGTTCCGTACCCAAAGGGTAAAACGGGACCCTATTACTAAGACTCCGCTGTCTGTCTGTCTGTCTGTCTGTCTGTCTGTCTGTCTGTCTGTCTGTCTGTCTGTCCGTCTGTCACCAGGCTGTATCTCATGAACCGTGATAGTTAGACAGTTGAAATTTTCACAGATGATGTATTTCTGTTGCCGCTATAACAACAAATACAAAAAACAGAATAAAGTTAAAAATAATAGAGGGTCCCCATACAAGAAACGTGTTTTTTTCGGCATTTCACGTCATCTATGAACGCTTAGTTAGGTAAACGTCCCATAGATGGCGTTATATTGAAATGTCGATCCCTAACACCTTTGTTAGACGTTAGACGTTTAGATAGTGTTATTAGAAATAAAATGTTTATTAATTATTATTTTTATTGGCGAAAAATGATAGTGGTATTTTTTGCTCGATCTATACTGTAGTGTGGTACGGAACCCTACTAGCTACGACCTACGGAACCGTGCTAGTCCGACTTGCACTTGGCCAGTTTATTTAGGGTTCCGCACCCAAAGGGTAAAACGGGACCCTATTACTAAGACTCCGCTGTTCGTCTGTCTGTTTGTCTGTCTGTCTGTCTGTCTGTCTGTCTGTCTGTCTGTCTGTCTGTCTGTCCGTCTGTCACCAGGCTGTATCTCATGAACTGTAATAGTTAGACAGTTGAAATGTTCACAGATGATGTATTTCTGTAGCCGCTATAAAAACAAATACTAAAAACAGAATATGGTTAAAAATAATAGAGGGTCCCCATACAAGAGTCGTGTTTTTTTCGGCATTTCACGCTATCTATGAACGCTTAGTTAGGTAAACGTCCCATAGATGGCGTTATATTGAAATGTCTATTCCTAACACCTTTGTTAGACGTTAGATAGCGTTATAAGAAATAAAATGTTTATTATTTATTATTTTTTGCTGGCGAAAAATAATAGTATTTTATAAGATCAAGCAAAAAATACCAAGTGGTATTTTTTGCTTGATCTTAGAAAATACTGTAGTGTGGTACGGAACCCTACTAGTGCGAGTCCGACTTGCACTTGGCCAGTTTATTATATCTATCATTTTTTAGGCTGGAGCTTGACCACTACCTCGCCTGGCGGAAAGCGATGATGTGATCGAAGATGAGCCGCAAGACTGTAAAGCTAGGTTCATATTGCTGTGTCGGGGTGTGTCGGGTCGCCGTCTGTTGTGTCGCGGAGTGTTCATACTAATGTGTTGTCTTGTGGCGCAATATATCGCATTTTTAGATCATGTGTTGTGGAGTGAATAAGCACAATTCCTGATACCGTGATCCTTATATTCCTTACATTTCGTGTCATAGAGAACTTTATATTGCCGTACTAATTCAATAAGTTCATCAAACATTTTAAAGAACGAATAATGTCGTTTAAAAACTAAAAAAGAACCGACTTCAATGCCGCGCTATTCATTTTCAGTACCAATTTTGAGATGTTTATCTCAATATCTCTGGAGATAATTATCAAACCTCGATAAAATTACCATGGTACCACACTTGGGATATCTTTTTTTGAACAAAAAAATAATAACCAAAATCGGTTCATAAACAACGAAATTATCCGCGAACAAACATTAAAAAAAAAAAAAACGCTCGAATTGAGACACCTCCTCCTTTTTTTGAAGTCGGTTAAAAACAAAATTATTATAATTGCATGAACTGTGTTCCCTCGCAATAACGCGTCGTAAATGATAGATTCACATTAGTGTGGCGCGACAGATCCCCCACCACCTCTCTGGCGCGATCGGGCGTCGAGCGATTTTACTGCGACAGAACGCGCCACAACACAACACAATCTACTAATGTGAATCTATTCATAGTAAATGAACGTAAGCGATTGCGATCTGGCGCGCCCCGACACACCCCGACACAGCAATATGAACCTAGCTTAAGGTTATGGCGGCAGATTTTCTCCTTGATGGTGGTAAGCTACTTTTTGGTAGCAATTCAGGCGGAACTTCGATATAATATTCTTCTACCACCTGCAGACGAACACCCGGCGAGCTCTCGATTAGATATCTGTAAGCCATCTATCCCAATGGTACACTCAATTGTACTGATAACCTCGTTCTTCAAATTAACTTATTATGCTAGTACTCATTTACAGACCTAGTTGCTTGTCAGCTTCACTTAATCTTAAGGTACCGTACGATCTAGTAAAGGTGTCACATTTTAATACGCTTTTATTAGCTTCAGACGTATGTATGTTTGTATGTTAGTATGTAACGGAATCTTTGAACATGATTTTAACCCCCTTCAAAACGTCGGATTAACTCGAAATACAATTGGCATACTTATTAAGGACCGATGACAATAAATAAATAAAAAATAAAAAATTCGACTAAAAAATGAAAAATAAATAATAGTTTAAAAAAACTAAAAAAATACGCTTTTATAGAAAATCCAACTAAAAAATAGAAAATAAATTTTAATAAATTTGAATTTAAAATAGTGTAAGAAAAAATGATTTTATTGTAAAAAAAAGCGTGGGGTGCTTTTCAGGATATTATCAAAATAACCCTTCTAGTCATATCTGTTCATAAAATATTTGGAACTATTGATACCATGCACCACACGCTTTTTTTTTACAATAAAATCATTTTTTCTTACACTATTTTTAATTCAAATTTATTTTCTATTTTTTAGTTGGATTTTCTATAAAAGCGTATTTTTTTAGTTTTTTTAAACTATTATTTATTTTAATGACACTATGCGTTTGCGTGCACTATAAATACGAGTGCTATTTATGAATACGAGGGTCAAATAATAACCGGCCAAGTGCGTGTCGGACCACGCGCAGTTAGGGTTCCGTAGTAGCCCGTTATTCAATGCAAGTAATTACCCGTTATAAACAAGCAACTAGGTACTTCGTCTTTGTCACTTTAAAAGATTTATTCTAAAGATTTTGTATTTGGTACAAAATTATCCAACACCCAAGTTCAATGACTATTACTGCTAAACTAATAAAGTTATCTTAACCGCTATAGTTTTCCTTTAAAGTTCATTAAATGCACAATGCACTATTATCACGAATTTTTTGGGATTTTTCAAGCCAGCAGTTTAGCTTTTAGAGGGAAGGGGGGGGGGCAAACTACTGGAACAAAATTTTGCATTTTAAAGTTTAATATTTCGAAAAACGGTATTAGCACCCCTTTAGTCACTTTAAAAGACCTATTCAATGATTCCCCATACGATAAGGTAGACTACGAAAAAAAAAAACATTCCCACTTATCATGTTGGGGGAGTACCATAAAAAAATTTTTTTTCAAATTATATTTATCTCGCTCTTAATTATACTTTCTCGCCGTAATTTATATACCAATACCACCTTCTACAAAATTACAGCTTTCTAGTATTAACGGTCTCTTAGCAAAACCTCGGACAGACAGACACACGGACATGATGAAACTATAAGGGTTCCTTGTCAGGACTACGGAACCCTAAAAACGCAAAGAAATGATGCGCAAAATTTTAGCAGTCTTGTTGACGTTAAATTTTAGCTGTCGTGATTTGTGTTACTTGTAATTCTAGAGCCTAGTTTGACTGTTTTCTTACACAGAAAGGCAAGGACGACTTTTTCAGAGCACATCTTTACTCTCCTTTGAGCATTTACCAATGGAGATGTTAACGTTGTAATCCGCAAACATTTTTTTCTGTCGATACTTACGGGGGACGAGGTAAACACGCATTGCACACACACAAATCACTTACTTTAACGATCCCGCACACTAGCTTGAAACACGCACACAGTATTAAAAATACAGCGTAGTTACGCACGCTCATATGGCCAAAATTGGCTATATGGCCAGCAGAGGGGTACGTCTTGCGTTAACATCTCCTTTGGTAAATGCTCGGAGTTACTCTCCAATATTTAAAAGCATGTTTAGGTAAAGATAACCGCCTGTAGTAAAAAAAAAAAATATCTTTGCAGTTCTTTTCTGTGCGTCCCATAAAGACGTTACAAAGGATCATCTGAAACATTTGAAAATAATGACATCCGGCGCTGCTCCTTTGCCCATCCATGATGTTAACAGAGTTATTGAAAAATGTTCTGTAAGTAATTATAAGAGTATGTAACAAAATCATCTAAAGATGGAAGTCGCTAGTCATATCAATGCCTGCGCGCATTAATGTCATTTTAAATTTACCAAATTGGACGAATCTGTTGATGAAGTGGAGAGCTCATTGTAGTTAAAGGCAGAGTCGGGCGCGAGAGGCGGAGAAACAAACAGCTCTGTTGGAGTCTCAACACAAATCTGTCTTTATTCAATATCAAGTGATTTATAAGCCACCACTGGTAGATTTTTCTTATTACTGAAACCACTCACCCAATAAAAACAAGTGGCCAATTCTTCGAGTTTCGGTATTTTACATAGGTGGTGGGACATCACATCAATTTTCTGCCTGACTTGCTACCAAAAAATAGCTTACCACCATCAAGGAGAAACTCTGACACCATAACCTCACGGTGCTCGGGCAGCACCAGCCCTTGAGAGTCAAAGTAATAGACCTAGCGTGATCACCATCTTCGATCACATCATCGCATAGCACCGGGCGAGATCGTAGTCAAACGCTAGCATGTAAGTAATAAAAGAATAATATTCAGTGCCAACTACTAATTTTGAAGACATATTTAGATGCGCAATGCATATTTATTGGACAGATGTCAATTGTTCAGCTCCTCGTGCCGCTGCAGTATTTTACTACAGGACCACACCCTATAGAAAACCATCTTAAAGTAAAATGCATTATAAGGTTTTGTTACATGGCTTCTTATCCTCTAGCGTGTGGAAACAGATCCTAGAAGCAGTCTGTAGTAAATCAATTTTCCTTACGCCTACAGTCTGGTCTGAACTTCATACAACTCTACGGCCTCACAGAAACGTCACCAGTAGCCACGTCTATGATACCGGGTGAACAGAGCTACCAATCATCAGGATATCCTGTCTCTAATATTGAACTCAAGATTGTTGATGCAGATATGAAAAGTCTAGGACCGAACGAAGTAAGTTGACTGTATATTTTGATTTAAAAAAATAAAATAAAAATAATTTACTGTCACATCATCATCAGCCTATCTCCGTCCACTGCTGGACATAGGCCTCACCTATGGCACGCCACTGAGCTCGATTTTCGGAATAACACTGTCACATACAGAACATAAATAGAAACAACATGCTTAAAGTAAATACGAACGACAAAAGGATCAATTTCAGCATATTTGTTGTGCGTTCAATTGCTTAGACACGCAACGCTGGTTTTCTAATTAATCCCGAAATTTCAGTCTATGGTCATCACCGATTTGTAGTTATAGCGGTTTTGTTGACAATCAAAATAAGTTCAGCTGTTTCAGCTGAAGGACATAGGTAGTCACATAGCTAGTCGGGTAAAAAAAAGACGTTTCAGCACAGAATACTTAATAGTTTCAGTTGACTTGAAGTATTTTCACAATTATTAGATAATTCGTTTTTTTATTTGTTTATTTGCGCAAATTTCACACGTTGAAATCCACGAGTTAAATTATGATGATTTTCCTATATTTTAGTGTATATATCTAAATTTGTACTAAAAATATTTGTTGTATACCAAGAACCAAACCTTTTCCAAAATTCCTAGATCAATTTATGTTTAAAAGTAGGTAAAATATAAGCAAGTATAAAAGCAAACTTGCTCTAAAATAAACTACATTTAACTTAAACAGTGTCCTCGCTTGCCCTGTTCCTAAATCCTATACAGTGCTATTTATTCTTAACAATGTTGTCCCGTTCAGAGAAGTTTATTGAAACTCCACTACCAAGAAAAACAAACTAGGGTACTCAACTCGGTTGCGGTTGTTGTTAGGGATTCTTCAAAACAAATAGCTAGACCACAGACTTGTACAGTCTTAGAATTTACGTTCATTAATTTTGTAGAAATATGCTTTGCACGTGTCACCAATGGCGCTTTTTAGGGTTCCGTACCCAAAGTATAAAACGGAACCCTATTACTAAGACTCCGCTGTCCGTCTGTCTGTCTGTCTGTCTGTCTGTCTGTCTGTCTGTGTGTCTGTCTGTCCGTCTGTCACCAGGCGGTATCTCATGAACCGTGATAGTTAGACAGTTGAAATTTTCACAGATGATGTATTTATGTTGCCGCTATAACAACAAATACTAAAAACAGAATAAAGTTAAAAATAATAGAGGGTCCCCATACAAGAAACGTGTTTTTTTCGGCATTTTACGCTATCTATGAACGCTTAGTTAGGTAAACGTCCCATAGATGGCGTTTTATTGAAATGTCGATCCCTAACACCTTTTTTAAGACGTTAGATGGCGTTATAAGAAGTAAAATGTTTATTAATTATTATTTTTTGCTGGCGAAAAATGATAATATTTATTAGGTATTTTTTGCTCGATCTTATCAAATACTGTAGTGTGGTACAGAACCCTACGAGTGCGAGTCCGACTTGCACTTGGCCTGTTTATTTCATTGATCAACTGACTTCTTATAATTAAGATAGCTTAAAAACTAAAACAACCAACTTCCATGCCCCGCGAGTAAATTTCAGTAGCAAGTTTAAGACGTTTATCGTTATATCTTTGGAAACACTTATCAAAGCTCGATGAAATTACAAAATGGGACCACATCTGAAATGTACCCCTTCCGCTTAAAAAAAAGAATCATTCGAATCGGTTTACAACGGAGTAATCGCGTAACATAAATACACCAAAAAAAACTTACAGACGAATTGAGAACCTCCTTCTTTTTAAAAGTCGATTGAAAAGGAGGAGGAGGTCTTAATTCGTCTGTACTTATGTTTTTTGTGTGTGTTTGTTACCCGATTACTCCGTCAATAATTGTGAACCGATTAGAATGATCATTGTTTTAATTTGTAGGGTACATCTTCTAGGTAGAATACTCAAACTTACTCGTAGTACTAAAAATAAAAGAAGAAGGCGTCCTACACTACGAAGTCGCTTACTTATACAAAATCTAAAATCATAAAAATCGTTGGAGCCGTTTTTATTTCGTTGCATCGATAGTATCGCATCGTGGCTTAATTGGCAGAGCACCTGGGCATGTTTCTCAAAGGGTTTGGTTCGAGTCCCATCGGTACGATGAAATTTTGGATTGTGTTTTACAAGATTCTATGATATTGAAACTCTTGCTTTGACTGTGACAATGTTTTGTTAGACTTTATTGAATAGTCTAGTAGACTTAATTGATATATAGATGGTTTTGACATCTAGAGGGGATGGATGAAGAAAAATTTACGAAACAGATTCATGAGACGAGTGTGAATGGGCCAGCCGGGTATGACAGGGTTGTTGTATGTAGAAAAAAGTAGTCCCTGACTACCCTAAAAATCATGATTGTATGTGAAAAAGGAAAAAGGCGTGATTGTATTTGTGTATTGAATAGTCGTGAAGTCTAGTCCAATCTTTTTTGTTTTATTTAGTTAAGTGTTTTGCTCAAAATGTCAAGTATATTTTTCATCTGTACTGTAACTTGAGGACTGCTGAATAAATTATTTTTCTTTCTTTCTTTCTTTCTTTCAATCTACTTAATGTATAGCGCAAATTTTTTAGTACTTATTCTTATGAACAGTTACTTAAATTTAGCAACAGTGGCAATCCAGTTATTAGCTAATTATAAGCCAAATAAGGGCGCTCATTGAAGCATATATTTAATGGAACTGGTTGAGTGTACATATGAAAAAAAATTAAAAGAAGGTTTCACTTACTTCCAGGTTGGTGAGCTCTTAATCAGAGGTCCCAATGTAATGAAAGGGTACAGAAACAATCCCGAGGCAACTAAAGCAGCAATCACTGAAGACGGATGGTTAAAATCTGGAGACATGGCTAAGATAGACGGAAAAGGGGTCGTTACTATTGCTGATAGATTGAAAGAACTTATAAAGGTAACCTTTCAAGAGTGATTTATTTTACTTTGATCTTACCAAAATTCAGTATTAGAATCAATATATATACAAAATATATAAGGATATATGAAAGTTTCCTTAGAGGACACATAACATATTTCTATTTCTCTGAGTATTGCAAAACAGATTGATTTAACGCAGCTTTACTCTCATAATTTGAATTTTAAGGAAAATTTCTACTGGCAACTAGCAATTTGAGAGCTTTACAAACGTTGAAGAAAATACTTTTAATATATTATAGAAGAAAAAAGCTTACTAGCAATGTGGGTTGCACATTACTAGTAATCTTGTTAACCTTTCTTGTTATTCTTGTTAACTAAGCTAAATATTATGTTTGTATCTGGAGTGGGTATACGTCAATAGTGCCATGGGTGGGGTTCGAACTGACCCTTAGCCATTGGGCTATTGCCGCTGTATAATAAAATAATAATATTAATGGGATTTACAAAACAAAATATTTCATCAACTTCAATTTTCCAGGTCAAAGGTTATCAAGTACCACCAGCAGAGCTGGAAAACGTATTAAAAGAACATCCTGGTATTCTTGATGCTGCTGTAGTCGGCGTAGCTGATGATAAGCAAGGAGAAGTTCCTAAAGCTTTCATAGTAGTCAAAGAAGGATATAAACTAAACGATAATGACGTTACACAGTTCGTTGAAGAAAGAGTAGCGCCCTATAAAAGGGTGAAAGAAGTTATGTTCCTAGATACAATACCTAAAAATCCATCAGGGAAAATATTGCGAAGAGTCTTAAAAGAAAAATATTGTTAAGCTAAGAATAAGATTTTAATGATAAAGACAATTATGAAATGTTAAGTAAATTTGTTTTTATTCCTACTGACATCACTTGCGTTTATTTATACAGTGAAACCTGGTTAGGTGAAATATCAAGGGACCTGCAAATTTGTCTCACTTATAGAGGTATGACTCTTACCCAGGTTCTCAGATATCCAGGTATAAATAAATATCTGTTTCATTTACAGAGGGTTCCAGTAATAGAGGTCAGAATACAGGTTATTTCAGTTATAGAGGTGCGATTATTAAAATAAAATAACGTATTATGTAGACATAATACGAAAGTTTTATTATTTATTGGGAATGTAAAATGTAAAATGATATATATATATATATATATATATATATATAGATAGAGAGAAACAAATATATTCAAGCACGTTTTTTTATAAATACTACAACAATATAAATAGAATGTACAAATTATAAAAATCTATCATTTTAGTTTGTCTTTTGGAAGTATCAGCCATTAGATGTTTATCAATGTTATAAATTTAATCACATATGCTTTGGTCACCAATTGATGTAATTTCAATATAACTGTGCAAAGTTTCTAGTGCTTTTACTGCTTCGTGTTTTTACTAATTTGCTCGGAAGTAATTCCGAGCAAATTTCGTCTTCATCTCATCTCATAATCCAATAAAGAAGACGAGAAGACATGAACAATGTCACTTTCAGTAAAATCTCCTGAAACTATTCCATCGTCATCGACGTTAATAAAATCTCATCTCTCTCTATCTCTCTAGATCTCTTTATCTCTATTTAGAATAAGAATAAGTAAGTAAACAAACAAAACTATGTTATCTCAGTTACAGAGGTTAATATTATTTGCATATAAAATTCACTCTCACACTGCAATTTTTAACAATTGCAGTGTGAGAGTAACATTTGCAAAGAAAAAAAAACAACGGGTTGCACCCCGAGAGTGCCGGCAGAAGTGAAAACTTGAACATTAACGTTGTGCATTTGGTCTACTATCCCTCCATCTTACGAATTTTTGATCAGGTCACGTGTCCTGACGTGAGTTTAACTTTTTTACACATACCAAAAAAAGTTTCTACGCTCCCTCCGTCTTACGAATTTTCAATCATGTCAAGGGTCCTGACGCGAGTTGAACATTTTTACCCATCAAAGTAAAAAAAAAAAGTTCACAACGCCAGTTTTCACTCCAATAAACGGTAATGAGTGCCGAATAGTACAAATAAATAATATGAATATAATTTGTGATGCTTCTTAAGCACAAAAAACGTATCAGAAATCCGATGTCTTCTAAAGCTGGCATACTAGTACTAAAGTACAATGAAAAGTCTCATTTCATAATTTTGCTTGCAAACGGCTGGCAGGTCACGCGCGGTCGTAACAACTGAAGTTTCACTGTACTGCATCGTTAGGGAAAACGATGAAATACTGCAATTTGTTTTCATATTTTTCCTATGTTAGCGCTTTACCTATAACGTACTCTGGTTTACAAAGTTTGTTTGCAATATAAGCAGCGAGAGGTTTGTTGAAAAGCACAGGTTTGTAAAGACATTGTAATAGTGAATGTTTTGTATGTAAGTTACACTAAACGGATTTAGATAAAATTTGGCATACAGGTTGAAAACCTAGATTATGGTATTAGGATATTGTTTTGAAATACTTTTAGTGTAGGTTGTTTACTTTGATAAAAGTAGAAAACAAGCAAACGGCCCACCTGATGGAAAGTGGTCACCGTCGCCTATGAACAATAGCAACTCCGTGTCGGAGTAATTTCGACATCTTAACCCGTGAGCGTAAAACCGTATTAAATAACTATAACAATTGAAACACTAGAGGTATCACATGGCTTTTTCTGCATGAAAATATGGTTTGTTATGGAACGTATGCGTTCCTGAGCCCCCCCCTTCCCCCCCTCCCCCCTCCTTAATACTTTTTTATTTAATTTTTGTATAAAAATCATGAAGCGATATAAAGGTATCAAATAACGGTATCAATTGTATGAAGCAGTATAATACACCTACCTATCAAGTTTCAACTGTGTAGCATTAATAGGTTCGGAGTAAAGTGGCTGTGACATACGGACGGACAGACAGACAGACTAACATACAGACAGACATGAAGAATAATTTATAAGGGTTCCGTTTTTTGCCATTCGGCTACGGAACCCTAAAAATAGATAAAAGAAATGCCTAATTAATAATTTCCCATTTAACACAATGACTTTAAGAGCGAACGTGCACTTTTCCATACAAATGTATTCCCCCGTTTCCTCCCTGGAAAATGCTTATAGAGTAAATTTTCCTTCTACAAAATATCAAGGTCTGCCGTCGCTACGCCCCTATTATTAGCTTTTTTGACCAACCAATTGCAATTAGAAATATGACCCTTCAAAAATCTAAAAGAGAAGATTTAAAGGCTTTTATTTCTTTTTGCAATTGGTTGGTCAAAAAACCAAATCATAGGCGTAGCTACAGCAGACCTTGATATTTTGTAGAAGCAAATTTTGATCTAGAAGTATTTTCCACGCAGAAAACGGGGGAATACATTTGTATGGAAAAGTGCACCCCCCGTTCCCTCTTAATTTTTTCATTTTACAATAATATCTCATCTGGTAGTTATCATACACAAAATACATGAAAGTTAAACCTAATTCATAGGTTTAACTTTCATGTATTTTGTGACACTCGCAAAGTTAAGACAAATCAACTGACATAAAAATTGGCCCACAAGATTTTTTTTAGAGCACCACCACAGAATAATGAATAGTACAAGTGCAAAAGAATAATCATAAAATATATACACACATAGGCTAATATAGTCCATCCATAAGGAACCCTTCGTGTGCGAGTCCGACTCGCACTTGGCCAGCTTACCAAAGTGTAGTAGGAAATGTTAATTTGCAAACAACTATGTAAAATGTACTCGGGAACTTACCAATATCAAATAAATAGGTGTAGAGACGAAACGACTTACTCATTTCACCTTTTCAAAAGAATTTGTACAGAAATGTTTACAACTTTTACTTCTTTTTCAATTTAAACAGGCACTTAACTTAAGCGAAAAAACGTTTCCGGTTTTATTTCCTCTCGTAAAAAAAACCAATAGCGTAGCTGTTCCATTCTTAAACGGGTGGTTAACAACTTTAAAGCCTAATAAAATACACCCCACCTTTTAAAACTAAGCGCATTTGTTCTACTTAGCTGTAAGTAGTTAAGTTGAACTCGAAAACGTTGGCATTAACTAGGTACGAGTTGAAATTCGATTGCTTCTTTAATTTTTAGGGTTCCGAACCCAAAGGGTTCCAACGGAACCCTATTACTGAGACTCCGCTGTCCGTCTGTCTGTCTGTCTGTCTGTCTGTCCGTCTGTCACCAGGCTATATCTCATGAACCGTGATAGTTAGACGGTTGAAATTTTCACAGATGATGTATTTCTGTAGTATGAGGTAAACGTCCCATAGATGGCGTTATATTGAAATGTCGATCCCTAATACCTTTGTTCGACGTTAGATGGCGTTATAAGAAATAAAATGTTTATTGATTATTACTTTTTGCTGGCGAAAAATGATAGTGGTATTTTTTGCTCGATCTTATAAAATACTGTAGTGTGGTACGGAACCCTACTAGTGCGAGTCCGACTTGCACTTGGCCAGTTTATTTTTATACAAATGATGCGATAGCTTTTAGCCACTACCTCACTTGTTGGTAAGTGATGATGCGGTCGAAGATGGTAGCACGCTAGGCCTAGAATGGGAACAGGCTCTCAAGGACAGCTGCCGGAACACATAAGGATGTTTGGCGTCAGATTTTTCTAATTTGTGAGTGGTAGCTGGCCACGCGGACACTGGATAGTGTCTTACCATCATGTGAGGTTTAGGGGTTGTGGCATTTCGTAAACCACCTATTTCATGTTCATATAATACATATACTCTTTTGTATTAAAATAATTTATTTTTGATATTACGGAACGTTTTCAAATTTGAAAAAGGAATACTATGACGGATTAGGGGGAGAAGTCAGTCCAGGGGATTCGATTTTGGTCTGGACAAAGAAATGTACTAAAAAAGGTTTCAAAAAGGAGAAAAATAATTCAACGTGAACAAAGAATACGATATAATGATGATAGATGCTGCCGTCCTGGAAGTCGATGTGGGATCCAGATTCAACCAGCAGCTAGCGGGCATAGACCCTCAACTGACCATCGGTATGGGTCCGAAGGCTCACCAACCGCTACGTCGCAAAGCTGCGATGATCTAAGATGCAGACTTTGGCTAATCAATTGATATACGTCACAAATGATGTTCATACGGGATAAGCTGCGACAAGCTAAGATGCAGACTTTGGCTAGTGAATTGATATACGTCACAAGGTCTATATAGAGGATTTTTGTAGAAGAGCAGTGATAAACTCTAAGTGTCATTTAGATAAGTATCGTAGAGTATGGTAGAATCTATTGGAATATAACTGTAATAACCCGTCTTTTATATTTTATTGTTTAGATTTCCCCTTTTAGGTTCCATCCGCATCAGTTGCATTACGTTACAGGGTCTCTTAACATTTTTTTTCCTTCACCTAAAGGCTACTTTTGAAAAGCGCACATTATTTTCTAACATTGCAACTGTGGTCAAAGATTTAATACTTTTAAGGTACGGACACACCGCAGCGTCCTGCGTGCGCGTTCTAGGTGGCGAACAGATAGCGCAGTAGTATTTGTGCCGACTGGTTCACAACAAACGCGATGAGAAAACAATTGAAAGTACTTAGATCGCGCCCGCAGATCGCAGGACGCCGCGGTGTGGCCGTATCTTTACTTGTACTTTTACTGTACACCTGGGGTGGTACTACTACTTTGCTAGTTAATCAGCGAACATTAGATGTATTCCGGCAGCTGTCCATAAGCTCTTATTCTCATTTTAGGCCTAGCGCGCGTACCATCTTCGACCACATTATCGTTAATATTATCATAACTTGTGCATTATCACGCAACACCTAAAGGAAATAAATAAACCTAGTAGATAGATGGATAGATAACTAGTAGTGAGATAGAAATAGTTTTCAGTTTGAACAGTAAATTGTCTAGTGATATTAAAGTGCGTACTGCCAGGCTATTCTGTAAGCTAGTTTGCGCATCTCGCAAGCGGAATCCGCGGTGAGTCGTACTACGAAATTCAAATCGTAAAGCGATTGTAATACGGTTGAATTTCGTAACACAAAATTCAAATCTCACTGCGAAGTTCGCTTCCGAGATTAGCTTACAGAATAGCCCTACAGCAATTAGATATTTCAACGTAACACTTACGCACGGTCGCGTTGTTAATCTGTTTTTTTAGTTTTTATGCGATATTATTTGGTAGGGTCAGGGTACATCTCGCTGTCTCAAACTCTGTTCCGCAGGCGAGATGTCCACTTTTTAAAATTGTTATGGGAAGATTCGCCCGGGACAGTATTTATATCCCAATCCTGATATCATACAAAACCTAAAAAGCAACTTACTTTTACTATCCTAATTCCTTTGGCTATTTTCTTTATTTGCCAAAAATATGTTTCAGAGATTTCATTTCTATCAGAATTAATCGCTACCTCATTATACATTAAAACAAACGCCGCAAAAATCGAAATCATATTTCTCAAGTCCTTTAAACCGATCCCTCGAATACGATTCCAAATCCTTCGATATACGCTGACGTCACATTCCACCTCATTTCCCTCGAAAGGGGCTTCATATAAATCCCTTTTTGACATTCCTCCTTGGTCCTGACGCCTCCGTAATAATAATCCTCAAGACAACTGCTTCTTATTTTATCAGGAGTTCTAGAAAATTCGGTCTGCTTTCTACAGAGACTTGTAAGTCGCTATAAAAAGCATTTACTTTAGTAAATAAAATGTTTAAGAATTTACCAAGTTCATTGTCAAATTTACAGACGAAATTTTAGTTTTTATTGTCTTTTATTAGGTATATTTGTTTTTTTATAGTTAGGTAGTATTAAATATATATTAACTTATATAATTTTATGTGAAACGTAAGTAAGTAATTCGAATTTATAATAAAACATATATTTCAGAAGTAGTACTCTTTATTTCACAAATCACAATATCTTTCCGTACTTACATTATTAAACACGGATTTCAAAATCCGATCACTTAGCTATGATAACTGCACCCACATAAATAGGAATCATTATTTCTGTGAATGCACCAATCTCAAGATCTGTTCGATGCCGGCTCCCGATCGCGACCGATCGTCAGCATGAGTCCCCAGCGAATGTCATATGTGTCATCCTCAATGACACATATGACATCTTGACGTCTTTTTCATTTAAGATACGTCGAACTATTCCACAGAAAATATTTCGTTCAGAAACAAAACATAAATGATGTATTTATTTTTATTATAACATTTAATTTGATTCGAAACCTAACAAATTGTTAATTAATTAAACTCAGTTATTGTGTACTAAGCCTGTAGAGATCTTTCTACCCGTGCAGATGTATTAATTGAATATTTATTTTTTTAATTCAGGATAGTGAAGCATTGGACACTATTTCTCTGTAAGTAAGATGTTGACGCTTGCCTATTAACTCGTGAGTTGAAGGCCCAGGTGGTATCATTCCAGAAAAACGGACTCAGGCAAGGTATTCCACTCTCGGCAGTACATAATATGATGAATATGGAAGCAAAACGTTTCGTACGTATTTATGGAATATCCTCCATGTAGCGGTGGTATAACTGTATCAGTATGTTTTGTTGTCCGATGTAAGAAAGGGGATGGAAGAATAAGCTTGTGCAGTTGAATATCACACTGTAAATGTATCTGACAAACGACCGATAGATAAACAACTTTGCGAAGGTGCTCAAGGCTTTGGAACAGCTTGCCTCCAATTTAGCTTAATCATTCCAGAGGTGAGAACAGTACTTCATACATGATCGGGCTTGTACTTAATACAGATTGAGCATATTTGACGAAATTTGTATCTACTTTTAATGTGTACAAATTCCTTAAAACTTTTCCTGTGGAATTAATTAAAGCTCGGCATTGTTTAGTAGTGAGTCCAGTAGTGAGTCGAAGAAAATAAAACAGTACGCTACCCAAAACAACAAAGAAAATTCAGTTTCGTTTGTAGAGACCAATTTAGAATTGTTAATTGCTGCTTCTCACTAGGGTTTGAGTGTTCGTTGATACTGCATAGTGTGGGGACTAGATTTTTGTTTTAAAGTAGCTCATTATAACATTTATATTGTAGATTATTCATTAACTTATAAGCATTATAAAACATTCTTCTCTTTTTTTCTGCAGGTAAATATTCAAATAGTGTGCTTGACTGTGTTTATATTTAATTTTAAAACTATATTTTAACTAAAATTCAATGAAAGATCACTAGTTAAAGGTATATGGTACAGATCTGTTCAATGTGCACCTTCTTATTTTCCCTGGATTGGTGATGGGAAGTTAGCATGTAAGCTTATTGTTACTGCACACTAACTAAAAAAACTATTAAGTTTTTTAAAATGTCCCGTATAAACGTGAATTTACGCAATGTAGATAAAGTGATCGTTAATTGTATCAGCTAGGTAGGTACATTAAAAGTCTCTTTCAAGATTGAATTTTAGGTTCGTCGACAAACAAGTAGCAAGGGATACTATAGCATCCTACCTCACAGTACCTACTGTTCATATGGTACTATCATGATGCCTATACAGTCAACAAGCTACCAGTAGTTGTTAATTACCCACTTGGAGTAATATTAAAATAAGAATGGTTTATCTTTAAAAAAAAATCTTAGAAAACTTGTTTTGCATGTCCTAATTGGAAACTCTACAGTCATACCTAACCTACGCTGAATTAAATATTTTGGACAAATTTTGTAATTTGATGTATTAGGGATCATTTGATTTTATATTTTGTAAGAATGTTGACTTTAAACGAGACAATTAAATTAAATTTCTATACTTAGATTGTGTGGAAGGCGTGCAGGAAGTGTGGTGGCACAAGTGCAATTTCTAAATAATATTTAAAATGTGTATCGAATAAAAGTCAACAGCAAAACCAGTTTATTAATATACTGATCACAATACCTAACATTTTACCAAGAGCTTTCTACTCAAGTAGAAAATATTTGTCATTTTATGATGATGACAAAAATCTCCAGTCAAAAAATAAAAGGTGTCATAACTCCCGATACCATTTCCAATCAGACGAAAAAGCTTTCAAAGTGGATCTTAAATAACCATTAAGCATCCAAAAGGCAGTCAAACGCTTGCTTATCGAAACATAAAAAAGTACACCGCATTCATCAAAAGTAGCAAGACGGGAACTTTCCGCGAGCGTATTTCAATTCATTCTTCGAAGTATTTCTATTAAAATAAAAAAGTTTTTCGCTCGTAACAATTTCGCGGGCTCACTGCTTTCATCCTCGTATTTTTATACAGAATGATCGACAGTTTAATTTAGTTGTCGGTTAGGTCACAGAAAAGATAAACAGTAAGTTAACTACTGAATAATAGTGGTTGATTCACATGAATTTAAAAAGGCGGATATTTACAGACGGTAACTCACTGATTTTTTAATTTTCTACTTTATTTTTGACATCTTACAGCCTAGCGTTTGACCATTATCTCACACTCTAGGCTTAGAATTTTCTGACTCTCAAGGGGACTACTGCGTATACTGCCGTATACTGCCGGAACACCGTAAGGTTACAATAGTAGCTCGGTACCGCCTAGTGACATTAGCTAGCCAGGGTCAAATGAGCGAGAGGTACGTCTTGCATCAAACAACACGCCTACTCAACGCACGTATTAAAGGGAAAGCCTAACATGTTGAGTTTGCTTCCGCAACTCCCCATCCCAATATCTAGTACGATATTGGTAACATATATGCTAAAAGTCTCCTGGCTACGGATGGCCGTCAACACCGACTGATGGATCGGAAAGAAAAGCTGAAGATTGTGGTTAGAGGCGTGGCATGGGAGAAGTTAACGAGTCAGTCCGGTTATGGGTGGTGACCTAAGAGCAAAAATTACTAAACTATTATTGCTCTGAGGTGGTGACAGGTTGATATCGACAATACTTTCTTTTTAACAGACTTTAAAAAAGACGAAGATTTTCAACTTCGATGTTAATATTTTTTTACAATGTGTGTTCGGGTATAACTCCCTCATATATAAATGGATTTGCGAAATTATATATACCTTTACGTTCATAAAAGGGTTAATTCTGAAACGATCCCATTATATATTCAGAGATGGATCTCTGAAGTTATTCATCAAATCTTTACCAAATCTCAATAGATAAACACATCAAACTTGGTACAAAAAATGACCATTCATAAAATCGTTTCAAGTAGTTTTTGTAGTTTTTTTAAACGATTATTTTTGTTACTTGTTAATTATGTCTGCACAAATCAGCAGATCAGATAGCCGCCTTCGATAACATAAGATAAGATAAGCAACGAATCTTTAATAGATATAACTTTTCAGTAGTATTATCGGTTTTGGGTGATATCCTACGGGATACTCTGCGGTAGCTATCCCTGGATGAAGTGTCGAAACTAACTCCAAGCTTTACATTCGTTTCCCGGGTGAACGAGTAACAATCGAACTCGATAGCTCTATTTTAAGGTAATTTATTATACTGCAGCTCCATACCCAAACTACTGAATAAATAATACTGTATTGCACACCAAGAAGGAAAAAAATACTAAAACAACCGACGTCAATGCCCCGCGGGTCAATTTCAGTAGTAAGTTTAAGACGTTTATCATCATATCTATGGAGATACTTCTCAGATCTCGATAAAATTACAATGGGACCACCTCGGAAATGTAACCTATCGATTACAAAAGGAATATTTCGAATCGGTATATACATACAGAAAAAAAACATACAGACGAATTGAGAACCTCCTTCTTTTTGGAAGTCGGTAGAAAAGTAACAGAAAAACAGTACATGAGATATTAGTAGTACAATAGGCGTACTTATCGCTTAGAGCGATCTCTTTCAGACAATCTTCGGATGGACAGGATTTACAAATTATAATATTGCGGGAGTGTACAGCTATAAGCTAACATAATTATTAAACATTCTTAAAATTCATACCTATGCACATCCACAAACATGATAGCTATCTACATACTTGATCTGGGATTTAAAATTAAAATTTGTTTGTGTAAATAATACTTAAATTCAAAAATTTAAAACCACCCCCGACTGATTTGTATATGTAATCCGAGTTTATAATCAAAGCATATGTATAATTTTGTTCTTTGAGACCATTCCAAGGAGATGTCTCAGAATTAGATCAAGCTTACCATATTTTGCAATATTCTTGAAGTAGCAAGATACTGAATTTTCAATTAATACATATGATTTGACTACCGTTATTAATATTTCTGTGGATTTTACTACATAACACGGATATGATTTGACTAATAACTACGCTAAACAGACGGCAGCAGTATGACAGGTAAGTTGTGCGCAGAAGCGCCATTTTGATTTTTTTGACGTCCGCGGTCAAAGTACTACGAGTTTACGAAAGTTGCTATCGTAGTTTTTTTAACCAAAAAAGAGCTGATAATATTTAAACGGCTGAACCGATTTTTATGAAACACAGCTAAGAACACTCTCGACAAAGACATCTATCAAACAAAACAAACTAAATCAAAATCGGTTCATCTGTTTGGGCGCTACGATGCCACAGACAGACACACAGATACACAGATACACACGTCATACTTATAACACCCCTTTGTTTTGCGTCGGGGGTAAAAAAGAAAACAAAACTAGTAACGGGAGGCAAATGAAATTTCTAAACTCGAAGCTGGGCCGAATTTAGAGGAAATGAAATTTTTTACCAGCGCTATTTTGTTACCGCACTCAATGGAAATGCACCGTATTTCAACAGTTTTTATACCTGAAACATGGTGAAATTGCAAAGGTTTTTCGGTAACCTTAGGGAATGCTCGTTACCGCAAAAGTGATTGAGAAAATTTGTAACAAAAAGGCAGTATCCAATAAACTCGTCATGTAAATGTCATAACTGTTAGGCGCGATTTGATGGTAGCCATTTTTACAAGATTTTTACAAGCTTTTATTTAACTTGCAATGTATGTATGTATGTATGTATGTATGTAACTATGTATGTTCGGGTGGTATCTTGGAAGCTAAATTAGACCCACTTCCCGATGTCCGATTGGACTCAAATTTGTGTACTTATGTATCTTCGGTGACAATACAATGATATGGTACCATGGAGCTGATCTGATGATGGAGACGGAAGGTGGTCACGGCATCTCTGTGATAAAACAACATAACCCCACCGAGTTTGGGCACGATTGATTTATCTTGAAGAGAACTTTTCACCTAGATGATATCCAGGGTCTGATGATGAAGCTAGAAGGTGGCCACGGCATCTCTGTGATAAATCAACATAACACTACCGAGTTTGGGCTCGATTGATTCGTCTTAAAAAGAACTTTTCACCTAGATGATATCTAGGGTCTGATGATGCAGCTGGAAGGTGGCCACGGCATCTCTGTGATAAATCAACGTAACTCTACCGAGTTTGAGCTCAATTGATTTGACTTGAAGAGAACTTTACACTTAGATAATATCCAGGGTCTGATGATGAAGCTGGAAGGTGGCCACGGCATCTCTGTGATAAATCAACGTAACTCTACCGAGTTTGGTCTTGATTGATTCGTATTGAAGAGAACTTTACACCTAGATGATATTTAGCGACTGGTGATGAAGCTGGAAGGTGGCCACGGCATCTCTGTGATAAAATAACGTAACCTAAGTGAATTTGGGCTCAAATGATTCGTCTTGAGAAACACTTTACACTTAAATGATAGCCAGGATCTGATGATGAAGCTGTAAGGGGGCCATGGCATTTCTGTTATAAAGCCCCCCAACAACATAGCCCCACCGAGTCCATTGATTTTCCACGAAGAGCACCTTACCCATAATCACATCAAATATCCGTGGAATATTTTAAAACATCATGCCTTCTCTTAAATACTTAGGTAGTAGGTAGGTAGTCGGTATCTATACCTACCTACTAAAAAGTTAAAAATAAATTTTAAATAAAAAATATTTTTAAAAACAAGCTTTTATCTGGGACAATGAACTAAAATGTTAAAAATAAATTCTAGTAAGTATTTGGCGTGTAGGTACTTACCTATATTTTTAAAACCTTGAGGCACTGAAGTATGGTAATTACCTAGCCTAAAAAACGGGTAGTGCTTCAAGCTTTTATGAATATAGGTAAGTACTTACACGCCAAATTCTTGCTAGAATTAATTTTTAACATTTTAGTTCATTGCCCCAGATAAAAGTTATACTTCTTTTGGGGCGATAGAGAAAAATGATGAGAGTGAATTTTTACGATGCGCGCGCACACCGACACCTAAATTCTACACCGTGAAGTTAGTTCTAGGTGGCATGGCTATGTTCAAGTTGTATATGTCATATTAAACATCATATTTTTACGTTAATAAAACCTTTTTTATTTAAATAAAATCTTTTCACTACTGCATTTTTGTTTTTTTTCCATACGCCACAGAAGTATAACTTCTAACGCGTGTACATAAGTACACACACTCTTTTTTTTTATTTATAATTTATTACAGTTAATTTCATTATTTATCATTCAGGTAGATATCATTCTGCCTTTCTATTATTGTTAGTATTTAATCAAGCATCTTAGATTGTCAACTAGAATTGATCATGTATAATATTAAATGGGATAATAACGTCAAGCTTGATATGGCAACCTTATTGTCTATGAGCATAGATAAATATATATAGTTATTGACAATACCGATCCTCACCAACTTCATAGTGCTCTGTCATTGGGTTGTCAGTGACAGATGGGCTAGGATTGGTTAACCTGGGACTAAGGGGAAACGCAGTTAACTTCATTAGAGATAAAACAAGGCACATTGATAATTAAGCGGAGGGACTTTTTATCCAGGTCTGGAACAGGGAGGTCAAAGAGCTAAATTCTGAAGCCGAACACACTGGAAGAAAGAAGATGCTGTTTTCATTTACCCTTGATGAAGTAGGCATCTTACATAATGCCAATGATCAGCAACTGATGTTTTAAAAATGTATATACCGCTGTAATTAAATAACGCTGTAACAAAAAAGGAGGAGGTTCTCAATTCGATGGTATTTTTTAATGTTTGTTACCGCAGAACTCCGTCAAATCTTAACCGATTTGAAAAAATCTTTTTTTGTTTGAGAGATAACTATACCTTCCGTTTGATCCCATTCAAATGTTAACGAGATCTAAAAATCATCTCCAGAGATATGGAGATAAACAAAATTAACACATTTGTATACCTTGATGACATGATTTTGGCTACTGGCTATTTTAACTATTGTGGTATGTGAAGTCGGATTTTTCGTTTTGTAAGATCACAAATTATTCTATATCTGAAAGTCTAGTTATATCGTTTGACGATTATCTCGCCTGGTGGTAAGCGCTGATGTGGTTGAAGATAGTGAACACGTTAGGCCTAGAATGATCTGGCTCATAATGGCTGTGCTGCCAGAAGATCGTAAATTTACGGCGACAGATTTTCTCCTTGGTGGTGGTAAGCTATTTTTTGGTAGCAAGTCAGAAGGAACATTGATTTAATACTCTTACCACGTTTGATTACTTTTCATGTGTCAACCTATATATATACTGTATGATATATTTATTGTTCAGAAGTGTGAGACAGCAATTAGACAAGGTAGATACTAGATAGTCCAGTAAAAACTAAGTGGCGCAACTGTTTCGACAATGAAACATCAAGGGGGAACTCGGAGCAACAATTTATTTGTCCACCTATGTGTTTCATTATAGTCATATGAGTGAAGCGCCTATAAGCAGTGAATTTTTGCAAGAGTATTGCCATTTTGATAAAAGTCAAAAGTCAAAAGTCAAAGCATTTATTCAGTATATGGGCAAATTAAAAATTTGCACTTACACACGACAAATTACATCAAATAGATCATATTCAATAAAAAATATTATAGATCTAACAGAAACATAACTTATTGCTTTGAATTTACAAAGAAAAACAAAGGTATTGAGCCATTCAGCTTTCATCTAGACGTCGAACGTCACACTTAAAACACATGTCTAATTCCCCTGATTAATGTAGGGTTGCCAAGCGTACTATTACGTGCACCCACAACCCAGTGCATGTTTCAGTACTTCAGATAATTTTTATCCAAAAAATACTAGGTAGATAAATACTAGGTACCTCAAAAGCTACGAATAAACTCAAAAGCCATCTTGCAAATGTAGTGGAAGTATTTTTTCACGCTTGATCTACTTGCGGAAGCGGGATCAAAGAGTTAGGCTGTGCTTATAAATTATGATCCGTTAAAAAGTGTTCGAGTATTTTATTAGCGAAACGTTACAAATGAATATTTTCGAGTTAAAGTTCAAATTCCAATTTCAATTCCTTAGACGACCGGCAAATCTTTAATTTTTATAGTTATTTATTTTATCTTTTGTCGAAAATTTGTACAAAGTGTTCAGTAATAATAATATCGTTTAAAAACTAAAAAAAGAACCGACTTCAATGCCGCGCTATTCATTTTCAGTGCCAATTTTGAGATGTTTATCTCAATATCTCTGGAGATACTTATCAGACCGCGATTAAATTACCATGGTACCACACTTGGGATATCTTCTTTTGAACAAAAAAAAGAATAATCAAAATCGGTTCATAAACGACGAAGTTATCCGCGAACAAACATAAAAAAAATAAAAAATATATATATATATACGGTCGAATTGAGAAACCTCCTCCTTTTTTTGAAATTGGTTAAAAATCTGGTCAGTATTTTCAATCCGCTTCCTGTTCGTTCCTAACATTTTGTACTTGCTATTCGCGACATGGATATGACACCAACTTTCGCCAGCGGAAACTTATGACGTCGACTAATTTAACTTTTGGTGGACTTCATGGGCCTTTTTTGTTCCGTATTTTGTTTCTTGACTTTTGTTGCAATATTTATGTGTAGTTGAGTTATATTATGTTTACATGGTCGTTGTCATTTTCTCAACCAAAGTATTCTGGACACAATATTTTTTAAGAAAAATAATGTAAATGGTATTTATACCTAAAGATAAAGATAAGTAAGTACCTACCTACTATTTACTCATATACTAATATTTCTCTGTGAAAACTTATTTCGTACGCAATTAAACGTGTATACATACGAACGTAAATCATATTCATAACTTTATTAGACATTTGAACGGAATTTTTGCATGGGAAACAGTTGATACAATTGGTAAGTACGTATACAATATTTGTTTGTGATAAGGTACTGAGAGCGAAATCGTTGATGAGCAATGAGGTATTGATTGATTAGTTACTGCAGCACGTAAAAATATACCTTATTATCGAGTCAGCATAGTCCTTAGGTGGAGCATATTATATAGATATTCCGCCTGACTTGCTACCATAAAGTCACTGAGCGCCATCGAGGTGAAATCTATCGTCATAACTTAACAGTGTTCCGGCAGCACACAGCCCTTGAGAGTCAGAGTATTCTAGGCCTAGCGTGTTCACTATCTTTGACTACATCATTGCTTACCACTAGGCAAGATAGTGGTCAAACGCAAGCCTATAAGATATTTAATAATACACATGTTTTTCTTGAAGAACTAACCTTTTCAATGGCGATATGCAGACCTTGATTTTACATATTGGTAAACACAGACAAAACTAAGGATGAGAACTACGAAAGCAAAAAGACTAAGAGAAATCCTACCACTAAAATAACAATCTCCAACAATATCACAGTGAAACCCTACCCAGCTATAATGTGTAGGTATAATTGAATACGGAATACATTTGGAAAGCAAACGTTGTAGACTTGTAGGTTCTATTTGGCACGAGAACAGATTGTTAAAATAATCCCTGTTGGATTGCATCCACACTTGGAAGTGCTTGAGATATCTGCTCGTAATTTGAATTCGGAAATAGGTTAGTGTTTTGTGTAAGTAAATGGATGTTTGCTTATGTTAAATTTGAATACTATTGGTGCGCAATGTTTTACTGACGCAGTTTTTGAGTCGACGTTCCCTAATGATGTTTTAATTTCGGCATATGAAATAATTAGATGTCTATTTACAAGCTTTTATTTAACTTGCAGCGCTCGTATGTAAGTTGTCCGTAAAAATTTTGCTTGTATCGACACAGAATAAATATGGTATTGAGCTGAATTTAGATAAAATCCAGCTAGATAGAGCGATAATATACGTTAGCTGGCTGTTAGCGGTTGGAATCAAAGAGCTGAAGATCGAGCTCAGTGGCGTGCCATATATGAGCCCTATGTCCAACAGTGGACAGAGATAGGCTGATAACGATGAGGATGAGCTGAAATTTGGCATATAAGTTTAGTGACAATATAATATTATGGTACCATCCAGCTGATTAAAACTCTACGTTGAATTTGTTTTTCAGTCTGTCTCATTAATTACAATTTCTTTGATTGTAATCTACAACTTTACAAACAATCAAAACAACTCGCCTAAACCTGTGAATTATTTATGCTTGTCTGACCATTACTTTTCATATTAGTAACACCTATTCCATGTAAATGTCATAGCTTCGGACAATAAATCGAATCCTTACAAAGGCGATCTTGACCGTTCTTTTGAATCCCCAAATTCTTCGGTTACGCCTTTTTGTACTCTGAGGATTATTACGGACAAAGCACAATGACTGAGAGGCTGGCTATTCAGGCGGGCCTTTATCTGGTCGTGAATTTCAGATGAAATATATGGGATTAAGTAGTTTAAAATTGTTTGTTATTCCGAACGCAATAATTGCTTTGTTTATAAAGCAAATAAAATAAAACCGGCTAAGTCGAGTTGGACTCGCCCACCGAGGCTTCCGTACCAACGTTGGTTATTACCAATTAAGCTAGACCTCTAAATTGTATGAGCGCTCATATAGCTCAGAGTCCTATATTAATTGGCGAAATTATGTATGTATGGGGACACCCTTTAATTTTCAACTTTTTTATTTTTTGTAATTTTTCCTTTATTTGTGCTGTAAGACCTTACTTCTTGCCAAATTTCATGATTCTAGATCAACGGGAAGTACTCTATAGGTTTTCGACCCAACACCTATAGGGTACTTCCGGTTGACCTAGAATTGTCAATTTTGGTCAAAGGCAAGGTCTTGCAGCACAAATAAAGTAAAAATTCCGAAAAATAAAAAAAAATAAAAAATTAAGGTAAATTTTGGTACTTACAAGTTTTCGCGAAAATCTAAATTTGCCCATTTTATCGTGTTGACCTTGATTTTTGTACACCTGGGGATACAATACAATAGGGACTATAGACTTTAGTATCTGGTATAAATTTCAACTTGCTAGGTCCACCCGTTCCTAAGAAAATTGGTGGTGACACACGGACAGACAGACATACAGACAGACGGACAAGAAAGTGATCTTATAAGGGTTCCTTTTTTTACCCTTTGAAGTACGGAACCCTAAAAAGGATAATAAAATTAGACCCTTCAATAGGATACTGCCATTTTACGGTCAGTATCTTTACATAGTATAAAACTAAGTGTCTTCTTCCATCTGTACGTTTAGATCTTCTAACTACACAATGGATTTTAATGCGGTTTCCATCCATAGATAGAGTGATTCAAGAGAAAGGGTTTTAACAAGGAATCAACGCGGGCAAAGCCGCAGCTAGCTTATTAATCATAATCAGCCGGTATCAGTCCACTGCTGGACATAGGCCTCTCCCAAGTCATGCCACTGAGCCCGATCTTCGGCTCTTTGTTTCCAGTCACTTCCCACAGCTAGCTCATTACATCTTTACATTCAACCTACTTAAAATTGCCTTTAAATTGAAGTGTTTTAGTTTAGTCTTTTGGGTATACGGCTGGCTAATTTATCTGAGATTTTAGTCGCATTTTAACGAATAGAGATTGAATTTGACTCAATCTCTATTCGTTAAAATTGCTGACTAATAACGGCAAAAACTTTAATTGCAAGACATCTTTACATTCAACCTACTTCAAATTGCCTTTAAATTAAAGTGTTTTAGTTTAGTCTTTTGGGTATACGGCTGGCTAATTTATCTGAGAGTTTAGTCGCATTTTAACGAATAGAGATTGAATTTGACTCAATCTCTATTCGTTAAATTTGCTGACTAATAACGGCAAAAAATTTAATTGCAAGACTGAGGCTTTACTAGCATCTATTGCTGGTCTTAAATAATGGAAAGTGGCATCGCAATCTCAATTTAGAAGTTATAAGAAGAAATTATAATATTTTAAGTCAGAGAGCCCTAATGTCAGAACAGAGTCTTTATAGCTCTCTCGAGTCAATTAGTGCAAAAGTCTGTAAGAATGAGATGCAGGTAGACAGTTGTTATCTGTATCTCTTTTCTTATCGACAATTATTGATCGAAATTCATCGCTAATTATGTAGAGACTACCGGCCCAGGGCTGGAAGTCTCTACATTGATAGCGATGCGTCCTGTCAAACTTCTAGTAGAAGGAGATGCAGATAGACAGTTGTTATCTGCATCTCTTTTCTTATCGACGATTATCGGTCGAAACCCAACCAGCAAAAACTACACTTAAAACAATCTCTAGACCACTATTTCTTGCTCTTATACCATTCTTACATCGTCGTATAAGCCTGGATTTGGGCACCATTTATAAGCGTATTTTATTTATATCTTTCCAATATCAGTCTTATTGAATGTTGTTTTCACTTAAATGAAACTTACCAAAACTAATTTAAGCGTACATAGGCTTACATTGTTTTAACGTTAGAGTCCTGTGAGCGTAAGAAAGTTTATTTTGATTTTACATAAGATCAAACACAATCGTAAAAAAACTGTTGGTATAGTGTTTGTTTGAAAGTTACAACTAATGAAAAAGAAATCGAAAACATTAAGCATAAAGGTATTTAATAATTATATTGTAATAACCGTGTCATTATTTACAAGTGTTTCGTTTTATGCTTTTCGGTAAGTATTAGTATTGGAAAATATTATTTACTGTAAAGTAGACCCTAGTTTACGCTTCACAACTCGTGCGCCTCATCAATATATAGTATTTAGCATTCTTGTTTAATTATTTTATTTGTTAATGTGTATTAAAAGCGTCACCATTAGTATTGCATTTATTTGAATCACTATAAGACTATTTTAAGTTCATTTAGCAGTAATCAAATTTATTCCAACATGGAGGGAGTCATGTGGGAATAAATTAGAGTTCCTTGAATTGACATAAAACATGATTGTCATTTAAGAGTGAACGTTTGGATAATGGTAAATGGTATTATGAGACCGCACTAAAATACTTTTAGTGAAATATAATAGTCAACATCAAATTTTACTCTCACAACTTTAGTCACAAATTCGATTTAAGATCAAACTTTCTTAAATTAGACTCGTTTTTTCTATTGTAAGAATGATTATTCAATATCACTCTAATACCGTGCCTATCCACTGCTGTTGATCTTATAATAGTTTTGAATAAGATCAAAATGTACACTTTTAAGTACTCTAATAAAATGCTGATATCAGTCTAACATTCTTACAATAGCATTTAGAAAATATGTAATAAAATTAAATGAGCTTAGAAAATGTGGATATGAGATCTCAAGTGTGATAAGTCTTAAAAAATGCTTTTATAGAAGAGTGTGGCTTACAACGGCACTGTAAAATAAACTTATATGCATAATTAAGACAAGGTATTAAGATCAAGCGTATTTAAGCCTGTACCGGCTTGTCAGAGACTTATATAGGAGCGATAGCAATGACGAAAACAGATAAGAGACCAATATAAGCTCAGAACTCTTATAAAGTGAGAAACGTAAGACGATTTTGCTAGTTGGGAATACATCGCTATTATTGTAGAGACTACCGGCCCAGGTTGAGTTTTGTGCCGAAAACCGGTGACTCTTCTGCTGCTCTATGATTAGCCTTCATCATCATCATCAATATTTACAGCCAGTATTCGTCTACTGTTGGACATAGGTCTCTCTTATGGCTCGTTATTGAGTTCAATCTTCAGCTCATTGTTTCAAAGAAACTCCGAGCATAGCCCTTTCCATAGCTCGCTGAGCAATTTTGAATTGGTGGCTCAGTCGTACTATCAGTATCCATTGGAGTTATTAGCCTTAGTAAAAGAACATAAAACATGAATTAGTGTTATAAATGTAATATCATACTATGCATAAGATGATCTTAAAATGCCATCACGTCATCGTTTATGTCAACGTATATTCGTCGGCATATCAAACAACTATCGCACAAAGCCGACCACGCCTACAGAAGTGGAATATTTTATACGTGACATTGGTCTCGCAATGCCTGCGCTCCAAATCGCCTATTCCTAGTATCAGTTGCTTATTCAATCTGGAGCGATTTGAGCGCAAATTCAGCTCGCTTCGATTTACAATTCACTTGCCTGTGGCCAGAACTATCGCTACAGAATACATAAGAGTCACTGTCGGGACAATAGTCGCGCTTGATTTCAGGCTTTATTTCATACTAGTGCAATAGTGGGCGAATTTTGCATTCGTTGTCGATAAGTGTTAGATAGGATTTTTGTTGATTAAAATGCTGTATTCACAATGGAAATGTTTATTACGATAGCTTTTGAATTCAATGTTTCAATCGCCTGAAACGTGAATTGTTTGTTGTTATTTTTAAAGTGCTTTATATCGGTGTATTACAGTCCGCGACTAAAAATTGCCTGATGTGTTGGCAGACCATGTCATACTTATGACTTTTGATTGTTGGTGGCAGACTTTTATGTTGAATCTTTATGGCTTTAATTAACATTCATATATCAATGTGTGTCACAATATAATGAAAACAAAACCACTGATATAAATTTACCATTGAAAATACCTACTGATAAAAGCATCTCATCAAAGTTAAGCAAACTTTTCGCAGGCAACAAAACTCATTGAATATTATTCAACAGGGACTGGGTACTTTCAGTATATATCCTCATTTCATCTCAATGGTCGAACATAAATTCTAAATTGAACAACGATAAACAATCTTATATTTGTCGACGGAAAGTATGATTGCTAAAGTCATGGATGGAAGGTATTCCTTTGTGAACCAAATCGTTTTTTGATCGTTTTTGTTGAAACTTCACTTACGTTAAGTATATAATGATATACCTATTTAACGGAAAGGAATTAAATTGTATTAATAAGTGCGCATAAAAATGTAGAAATATTTGTACACGGGTAAAACCATAGATTCATGAAGAAAAAACCTGAGGTCTGTGAATATAACAATAATGATAGTGGTGTATTACGAATTTTGAACTGTATGCGTTTATTTAAGTTTTGTTGCACTATTTCTTTTTTTCATGTATAAAAATATAACAACACAGTCACGTGTATGGTTGGCAACCCTACTTTAATAATGTTTTGATAGTCTGACGTCAACGATTTGATGACAGCTGAATGGTTCATTACTTTTGTATTTTTTTTTTTAATTCAAAGCGTTAATTTCTGCTTTTGCTATGTTTACTTGATAATTGATTATGATTTATGATTTTGACGTGTATATGTGCGTATATTAATACTGCCTACATACGTAAAAAAAAAGCATAGTATGTACATAGAACAGAAGTAGACCGGCGCTTAAAAAAAGCGTCGGTCTATTTCTTTCCAAAAGTTCACGTTTTGTTTGAATTCTTTAACACAAAATCAACTGATCGTTAAAAAAACAAAAAACACCGACTTCAAATGCTGCGCCATTAATTTAAAGTACTAAGTTTGAGGTGTTTATCTGCGAATTTCTGGAGATACTCATCAGATTCTTACCAATTTGTAATTATTATAAAATATCGAAAAAAATAATTTTGCAAGTTCGTCTAAATAAAATTGTTCGACTCATGAAAAACATTACAACATACGAATTGAGAACATTATCTTTTTTAAGTCTGTTAAAATAGTGTCAATATAACGCTCGCTTCGGATCGTAGTTGAGATCGGCATACTTACCCCTCTGCACGATCCGGAAAATGAATGCTGAATAAAGCAGTAAAAGTTCGTCGCAACACCCACTTTTTCGGTCTACTTCGTGTAGTTCTATATGTTGTTAACCGTAAAACTAAATGGAAATAAATTCCTCAAAAATGGACATAAAGTTTCGTATTGATTAAACAGGACTAAAATACATCAGCTTGATTCAGCTAATTTTGTGGAGCTATGCCACCTATTTATTTTTAGGGTTCCGTAGCCAAAGGATAAAACGGGACCCTATTAATAAGACTCCGCTGTCCATCTGTCTGTCTGTCTGTCTGTCCGTCTGTCTCCAGGCAGTATCTCATGAACCGTGACAGATAAGACGGTTGAAATTTTCACAGACGATGTATTTCTGTTGCCGCTATAACAACAAATACTAAAAACAGAATAAAGTTAAAAATATTGGGGGGTCCTCATAGAAGAAACGTGTTTTTTTCGGCATTTTAATATAACGCCATGTATTAACGCTTAAGTAAACGTCCATAGATGGCGCTATATAGAAATGCCAATCCTATACACCTTTGTGTTAACTTTCACTTAGCGTTGGACGTTAGATGGCATTATAAGAAACTAGAAGTGTCCCGCGGCGTCGCCCGCGTTAAAAACTTCTTTTATTTACTTAAAACTTTTCTTTTGTAAAAACGATTCTATCATTAATGACATCAAATAAGAATTAGCCAAATCGGTTCACCCGTTTTCATATTATCGCGTGACTAAGGCAATTCGGGATTCATATTTATAAAACCCGAAAAACCCAAATTTACAGACTTTGTTACCTACCCCATTTCGAAAAATCCTATAACACGTACTTTATCTCCTCTTGTTTCGCCATACAGGGGTGAATTTTGGAAAATACTTTCTCAGAGGTAACTAACGTTGTAATAACTATCTGCATGCCAAATTTCAGCGCAATCCGAAGTAATATTGATTTTTACACTTTGTTACCCCATTTCACCCTCTTATGGGTGGAATTTCAAAAAAACCTGAAACAAATACTTACTTATTTTTTTACTGGAGCACTTGTATGAAGTTTTGAATAGAAAATACTATCTAATCTTGTTTCTCCATACAAACTTTGAACCCCCGTTACCATCCCCTTCGGGGGTGAATTTTGGAAAATTATTTTTCAGAGGTAACTAAAGTCGTAATAACTATCTGCATGCCAAATTTCAGCGCAATCCGAAACAATATTGATTTTCACACTTTGTTACCCCATTTTCACCCTCTTAGGGGTGGATTTATAAAAAAAACCTGAAACACGAATTTATTTATTTTTTTATTGAAGCACTTGTGTGAAGTTTTGGATAGAAAATACTATCTAATCTTGTTTCTCCATACAAACTGTGAACCCCCATTTCATCCCCTTAAGGGGTGAATTTTGGAAAATCCTTTCTTAGAACTTCCCCTTACGTACTAAGACCAATATACCTTTCAAATTTTAAGTCTCTACGACCAGCGGTTTAAGCTGTGCATTGTCTGTCAGTCAGTCAGTCAGTCAGTCAGTCAGTCAGTCAGTATGTCAGGACAAAGATTCTTATAGTATTAGATAAGCACGCGGCTCACGACTCCTTTTTGATAAAAGGTTTATTAATTATTATTTTTTGCTGGCGAAAAATTATAGTTGCATATTTTGCTGGATCGTATTAAATGCTGTAGGACCCTATGTAAATGTACGGAACCCTACGAGTGCGACTCCGACTTGGACTTGGCCAGTTTTTTTTTTATCTTTTAGTTATTAATGTTATAGTATAATTTAGTACTTAATTATGTTTCAATTTGTATATAACATATTTTATTAAGGTACACAAAAAAATCTACCAAAAAGATATTATTATAAACCGGTGTGATTAGGTACTCTGATAAAAAATTAAATAAATATATCATTTACATTTTCCGCCATCCGATCGAACTGCGTAGCAAATACGAAAGTACCTAACCCGAACAGTGAGTAGTGAAGGTAAATGATGATGCTTATACAGCAAGCGATGTTGTATGTAAATGAAAATGCCGAGTCTGAAACCACGCAATGTCACGACAAGCACGCTCGAACAATACGCTACCCTTCTTACCACTGCATTCGTATGCAAAGTTGAAGTACTGATAATGTATTTAATGAAATATTAATGAAGATCACACTAGCATAACTTTGCGTTGTGTATCTCTAAATCCATTCAAGTTTGGCGTCGGTTTGCATGACTCGGTCCATGAATATTCAGATATTGGTGCGCTCGCTACACACTGACTGTTCTGGAGTAATCTAGGCAATACGTTATATCGCGATATTTGATTAATAAAAATTAAACTTAAAAATAATTATATACTAGTAGTTCTGTGAGAACAGTAGAGCTCGCGTGCCCTTATAAAAATTGAAATCCGACCTATAGTACACTCCCTCTTCTTGGATTTTTTTTCTCCACATCCAATGTAGTATTAAATCCTTAGTGTAACTCTCAAATTTGTTTGAAATCCATCGATAAATGACGCTACAGCAGACCTTTTCCCTCCTCCACTCCCCCTTGTTGATTTTTGTTTTTCGCAACATATTGTGTAGAATAAAGTCCTTAGTGTGCTTTTCCAATTTCACTGAAATCCGTTGACAAATAGCGCTACAGCAAACTTCTCGCCTTTCCCCCCAATCTTCACCCCAATCAAAAAAAAAACACGATCAAAATAAATTCCTGAATAAATCAAGAAATTCGTATGCCAATTTTTGTCATAATCGGTTGAAAAATACGAAGTGTAGGCGAGACCAGATATAGACAGACAGACAAACATCGGGACAAAACTATTTTTGACCTAGTCGAAACTGAGACGCTTCCCTCGCTACGCTCGCTCGGTCAATTAAGTACAACATACTTATGTCTCAACATATAAGTCATTTTTAGTTGCTTATTGAGGTGTTTAGTATCTACAATATCGTTTAAGTTAGAAAATGATCAATTGCCTATTGAGCATAAAAAAAATAGGACCACCCCGCTTAATTACAATTTACATTAAACATTATACTTATTCATTCTAATAATAATATTGATTAATATTATATTATTTATATTATATTATTGATTATATTATTTGTATATTGATTATAACTAGCCTAATTTGAATATATAATTATATTAATACAATTTATGTAATGTTTATAAAATTATAATTCGACAAACAATATTTACTAGAACGTCTCCTCTTTTTGAAGAAGGTCAAACATTATGTTGATGGTCTTCTACAATTTTATTCAAAATTGATTATTCAGTCTGTGTTTTTTGGATAGAGTAAGGAGGCATTGATTTATTTTATATTAGACCAATTAAAGCGTATTTTTACAAAGCGATGGGGTTTTAATGATATTTCATTCATTCATACAACCGCTTTCTGTGTTAACAAATATCAATAATAAAATATTCGCATAGGTCAAAGCTTAGCTACTGGCAGAAACTGCGTCTGCTATTTTAACTTGGCACCAAATGAGGTGCATTCCGTATTCGTTACCTTCCTAAGTTCGACGTTCACTAAACGCAGAAACTAAGTTCTATCTAAGTTATATTTAGGTTATCTTTGATTTATTCAAGGTCTCTCGAATTCTTACTTATGTTGCTGTAAACTATTTGGTTGTTCACAATTTTTCAATGCAAGCATATAAAATAAGATCATTTAAAAACTAAAAAAGAACCGACTTCAATGTCGCGCTATTCATTTTCAGTACCAATTTTGAGCTGTTTATCTCAATATCTCTGGAGATATTTGTCAAACCTCGATAAAATTACCATGGTACTACACTTGGGATATCTCCTTTCCAACAAAAAAAGAATAATCAAAATCGGTTCATAAACGACGAAGTTATCCTCGAATAAACATAAAAAAAACATATATACGGCCCAATTGAGAAACCTCCTCCTTTTTTTGAAGTCGGTTAATAAGCATAAGTTCCTTACGTGGTTTTAAATCATGATTTGCATTTATTTAAATTGCACTCACCAAAACACTCAAAAGATAAATTCATACAATTACGTTTTTTTTCTTTTTGCTATAATAATGAGGCCAGTTTGACCTTTCACCTTAAAATTACTTACCATCCGATATTGAACAAAATTAAGACAGTTTAAAAACTAAAACAACCAACTTCCACGCCGCGCGATTCAGTTTCAGTAGCAAGTTTGAGGAATGTATCGTCATATCTCTGAAGATACTAATCAGATCTCGATAATATGTAATGAGACCAACTTAAAGGTGAACCCTACTTGTAAAAACAAATAATTTAAATCGGTACACGATTGGCGGAGTAATCGGGTAACATATGTATAAAAACAACCATATATATGTTTAATATACAGACGAATTAAGAACCTTCTCCTTTTTGGCAGTCGGTTGAAAAACGAAGCGCGATGTCTATAGTATGGATATTGAGTTGCTTAGACCCTGTCTGAATTAATAGACATGACAGCTTTGATATTAGATTAGGCTATAGATATAGCCCATTATAATCTCCAAATCTCACGGCTAACTCCACCCGCGAGCCTGTACCTATAGCCGGCTTTAACACCAAAGCTGTCATATCCAAGACAGGATCTAAGCAACTCAATAGAGAAAGTTTCCATTGCATTCCTTACTATTCAGAATACATACAGTGTAGTTACCGAGACTCGCGAGATTGTGTAAGCAACTGATATGGAACGGGAGCAAAGAGATTTGGCGCGCGACTACTTTTGTTTGGTATATTTCTCGCTCTTGAATGCTTTGAACTGGTTTATACCGGTAGGATTGTGGGCTTAAACTGACTGAATACCTAGTAATCCTCTGCTACAGTTATATGATGTTCTTTTAAACTCTTTAAAACTGTTGAATTTTGTACCTATACATTTTGAATAAACAGCGTCGTTGTGGATACAGGGATATATTTGTGCCTTTTCACAAAAAATATTAAAATAAACGTATTTTGTCTAATTAGTAATTTTCTCCTACACAATACATTTCTGAATAGCGAGTAGAAGAAAATACCTGTCAGTCATTTACATTTATCACGTTCGTAAACATTTTCGAGTCAGTAATTATAATAATATCCGATTATGTATAATTATTTTTCTTTGTGACAATACTCGGAACAAAATTACAGTTTAAAAAACATTGCTTATGTATTAAGTTTTAAACAACACAGTACATGCAAAGGTTTTATACATATTAAAGGTATTATTGTATATTGGTAGATCCTAAAAATGTTATCAATCGAAGCAATTAGAAGCAAGAGTTCAACCGAATGACGGCCATTAAAATATTAGAGCTAATTGACCCTAAACTTCTAAGCTACCCCAAAGTTCAAGGGTTGAAGTTGCTATCTGTTTCCGGTAATGCCCAATTAGGGGTTGCATTAATCCGAGGCACTTCCGTAGCATTTCCTGTGGGGGTAAATTAAACCATTTGTGAGGTTGACAAGGGTTATTTGAAAGATGCTTTTAAAATTGAAACTAAAATGAGCTCGATTTCATACTCCAATTAAGTGGAACATTCGTGTGAGTAAATGTAAAAATAATAAAAATAGTTTTGTCAATTATCTGAGTAGTTATGAGCCATTCAGCTATCATCCAATCGTCGACGTCAGACTACTGAAAGAAGAGATGCCAACCGTACTATTTACCTCTATTTTTTAGTATTTCAGATTTTTTTTTAAATATAACAATATGTATATAACAAATAATAGAACAAAATCTAAAAACCGCATACTGATCGCAGTACGAATTATATTCCGAATGGAACTGATCGACCGTCTGTCAGTTGCATAATATATTTCAAGTAAAAAGGCATCATTTCCCGTTCAAAGTTTTCATTTCATTTCATCATTGAAATTCGTCTGAATTAATTGACGCCACCAAACAAAGTACCATGCTATTGGATTAATAACATTGTTCCAGTTACTGGAAAAAAATATACAGTCGTGGAACTTGTTCCAGTTACTGCAACATAATATCCAGGAGTTTAACTAATAGTAATATTTAATAAACTAGACTAAAGCATGATTCTGAATATTATAACTCAAAAAGTCGTTTCTTAGAATCGGGTAAGAAAAAAATAGTATATGAACTTATATTAAATATCCCATGTGTTGGCGATTATTTGTTGTCATCGACGAGAATGACAATGTGTTTCCTTTCATACTAGGACCATAGTCAGGTCAGGTTTGTCAGAAAAAAGTCCAGTAGAAATAAACAAGATGATCCTGATGATGATGACAAGGTAGTAGGACACTATCTAGTGTCCGCCTGGCCAGCTGCCACCCTCAAGTTAGGAAATCTGTTGCCAAACCTCTAATATGTTTCGGCAGCTATCCTTGAGGGCCAGTTTCCACTCTAGGCCTAGCGTGCTTGCCATCTTCGATCGCATCATCATTTACCAATAGGTGAGATGGCAGTCAAACGATAGCCTATAAGATATAAAAAAAAACCTGCTAGGTAACAAAAACTATCCAAGAGCAACTCACACGGATTACATGGATTATTAATGTCAACTTATTCTGTCTCTTTAAGTGGACATACACAAAAAAAAGTTTATGCTGTCCCCTTACTCGTAGCAAATGGACAGGCCGGACTAAAACATTAGAACTTTTTTTCTGTTTGTCCACTTAAGGGGACAGATTTAGTGGACAGAATAATCCGTTTAGATACGGAGATATCTTCCGCTAAAATTAGATGAAAACAGACATGGAACTAAGAAAGATCTTTTGAAGCAGTAGAAACACTATTTTGATTTCATACAATTTCATGAACGCAACCAAACGCACCATCAATTAAAAAACCGAACTATTTTCATTTTACCCATTGAATTTCTCCTGGCAAAGGTATTGAAAATGCCATAATGGATATTGTTCACAAAAGTTCTGAGGACTGGCTTATTGTATTCGAAAACCTCGTTAAAACTATCTACGGTGATGGCAGCCGATGATTCGTTTTATTTTTAATAGTTTTCAAAATAAAGTTAACGAGAACAATCGTTTCGTTTCCGCTGCCGGATACTTTTTTGTTAGGTTATCCATTTAAATTGGCAGTTTTGATGGTATCTATCCACTTTTATACCTTATTCCTATCGGCATATTTTCTACTTTTCTATCTAGAGTGGTCCTAATCACAATTTTTACCGACTTCAAAAATAAGGAAGAAGTTCGTTATTCGTCGATTTTTTTTTTCTCTTTACGTAAGATCCCAAAATATTCAAAGACGTCTGGACTGACTTAAAAAATCTATTGTTGGAAATGGATACTTAAATATAAGTACTATTAATATAAACTTCTCAAATGGTCCTATTTAAATTTCATGGCGATCTGATAAATATCTCCAGAGATATAGAGATAAAGCGCGCGACATATGAAGTAGCTTGCTTTAGTTTTTTACACGATCTTAAATTATTCATTATTCAGTATTCGGTCCCAGAAAATCCTTACTATAACTAGTTGACTTTATAATATATGCAATTGTAAACTTTGTATTTTATAATTAAGAGAGTTTAAAAACTAACTAAAACAACCGACTTCCGTGCCCCGCAAATCAATTTCAGTAGCAAGTTTGAGACGTTTATCGTCATATCTCTGGAGATATTTATCAGATCTCGATTTAAAAAAAACGGGACCACCTCAGAAACGTACCCTACCGATAATAAATAAATTATTTTTCAAAAAAAATAAAACCGACTTCATAACCACAAAAAGGCACTCAAAAGCGAAAAATAATTTACTTAAAATTATTATAAGCGTTACCCACTTCTCTATTTGAAGTCGGTGCCAGCCAAGTCTAATAGGTAGTAGATAGATAATACCTACATGTATCTACCTACTTACTAACCTACATGTACCTACTTACTACTACTACATACATAGTATCTATCTAATATCCAATAGACTTGGCTGGCACCGACTTCAAATAGAGAAGTGGGTAACGCTTATAATAATTTTAAGTAAATTATTTTTCGCTTTTGAGTGCCTTTTTGTGGTTATGAAGTCGGTTTTATTTTTTTTGAAAAATAATTTATTTTACCCTTTTTAGTGCAAAAAAAGTTTTAATGAAATTACATGCATTTATTAAATTTCGTGTCTGAGCCGTTATACACTGACGGATATATACTTTTTGAAAATTTCAAGTATGTACCTATAACGGTTAAGAAGATACAGATCTGTAAAGTGCGCACATATAGACACACGGACGGACGGACGGACGGACGGACGAACAGACAACAAAGTCGCAGAAAGTGTTCATTTGGTAGCCTTTGGGTTCGGAACCCTAAAAAAATTGACTTTAAATGCCGCGCTAAAGTGAAATTATTCACTAGTAATAATGATGTCATCAAGGTATCAAAGGACAATGTCTAAAATGGCCCTGTACAATTAAAGCATCTGACACACACGATAATTAATTGTCTATTTTATTAAAATAATTCCAAATACTTTTATAACACGGACTAGTTGGATTCCAAAATGAATATTACAAAGTATTATTACCATTAATTGCCTTAAATTATTAAATTATTAACATTAATTGCCGCCATATGGCCAACAGAGTACTGAATTCTACTACGATTCTACTATCTACGTTATAAGAGGCACTTCCCTATATTGTGGATACCCGAATTATGAAAGCACTGTGTAGCCAACCTAACAACGGAAAGTATTATTTACGTAGTAACTATTATATAATATGTGGTTTTATGCTTATAATTTTTTTTGCTGTGTTGATTGGTACAAAATACGTTCATAATTCTGAGTAATTTAATTATGTATGCAGTGTCGCGGGTCTGAAATGGCCGCCATCTTCGCCAAATGTCATGTCATGTCAAAAAATATTAGGTATGTTCAAAAAGTTTGCACCCTAACAAGACTTTGCCCGGTAGAACATTCCTGTGAAGACAAATTATTTATATTTATATATAATTATTCATTATAATTATTAATATATAATTATTTATTGAGGGCCCGGTGGCGTAATTGGGAGAACGGTCGGCTTTGATGCCGTGGTACCGAGTTCAAACCGCCGTGCACCAATGAATTTTTCTATCGAAAAATATATGTGCGCTTCTCACAGTGGCCCTCCGGTGAAGGAAAACATCGTTAAGAAACCAATAACCCCCGCATTGTGGTAGAACATATCTAGTGTCCGCCTGGCCAGCTACTACCCTCAAGTCAGAAAATCTGTCGCCAAACATCTAATGTGTTCCGGCAGCTATCCTTGAGAGCCAGTTCCCATTCTAGTCAGCTTCTCTATCTTCGACCGCATTATCACTTAGCAACAGGTGAGATAGTGGTCAAACGCTTGCCTATAAGATATAAAAAAAAATTATCCCCACCTTTATTTCTATCTCGCTCACAGTTACCGTAGGAATATCTTATATGCAATAGCAACCTCCATTGTGTATATATATCCATATGTATAATCTTCTTGGGACTCTTCTACTAAAACTAGTACATTCTCCTATGTTTGAGGTATTTATCTCCATATCTCTGGTGATACTAATCAGATCTCGATAAAATTAAAATGGGACCACCTCGGAAACGTATCCTACCTATTAAAAAAAGAATCATTTGAATCCGTTCACAATTGATGGAGAAATCGCGTAACATACACACAAAAAAAAAAAAAAAACATACAGACGAATTGAGAACCTCCTCCTTTTTTGTGAAGTCGGTTAAAAAGAATCATTCGAACCGATTCACAATTGACGGAGTAATCGCGTAAAATACACAAAAAAAAAAAACATACAGACGAATTGAGAACCTCCTTCTTTTTAGAAATCAGTTGAAAATTATATTATCGCTGGGTATATCTGGTCTACTCACATATCAAACAAAAACCTATCACACCCACCAATCGATTTAGGTGGGTTAAAACAATAGTCACTCCTTTACTTCAGCGCAAAGTTTGACGTCGAGAGATGAAAGCCATAGCTCTCATCTCTCAACGACTCGTGCGTAGATTTAGTTCTTAATGATAACCATCACCCATCGCACTACCAAACCACCTATCAAACAAAGATATGTCGCAATCGGTTCTCCAATTTCATTCGGTGATATTCGGTGCCAACCCGAGTTGCTTACGATTGACAGTTGATTATAGAATTAACTTAATGACGGGGATGCAGCTATTGCAGCTCGGAACAATGACTAAATCATTGTTTCGAGTATTGCAGGCTGTATATCTCTATCTCTGTCATGTTCTTTATTTCAATCCCTATCTAATTCGAGCATACGGGGGCAGTTTAAATAATATCGTTTAAAAACTAAAAAAGAACCGACTTCAATGTTCATTTTCAGTACCAATTTTGAGATGTTTATCTATATATCTATGGAGATACTTATCAGACCTCGATAAAATTACCATGGTACCACCCTTGAGATATCTCCTTTCGAACAAAAAAAGAATAATCAAAATCGGTGCATAAATGACGAAGTTATCCCCGAACAAACATAAAATATATATATATATATATATATCAAAGTCAAAGTCAAAGCATTTATTCAGTATATGGGCAAATTAAAAATTAGCACTTACACACGTCAAATAACATTAAATAGATCATATTCAACAAAAAATATAGATATAACAGAAACATAACGCTTTGAATTTACAAAAAAAAAACAAAGGTATTGAGCCATTCAGCTTTCATCTAGACGTCGAACGTCACACTTAAAACACATGTTTAATTCCCCTTATTAATGTAGGGTTGCCAACCGTACCATTACGTGCACCCGCAACCCAGTGCATGTTTCAGTACTTCAGACAATTTTTATCCAAAAAATTGTGAAATAATGAAACATAATAGATAAATAAAACGCAGACTAATTGCAGTACAAATCATGTTCCGAATGGAACTGATTGTCCGACTATCAGCCGCATAATACCGTCGTAACAGGCAACCCTAGATCTGCAAACAAAAGATGAAAACTGATTGACTGTTGAATCTACTGGTTATATATATATATATACGGTCGAATTGAGAAACCTCCTCCTTTTTTTGAAGTCGGTTAAAAAGGGTTTCGACAAATGGGACATGTCGAGCGCTTCGTTTTCCTGCCGTCTTTTAATTCCAAACAAGCACTGGCTAAGGTATGGCGTATGGGCTGTTTGCAATGAGACGTTTTCAATAAAAAAAAATATGTTGAAAAGAACATAAATAATAATGATGAAGTTATTACTTCATCATTGGCTGTCGGTATGTCGTAATAATATCGTTTAAAAACTAAAAAAGAACCGACTTCAATGCCGCGCTATTCATTTTCAGTACCAATTTTGAGATGTTTATCTCAATATCTCTGGAGATACTTATCAGATCTCGATAAAATTACCATGGTACTACACTTGGGGTATCTCCTTTCGAACAAAAAAGAATAATCAAAATCGGTTCATAAACGACGAAGTTATCCGCGAACAAACATTAAAAAAAAAATTAAAAAAAATACGGTCGAATTGAGAAACCTCCTCCTTTTTTTGAAGTCGGTTAAAAAACAGCTAACTTCATGTCCCTGTTGCAGGCCATCTTGATGTAGCCCTGCCCCCCTAGAAAGGTATCTCAGTAAGAGTGCACTTTTTAATTTTAAAATAAAACCAAGTATTTTATCACAGAGTTATGATATTTTTATTGTATTGTAAAGAAGACATGTTCCGATTAAGTATGGAATAAAATATCCGGCAAATGACCCCCACGACTCCGATGACAGGCCATTACTCTTTTCATGAAATTTTCCATGACTTTAGCACAGAGATGTGGCTGTATCTCACCGATGACGCGTTGGATTTCCGATGTGAGCTCAGGAATTGTTTCGGGTTTATTCGCATAAACCCGAGATTTCACAAAACCTGTGGCATATCTTTAACGACCTCATACATTTTCATATATCATACATATACTCTTTTGTATTAAAACGATTTGTTTCTTTATGACGGGTCACGTTGCCATGGGAAAAAAAAAACAAGGAAGTCAGTCTGGGAGAAAAAAAGTACAGCAAAACATAAAAATAATGAATGATAAATAAATTGTTGAAAAATAATAAAATGAGAAGCCAGCGCCGCACATGATGCCCCTGGTAAAATGGAGAATGTGGACGCAGGTACAAGATAAAGAAGTGGACGACATTTACAGTGTCTGCTGTTTGCCAATAGCATAGAGAATGTACAAGATAAAAGTGAAGATGTTCACAGTGGCAGCTTTAACGGCTTGGCAATAGCCGCCTGCCGCTATAATAATCAAGATGTGATTATTCGATTTTTCACGGAAAAATCTTGCCAGACGTTCAAGGCTTTGATGGGGTACTTGTCTCGAAGATGTAAGGTTATGAGCAGTGAAAGGAAGATAATCGGTGAACATTTTATAGTGTTATTTTAAGTAAAAATATAAATGTAATAACCTATGTTCATATTTCCCCTTTTAGGTTCCATCCACATCAGGCGCTCCGTTACGTTACAAACCCCAAAGAAAAAAATCACACGGCGTTAAATCGCACGATCTTGGTGGCCAGTTGACATCAGAATATCGTGAGATAATGTGTTCTGGAAATCGTTGCTGCAATAAGTCGATTGTTTCATTCGTGGTGTGGTAGGTTGCGCCGTCCTGCTAAACCCACATGTTGTCCAGATTCATGCCGTCCAGTTGAGGCCACAAGAAATCCGTAATCATATTCCTGTAACGAATGCCGTTCACAGTTACAGTTAACTTTCCCCATTTTACCCGGCTACGGCGAAGCAAAAAGGAGGGTTATGTTTTTGACCAGTATGTGGGTATGTATGTATGTAAATATGTATGTATGTATGTTCATCTGTTCCCTCATCACTTCTAAACTACTTATCGTAATTTGACAACAGAGGTGTCGTTAGACTCGCAACAGAGGTGTCGTTAGACTCGTCTTATTCGTCTGCTGGTTATAAGCTATGTGACGTAACAACAAATTGAGTGTGGCGCCGTCTAGAGTGCACGTAGTCAAGAACTAAAAAAACATTTCACCCCACTCTATCGTGTGTGGTATCGTTGAATAGGGATTTTAAAATGAAGGTATGGTTTGTTACATCATATTTTTGTCAAGCGTAGTGTTTGCGAGATATATCTCGTCGAAGTCAAGAAAACTAATTTTTACACCACGTGGCGTCGCAAAGAAGCAATAGGGAGGGTAATATGTTTGTTGATCGCTATGTATCGATGTAAGTACTTTGACATGTATGTATGTATACATTTATGCAAAAACCCCAAAATACTTTAAATAAAAAAAAAGTTCAAAAACTAAAACCCGAATACTGAAAAATCACGCTCTAAAAAGAATGAAACAACAAAATATTTTCATCTGAGATTGCTATGTACAAATTATTCAATATGTATCGTTTATTAAATAAAAAATTTGTTTGTTATAAATATTTTATTGTATTTCATACATATTCAAGTGGTGCTCAGTGGATACCCGTGGTCATATGCTACTTTGCAGAATGTGTTGTTTTGTTACGGTAGGTGACATACGACCACGGCTATCCTCTGAGCACCACTAGAATATGTATGAAATACAATAAAATATTTATTACAAGCAAGTTGTTTATATAATAAACGATACATATTGAATAGTTTGTACATAGCGATCTCAGATGAGAATATTTTCTTGTTTCATTCTTTTTAGAGCGTGATTTTTAATCTAATTGAATTAAATTTATAAGTAATATTTTAAACATGCTGTTATTTCAATTACATAGTTTTTATATAAAGTTGTGAATTATTACTAGAATGATTTGGAATAAATTAAGTGAACAAAGGAAACCGGTATTTTGGAACAATATTGGAGCCTGATATATGAATGCATGGAATTTTTCCTTTATTTGTGCTGTAATACCTTGCTTCTTGCCAAATTTCATGATTCTAGATCAACGGGAAGTACCCTATAGGTTTTCGACCCAAAACCTATAGCGTACTTCCGGTTGACCTAGAATTGTCAATTTTAGTCAAAAGCAAGGTCCTTAAAGCACAAGTAAAGAACAAATTCAGAAAAATAAAAAGAGTTGAAAGTTACGGTAAATTTTGGTACCTACAAGTTTTCACGAAAATCTAAATTTGCCCATATCTTTTTATCGAGTTGACTTATGACCTTGATTTTTATACACCTAATAGGGACTATAGACCTTAGTATCTGATATAAATTTCAATTTGCTAGGTCCACCCGTTCCTGAGAAAATCGGTAGTGACACACGGACAGACAGACAGACGGACAATAAAGTGATCTTATAAGGGCTCCTTTTTTACTTTTTGAAGTAAGGAACCCTAAAAACGCTAAAAAGAACTTTGCTTTAAATCTATTGTACTCCCAGTCGTTTTTTATTGAAGTTTTCCAACCCCAAAATGAACTCAATCTCATTTACTTAATGAAACGAAACCATCACCACAGCTAATATTGAAAAATTGTGAAGAATCCAAATGGCAATTTGAAATTTAAATATCTCTGCCACATTTCCTAAAACCAACGGCGTACTTTTCCAATTCACTATTGCAACTAATTAAAACTTTAGTTTAATCCGAGATTCCCATTATACTTTCAGAAATGGCGACGGGTTAACCTAGAAATGTGGGGAGATCTGGCGGGCGGTGCTTCCACTGTCATGCAACGGCACCTCCGCGAGAGAACTTTCAGGGTATTTAATAATAAAGAAACAACATATTGAATTTCTATACGTCGGATCGAAAGCAAAATTGATATCATCGTCAGACATCATAGGGGCGTATAGCTAGGGTGATCGTGCAAAGAGAAACAGCGAGCACACAAAACACGTTTATTGTATTTTTTCAGAGCAGACTTAATAAATATGATGGCACTTAGCAATCGAAACGAATGACAGTTCCTAAGTTGGAGGTACTCTCTATAAAGGCAGATTGGTAATAAAGTGCAGTCTCCGTGCGCCTCCATCGGCTAGGCTCTATCGTGGCACGAAGTTGACAGAGTTCCGACGTTATCACGAAGGTGCTGCCACCTCTTGGGAATCGTTCTGCGCTTCATTTTGCTACCAAACTAATGACCGTCTCCGACATATACATAAACCTGTTTTATTAAGCGACAAAAGCCCCATGGCCAAGGCGTCGGCCTAGTGATCGAGAGGTTGTGAGTTTGATCCTCACCCTTCTACTATTGACGTTAACCAACTCGAAACTCGAGTTTTTGCAGTTTTAGAACTTTTGCTAGTCCGCCTGGGGCAGTACCACCACTTTGCCAATTTATTTCAGTCGTGAAATAGGAATGTTTGAATGTTTTTCGGTTGAAATAGCAAGGTGTCCAGTGAAATTACATGGTATGTGAGACTCAACATCTTTATGTCTCAAGGTAACAGGCGCAGTACAGTGACATGCAAAATTTTGGTCTGCCAGAATTTTGCATGCCCCTGTATCTGTGATAGGTAGACGTCATCGCTTACCACCAGGCGAGCGTCGTGCTTATCCTGTTACCTTTGAGCGTAAAAAAAGATACAATCATATACATTTACCTTAGTTGGAGGGGGTAATGTGCAACACACATTGCTAGTGAGATTGAAAAAAAAAGCATTTAAATAGAACAGTTACCATATTAGTAATTAACTGTTGCTTAATCTTGGTTTATTATTAAAATAATTATTTTTTATATAACTGTTCTCGGTTTTTGTACACACAGATCTTACACACATAGTACTTACACACAGTTTGAACACAAAATTAAATTATTATGAAATGTATTATATTTTTAGACATATTATTATGTGTGTTTTCTTTGGATCAGTTTTTAAGATATATATTAGATCAGTTAATTGCCTGTGATGATCATAGTTCGATCAAGGGAAATAGCCTCGGGACCCAAGGCCAATACGAGAGGTCAAGGATGTCTCCCACATTGGATTGTCGATATTACAAGACACGCAGGACGTAACTGGATCATTTGGACTCAAGACCGTCAAACATGGAGAAGACGGGTGAAGAGACCAACATTCTAGAATAGATCACCCATAGGCCGCTTAAAGCTTGGGTCTGATAAAGCTCAACATACTAAAACTTCTATAAATCTACAAAACGCTTAATTTTAGTTAAAACATATAAAAAAAATATAAAGACATTCTCGGATTCAATTTGGTGTGACAAGCGGTCAACTTTTAACGTATAAAGGTCGAAAACAGTGAGACTTAAATGGGTTTCTCTTCCCGAGCCAATTTAGTAATGTGCTTATTTAGCCTGTTGACATTTTGATAGTGAATTGGGCTGTGCTCTAAGCAGTTTTGCTTTGTGGTTTTAATGGGGCGAAAAGTGGCTGCGATTTTGTTGACCTTACATTTCCTTGAACAAGCAACAACTTTTACAGGCTTATCACTGTCACGACACGCTTTACTTCGTTTGCTAAGTTTTTAAAGTTGAAATGGGAATTTGCTTTTCCTACTCAGATAGGGTATTTTAAAAATAAACTGGCCAAGTCATAGAAATATGAATAATAAATATTCCTATTTCTATGGGCCGAGTGCAAGTCGAACTTGCACTCGTAGGGTTCCGTCCGTAACAAAGTAGAGTATTTTATAGCTATTATTATTCGCCAGCAAAAAATTACTTTGTATTTCATAGTGTTTGTATGAAAAACAAAGTTATATTTGCGGTTGCTATATTTCCAAAACTGCTGATTACGTCTCGTTCAAACCAATTTTCAATGAAAGTATTTATTGAGATCTACAGGCATATTTTTTTTAGAAACTTATTTTAAGTTTAAATCCTATGTATGAGGAGCCTCCCCTATTCTTTTATTTTTGTATAAAATCCTAAAGCGGTTCACAGAATACACCTGCCTGTCCTAATAGACTTCTACAATTAAAATTATTTTCTTTATTAAACTATTTTTTTTATTAAATGTAAGCCAGTTATTATTGTAAATGACATACCAAATGTAATGCACATTGTTATAATGTGGTAAATAAACATTCTGAATCTGAATCTAGTTTCCGAATAAAGTGGCTGTGACATACGGACAGAGAGACAGACAAACAGATATGACGAATCCATAAGGGTTCTGTTTTTTACCATTCGGCTACGGAACCTTAATTACTTTTGGTGAAATCTAAGGATATCTTCAGTGAAGAGGAAATCACTTATCGAGAAAATCGTTTTTTATAATTCGACAGTTTTTTTTAATGTTTGTTACCTTAGGACTCCGTCAAATCTTGACCGATTTCAAATGATATTTTTGTTTGAGAGATTATGCCACCCAAATAAGCACATTGAAATTTTATCGAGGTATGACAATTATCTCCGGAGATATAGAGATAAACATTTTAAACACATTACATACCTTGACGACATATGCATTTGTATACCTTAACGACATGATACTAGTGATATATTGACTAACGCGGCATGTGAAGTCGTTTTTTTTTTCGTTTAGACTTAAATATCGAAAATGATCTTAAATTATTGTGAACGTTGGATGTATTACATTTAATTGCATTTTGAAGACTTCATTTTGGCCTGTAAGTGTAGATTTCCATTGTTGTCTTTCTTTCTAAACAGCCATCAAATTTTACCATCAGTGGCTACATTTCGACAAACAAAATTATGGTAATCTGCGGCATAAAGCTCACAGATTGATTCATTTATCAAACTACAATGTTTTCAATAATAAAATTAATATCCACTTCATCTATTTAATAAACCGGCCAAGTGCGTGTCGGGCCACGCGCAGTGTAGGGTTCCGTAGTAGCCTTTTATTCAATGCAAGTCTTTACCCGTTATAAACAAGCAAGTAGGTTACTCCGTCTTTGTCACTTTAAAGAATTATTTTAAGGATTTTGTATTTGGTACAAAATTATCCAACACCCAAGTAGGTTACTCCGTCTTTGTCACTTTAAAGAATTATTTTAAGGATTTTGTATTTGGTACAAAATTATCCAACACCCAAGTTCAACGACTATTAAACTAATAAGGTTATCTTAACCGCTATAATTTTTCTTTAAAGTTCATGAAATGCGCTACTATCATGAATTTTTCCAGATTTTTCAAGCCCGCAGTTTAGCATTTAGAGGGGGGGGGGGGGGGGGACGCCCTACTGGAACAAAAATTTGCACTTTAAAGATTAATATTTCGTAAATGGAGCATTCAATCGAAAAATGGTATTAGCAACCCTTAAGTCATTTTAAAAGACCTATTCAACGATACCCCACACGATGGGATAGACGATGAAAAAAAAATCATCCCCACTTCTCATAAAAATAATTAAATTAAATTAATCATAAATTATTACACTACCCAAAAAAAAATTTTTTTCACAATTTTATTTCAGCACTTTGTCGGCGTCATTTATTTACATACCCCCACAAAATTACAGGTTTCTAGTATTAACGGTCTCTTAGCAAAACCTCTGACAGACAGACAGACAGACAGACATGACGAAACCATAAGGGCTTCTTGTCAGGACTACGGAACCCCTTAAAATGGGAGAAATACATGACACCGGAAATAAACTGCATCTATAAGCAAAAACAAGTGCGGGTCCAGTAAACTTAAAATATTAACACAGACCTTGTAACGTTGCATCTAGCGCCGTTACTAAATCTAGGTCAAATAATGAAAGCCTAAAACATCTAAATAAAACTTATTAAAAATATTAAATACTACAATAAAAACTACACAAATTATACAATATAAAGTATTTATTTACTAACTTAATACCTACTTAAAAATCAAAACTTAATGATTTCCTACGGAACTCGTGGGTTCAAAAGCAAACGCTAAATGGCTCGGGTTGCCTGTCCTACGGATCCCAAAAACCGCTTCTATTGTTCCGATGGTTCGAGCTCATTCGATCGCCTGCCTCCACACTTTTTTTAGTACTACGTATTCTGGAAGACCCGCTGGGGTGAGTTTTCATTATCATACGAGCCTATAAAACTGTGTAAGCTGTTCTGCCACGGTACGGCGGTTATTCTACCTAACCGTAATCATCGGACTGAGCCGCTGGTACCTACCTATCACGACGCTCCACGCTGGCAGATCAGCTACGTTGAGGACGAGCGCTAATGCCGTACCGACGTTGATTCCAGGTCTTAAACTGGGAGCTAGGTACCTGCAGTGCCTACCTACCTACAACCTGTGCCTACCACTCGACGCTGGCCATCGCCCACGCCGCCGATTACTACGGCTGCGCACGAGCTGAATTCTAGTCTCTCACCCTCCCAGCTGTGGGAAAGGGTCCCATTGCACTGGACGGACTAGCAGGCCAGTGCCGCTCCTAACTTCTTGTAAAGCTCTTCTTGTGCGGCTGAGTAACATAATAGGCAATATGAAAGTAAGACACTATACATTACTTTTATTTACCCCGACCCTATCTACCTATCTGCGGTAGGCAGGATCTATCCACCGCATCAACCTTGCTACATATTAAACAGGATCGCGTACACCGGTCCCCATGAGACCGACCTTAAACAGAGTTTGTCCCTTTCTTTTGTATGGACAACTTATATATACCATACATATACGAGTACTATAAAAACATATATAGGACTAGCAGGTTGTTAGACAGGACACACTCCCACCCTGGTGTCTCGCAATCGGGCCGTTTTGTTCTACAAAGCAATTATTGTTAAAGCACACGGATTTAACTGAATTAGTCAAAACATTTGCAGTGCAATATGTTAGTTATATTACGTCTGTGAATATTAATAATTACATCACGACGGAGCGGAGACGGTATATGCGTTTGGGGTGAGAGGATGTTTACTTTGTGTGCAAATCCATGTTGCCATTTTCCCTCAAAAACACTAATCCGATTTTGATGTAGTTTTCAGTAATGGGTTCGGGTTTGATTGGTGCATGTTCTTAGATAAGTGTTACGGTGACAACTCACCAGTGGGCGCTGCAGTAAACATTTGTTTGGGCAAATCCATGATGCCATTTTTCTCCAAAACAACTAGTCCGATTTTGATGCAGTTTTCAGTTATGGGTTCGGGTTTGATTGGTGCAAGTTTTTCGATAGGTGTTACGGTGACAACCCACCAGGCGGCGCTGTAGCAAACATTGTTTGTGCAAATCCATGTTGCCATTTTTCTCCATAAATTCTAGTTCGATTTTGTCTTTAAACGGTTCAGAATTAATCAGTACAGGCTTTTAGATAGATGTTATGACGTTAACTTCTAAAGGACGCTGTCGTGGGTACTTATTCAAAATTTTAATTTTGTTACTTGTTTTAGTTCAGAACTTAAAAAATCTGAGCACAGCATCAAAGTCAACATAAAGAAGGCACGCTGCTTATTATTTTGAGCTAAATTAAAAAAGAGAATTCGCGCCTTCATGTTAATTTAATTATTGCATTGTTCTTTCGCGTAGCCATTTTCACTACCCATCTTCTTAGTAAAAAGTGTTACTCCATTTTAAAATTAAAAGCAATTTCGCTGAAGGCGGCTGCAGCTCTCGTAAAATATGCAGGGGTCTGCAGTCTGAGATGGTTGAAACTATGTCTCATAATTCTGAAATATGTCATACCTATCTACTCGGTGATGTCGTCTGCAAACTTAAAGCTTTTAAAATATTTGATAAAAGGAGGTAAAACAGTTGAAGAACCGCGGCAAAATTGCTAGAGTAGGTACCTGACTTTAACACCATTCCTGTTTGGAAAAACTAAAAAACTACTGCGAAAATAGAACGTTTTTAACCGACTTCGCAAAAAAGTAGGTTCTGAATTCGTCGGATTTTTTTTTATGTGTGTAAACCGATTACTCGAAGACGCCTGAATCTATTTAGAAAATTATTTATTTTTTCAAAGGGTACCCTTCCCAGGTGGTCCCATTTAAATTTTAACGAAATCGGTTTAGCCGTTTTTAATATATCAACATTTGTATTAAGATGCATTTATATACTCGTACCTCGATGACATGCTACTTACTGAGCATACTTACATTACAACTTACATTGCAACTTACATTGAAATCGGTTCTTTTTTTATTTTTTTATACCGAACTGGCGAGCACTTGATCACTATCTCACCTGATGTTAAGTGATAATGCGATCGATGATGGAGCGTGCTTACCCAGAAGATACCTATTCACTCGCAATTTGAAAACTCCCATATTGTACTTAACCGGAAACACAGACTCAGGCAGGCTATTCCATTTCTTGGCGGTTCGTATGATGAACGAAGAAGCAAATCGCTTCGTTCGGGTAGATGGTATATCCACCATAAATCTGTGGCACCTTTTAGTTTTATAAACGATTTTAAATTATACTAGCTGACCCGGCAAACGTTGTTTTGCCATATAAATAAATGGCTATTAAAAAATAAGGGTTGATCGTAGAAGGGTGAAAATTGAGGATTGTATGTATTTTGTATGTTGTATCATAAAAAAATAGAAATTAAAAATTTAGTCTAAAAAATAAAATAAAAAAATTTAGGGGTGGACTACCCCTAACATTTAGGGGGATGAAAAATAAATGTTGGCCGATTCTCATAGATACCGGATGATCGCGCCAAAATAATTCAATGTAACTTCGATAACTAATGAACTGTAAATATATGGTACGTACAAACAAAAGCGGTGAGGAGGGAAAGAAGGGAAACATGTAGCAAGTACCTTGAGCAGCGGAGCCGGCACACACGTGGGCGTCCAGAACACCAAGCACTAGGGCTTCTCCCAGAGTCCCAGAGTCCTCACTAAAACACTGAGGATGCACTCGCGAACAACGCGATCACAAGAATATTGTACAAGGCCGCAATGGCACGGGGAAACACAGAAGGAAACACTTCCGGGCGGCGCGGTTGTCATAAATCGACGAGTCCGTGTCGTAGTTGAACCGGAACTAAAGCTAGCGAAAACTGATTGACAGCTCGCCTCTTCTTTCTTCTTACGACAGGTGGCGTGCGGCGCGGGCGCATTTTAGTAATGCATACATGTTTATACAGGTATAATATAGGAAAGGGTGAAAGGATTGTACCATTGAATATTAAATTAATTTATCTTAATACTTTGGCGTCAACATCCACCCGCCCTTAATGGGTCACCTTTAATAGACTATCATAAGGTGAGAGATAAGAATATACTATGACTCTTGGATGAAGCGCTCAATGCGCGCGGTTAGATATATGAATAAACCATAGAGTCACGGCGAAGCGGGGATATATATATATATATATATATATATATATATATAGGTTTATAGTAATGCGAAACGATATAAAATATTACGAGCTAATTATGCGGTATTTCTATAAATTAATTAATTGCTATTTAATTTACTGCTTTGGGAGAGGACATAGACGAACGACCGGGCGAAGATACGTTCCCTTGGCGGTTCTCACGGTAGCAACGCGCACGATACCATCTTTAGAGGGATGGACCTCTTCAACAATCGCTAGCGGCCAGGCTAAGGTTGGAGTATTGTCGTTCATTATAACAACGACAGTCCCGGGAGTAATAGGAGTGGAAGGCGTGTTCCACTTCTGCCTAACCTGCAAACGGTGCAGATATTTCATCCTCCAGCGATCCCAAAACGACTGAACTAATTTGTCCAGTAGCGAGTGCCTGTGAAGTAAATTAAAATCATCAGCAGTCACTGCAGTAGTGCTGCGGCGGGGCAATAACTTCACAAACTTACACACGTACGCAGTTATACGAAGAAGTTTACTCCACGGGGAGATGCGGAGCGCGAGTGCGTATAAAGCGCAATGCTTTACAGGCTTGCACACAGTGTGCGTTAAAACCTTTTGTTCAGGTATGTCTGTAATAGACTGCCCGTCCAGGATCTTCAGAAGCCACTGAGACGGATCGAGTGAAGCCCACGGAGGCCCGTGGAGCCACAATGGGTGCGAAATTAATTTTTGGGGCAAAATCCCACGACTTAATATGTCAGCAGGATTTTCAATATCCGCTACGTGGTAAAAGTTGTCAGCCGGAATATTATCCGTGATCTGAACAACGCGGTTTGCAACAAATGTTTGCCACCTGTGTGGCAAACTCTTTATCCAATATAGAGCGACTTTAGAGTCGATAAATGCGTAAGTCTTGATTGGGATGTGACGCGAATAATTATCAAGAACTGTGCGAAGCAGCTTTGATAACAGTACCGCTCCACAGAATTCCAAGCGAGCGATCGACAGCGGCTTATTAGGAGCGACCTTAGTCTTCGCGCAGACCAGCTGGATTGTGTTACCAGTAGCTCTTCTGACATGCAAATATACGCACGCTCCGTAAGCGAGTTCGCTCGCATCGGAGAAGGCCAAGAGTGTGACGTCACAGTCTTTGATCACGCCCACGTGACGCGGGATGCGTAAATTATTTAAGGCCGGTAGTTCGACGCAAAACTGCTTCCACATCTTAGTGATGTGGAGCGGCGGTGTATCGTCCCAATCAAGGTTAAGCTGCCAAAGTTGTTTTATTAACAACTTGGCATACACGACTGTGGGAGCAGCGAAGCCCATTATGTCCCACAGACGGGCGACGGTTGATAATATGGAGCGCTTGGTGCACGTCACATCCTCGGAAACAGAAATTTTGAAATAAAAGGCGTCATTATCTGTGGACCAATGCAGGCCCAATATTTTGTGCTGCACGGTCTTGTCAAACTCCACCTCAGTGGGGAGTTTGTGCGAGTCGGGAAGGTTATTCAAGACTTGTCGACAGTTGCTATTCCACTTAACAAGATCCCACTGTGCACCTTTGAATAAATCAATCAGCTGTTGCGCCGCGGAGGTGGCTTCTTGTTCTCCGGGAAGCGAGAAGGCAACGTCATCCATATACAACGAAGTAGATGCAATACTACTCGCAAGCGGATATTTCGCGCCGTCATCATCAATGAGCTGTCGAACCGTGCGCAGTGTATGATACGGACTCGATGATAAACCGAAGCACACGCGATTGAATTGATACAAAGTGAGAGGGTCTTGTGGTCGGAAGCGATATAAGAAGCACTGATAACGACGATCGGCTTCGCGTACGATAATTTGTAAGAACTGCTGGCGGCAGTCCGCAGTCATAGCGACTGCGTACAGGCGGAAATTTAAAATGATTTGAAACAAATCGCCTTGCAAGTTCGGCCCTGTGTGAAGTATTTCATTCAGGGAACGCCCGGCGCCACCACTAGTGTGGCAACTGGCGTCTAACACCAGGCGGACTCTCGTCGAGGCGTTTTGATCCTCCTTCACGACGGGGTGATGAGGTAAAACAAAGATCGGAGCGAGGTCTTGAGTATTGTACGGAGGTGCGGGGGAGATATAATCTTTCGCGAGATAATCTTTGATGACGTCGTCATATGCCGTCCGTAATGAAGACGAGGCTTCAAGCTTTCGTTCAAGACATATAAAGCGTTTGCGTGCGATTTCCATAGAATTTCCGAGAGTATATACATCCTCATTAAATGGCAGGCCAACAATGTTGGCAGGCCAACAATGTATCTACCACTAACGGGATCGCGGGTTGTCGTATTTTTATAAAAGTTATCACATTCAACATGAGTGGGATGTTGAATGGGCGGTGAGAGGGGAAGTTCCTCGAGCTCCCAAAATCGCCTGACTAATGAGTCAATAGCGGTAGGTTCCTGAACATGGCAGCATGTCAAGACCTGGTGAGTAAGTGCGGGTATGGTGGGTGCGGAACCCATTATGACGTACCCTAATACCGTGCGTAAAGCAGCGGGCGCCGACGAGTCTCGGGCAGCGTGTACTACGTCTGGGAGAAGCAGATGTGGGAAGAGAGAAGCGCCGATTAATGCATCAATTTTATTCGGTACTCCGAAGCTCTCATCTGCAAGCGGTATTTCGCTTAAGTGTGATAGGACAGACGTATCTACCACAGCGGTCGGCAATAAGTCGGTAATTTGATCAACAACAAGCGGTGCGATATTAAATTTAATGTTGTTGTCATAACGCGAATAAAACTTTAAATTAATCGTGTTAGTTTCGACGGTTTTTTCAACTCCACCGAACCCCTTAACAAGAGTACGTTCGGTGTCTTGAATCTGAATACCTAATCGATCACAGCACTCTTTCGTAATGAAGTGGCTTTGTGAAGCGGAATCTAACAACGCGCGGATAATATGTCGGTCGCCGTTAATATCGTAAGCGACGACTTGAGCGGTTGATAACAAAATAGTTGATGGTTTATTATTTAAAGACGCATTGAGCGGCGATAAGCGAGATGAGCTATTCGTAGATATACTCGTATTATATGTAGCACACAACGCAATGTCCGAGCGCGCGCTCGAACCCGGTTGTGGCTGCGCGGCGACAGGCGCAGGCGCTGAGCCGGCCTGGAGAGGTGAAGCGGCCGGCAGCGGAGCGCTAGCTGTGCGCGCGGCGGCGGTTGCGGCCGAGGGGACCGCGGGGCTTAACATCTCGACACGCTTAAAGTGTAGCAACGTGTGGTGTTTGAGTTTACATACGCGGCAATTCGAATCAGACGAGCAATTAGAAACTCGGTGCTGTAAACTTAGGCAGTTCACACATGCATTTTTATCTTTCACACATTTAAAGCGTTCGTGCGGAATCATTTTATTAAAGTCAGCACATTTAAATAAATGCTGATGCGTTATATTTGTGCAAAGACATTTGCTCGCGGGGTCAACCGTTGTACTAACGTAAGTTTGATACTTCGGCGGCGAAGGGTTGTTTACCTTATTATTAGTGCGTCGAATATTATTAGGTCGAGTGCACAATGCCTGACTTGCTGCGCCTGCGCTGGTGTTAGTGCGTTCCAAAACCTTCGCGCGGGTTGTAATAAAATCGACAAAGTCGTCGAAAGTAGGTATTTTAGAACTACAACTCAACTCGAAAGCACGAACAGTGTCAAAATCTATCTTCTTGAGCGCAATATGAAGAATTATTAAGTCAGTTAGATTGTCTAACTTAAGATTCTTTAAAGCGAGCACTGCACTTATAAAGCTATCTGTAAATGAATCAAAGTCCGTAGCAGTAGCAGTTTGCATGGGTTTGAACTCAAACATTTGGTTTAAATACGCGGAAGCGAGCATTCGCTTATCTTCATACTTATCAATTAACGCTTGTAATAACAAATTATAATTATCAGCGCATGGAGCTATACCTGCACATACATTACTCGCCTTGCCCGAAAGTTTGCCTAACAAATAGTATAACTTTTCGGCATCACTGAGGGATGGATTATCATGTACAGTGGACTTAAAACTGGCATAAAATAATGGCCACGAGCGAATGTCACCCGAAAAGTCCATCAACTGAATGGGCGGCAGTGTAGGCCTAGCCTTACGCGGTGCGGTGATATCACGCGAATCCTGCGACGCACGCGGTTGCGAATATTGTGATCGTAATTGATTGATTCGACTATATAACGACTCAAATGCAACGAGGCTTTTATAGTCGGGTTTAACGGCAGGATTTGCTGATAACAAGCGGGAATTATATTCATCGAGAATCTGTTCAAACTTATCACGCAATGAATCTATATGTGATGACTCGGCAAGGAAACGTTCTCTTGCTGCGGGGTTTGAATGAACTTCCGAAGATATGTCGTAAATATTTTGCACTATCTCAAAAATAGCTTCGCGTTTAGCTTGCAATATAGTTAATCGCGAATCCTGAGCGCAATCATTAAAGCCATCGCTATCAGCAGCGTCAGCTGCTGATGCACTCGGTTTTTTGAGAGGCATGATTTACCGTTAGCTAAGTCAAGTCAAATACACACGGCAAAATTCGGAAGGTTATTTTCATGCGATCGATGTAGGGCGATGCGAGTGCGCGTGGCCTTCGCTACGCGGTCGGCTTATACCGAACGATAAAATGGACAAGCGTGCCGGCCGGCGTAGGTATGAATAAACGGTGTATTTAAAATGAGTGAGGGTAGGTATATGTGAATCGTAATATCGATTTTAACGTTTAATTATAGGTTTAAATGATTAAACTACGTAGATAATTATATATGTATGATGTATCTAGGCGGGGAAACACGTAACTTAAGGTTACGGGCGAGGATTGGGAATATTTTCGTGAAGAAAAGTAGATGACGCAATTTCTTCGATTTTAACCTATCTACGCGAAAAATAATTACAATGATATTCGCAATGAATATGCTGTAACGATTCACTTATTAGGGCCTATTTAAGTATCCTGATAAGGGCGGGGAACGTATCCGGCTCGAAGGACCACCTATGATCGCGCCAAAATAATTCAATGTAACTTCGATAACTAATGAACTGTAAATATATGGTACGTACAAACAAAAGCGGTGAGGAGGGAAAGAAGGGAAACATGTAGCAAGTACCTTGAGCAGCGGAGCCGGCACACACGTGGGCGTCCAGAACACCAAGCACTAGGGCTTCTCCCAGAGTCCCAGAGTCCTCACTAAAACACTGAGGATGCACTCGCGAACAACGCGATCACAAGAATATTGTACAAGGCCGCAATGGCACGGGGAAACACAGAAGGAAACACTTCCGGGCGGCGCGGTTGTCATAAATCGACGAGTCCGTGTCGTAGTTGAACCGGAACTAAAGCTAGCGAAAACTGATTGACAGCTCGCCTCTTCTTTCTTCTTACGACAGGTGGCGTGCGGCGCGGGCGCATTTTAGTAATGCATACATGTTTATACAGGTATAATATAGGAAAGGGTGAAAGGATTGTACCATTGAATATTAAATTAATTTATCTTAATACTTTGGCGTCAACACCGGATAAGCACAAAAAATTTCATCAAAATCGGTCAAGCCGTTTCGGAGGAGTATGGCAACGAAAACTGTGACACGAGAATTTTATATAAATTATATATATATATAAACACGCGGTAACAAACGGGACATTTGAAGTTGGTTATTTTTATTTTTAACCGACTTCAAAAAAAGGAGGAGGTTTCTCAATTCGACCGTTTTTTTTTTTTTTTTTTTTTTTTTTTTTTTATGTTTGTTTGCTGATAACTTCGTCGTTTATGAACGGATTTCGATTATTCTTTTTTGTTCGAAAGGAGATATCCCAAGTGTAGTACCATGGTAATTTTATCGAGGTATGATAAGTATCTCCAGAGATATTGAGATAAACATCTCAAAATTGGTACTGAAAATGAATAGCGCGGCATTGAAGTCGGTTGTTTTTTAGTTTTTAAACGATATTATTAATAAAAAATATTATTCGTATGTTCTAATTTTGTATTTCGTTTACCTATATTGCTAGGAGATCTTCTTGCCTTTTATTCCCAAAAAATACCAAAACTAAACAAGTTATTTACAAAATGGGTTTTGGCGGACTCCAATTTGGATTCCGACAGCACCTGCGTCGAATCATAGCAATCGTCGGAATTGGACGATTCCTATGCAGCTACGGCTTACCATTTCATGTAAGCAACATTATTAAACTGTTCTTAAAGTGAATTTGTTGTTATGCAATCAAGATTACATTTGCGAAATCTTTGGGAAATAATCACCAATACAAAACAGTAAATTAAGCTTTTAAATTTAACGACATATTTTTCATTAACCACAGCCTGTAGTGTTAGCGTTAGTCCACTGTTGGACAAAGATTTTTTAAATATCTTATAGGCTAGCGTTTGACCACTATCTCGTCTGGTGGTAAACAATGATGTGGTCGAGTATGGTTAACATGTTAGGCCTACATTAGTCTGACTCTCAAGGTATGTGTGCTGCAAGAACAACAAAAGGTTGTGGCGACAGATTTTTTCCTTGATTGTGGTAAGATACTTTTTGCTAGCAAGTCAGGTTTAACATTGATATAAGGCTCCTACTACCCTGTGGAAGAACACCCATGAATGCACATAGGAAAATACTTTGGTGCACGGCTAGGCTTTGAACCGGTGACCTCCCTGTTCGAAAGCAAGTTAATCTACACTTTACGCCAACGAACCGTCGAAAAAAATGACGAGTTCTTCTCGCCTATTTACTAGCTGGTAGCCCTTTTAATAGCTCTAAGCTCCAAACAGCTATAGACTACTGTAGAGCATCAAAACTCTACGTTTGCTTGAACGTGGTCTCCACTTACTTCGGACCTTCCATTCCCATTGAAAAAATGAACCCAAATTATAGATTTGTAGACTATTTTGGTACCTGTTGGGCTAAGAAGAAGAAGACGGTTAAGGTGTAGCCATGTGTGACCATTTGTGGCCTAATGTTCGAACCTGTTTTTCAACTGACGTCCAAAAGGAGAAGGCGATTGATGTATCTAAGCGCAGTTCAGAAATGTTTTAATTCACTACATAGTTGGAGAATGCAGCGAACAAATTCTCATGTAAAACAATTACGACTAGATTGTCAATACCCATAAAAAGTCTTATTAAAATAATCCTGACCGATAAAACTGACATCTCTCAATATCAAATGGAAAGCAGTATTACAGCAAACATTGAACATTAAATCCAGCAAAATACGTCCGCAGTTAAAGCCAAATTTGCATCTGGCCGTATCTGGTGTGCTAATATTTGTTCAAATGCCCATCGATGTTTGTAGAGCCAGATCCAGCCTTGTCTTCGTATCGGCTTCTATTAAACTATGAGTGCCGGTCAATATTGATCGCAGGGAGTAACCCGCTTATTGAGATGTCTAGGGTTTTGTGGTATCGAGGTAATCTCACTTATTGAGATTTCTAGGGGTTTATGGTATCGAGTTAATGAGCTGGCCGGCTTCCTACGAGTTGGGAATTATAGAAGCAAAGTGGCCTGTTAAGGTTTAGTTGTACAGATTTGTTTATAATTGCACATCCAATAAATGCCTAATCGTACTACCAGCCATATAATGTTAAATTTTGTACCAACTACTTAGATGATCGTAGAAATGTTAAAATACTTAACTTTACTAGGAGAGACAATAAACGTGGGAGAGTTTAAACAATATTTTCGTTAGTATTTCTTTATGCTAATTAATATCCAGTAAATTTAATTTAAACAGACCATTATTATTTTATTTCAACCCAAAAAAGTACATTAAACATGGATAAATAATGCGTGTGAAACATAAAAGAAAGTCAACTGGGTATTGCGAATTGCCGAAATATCTTGATGAAGCATCACATTTAAAACTTAATTTAAAACCGATTACAACCGCGCTAGTGGATCAAAGTCAAAGTCAAAGCATTTATTCAGTATATGGGCAAATTAAAAATTTGCACTTACACTCGTCAAATTACATTAAATAGATCATATTCAATAAAAAATATTATAGATACGAGTATAACAGAAACGTAACTTATTGCTTTGAATTTACAAAAAAAAACAAAGGTATTGAGCCATTCAGCTTTCATCTAGACGTCGAATGTCACACTTAAAACACATGTTTAATTCCCCTGATTAATGTAGGGTTGCCAACCGTACTATTACGAGCACCCGCAACCCAGTGGATGTTTCGGTACTTCAGACAATTTTTATTCAAAAAATTGTGAAATAATGAAACATAATAAATAAATAAAACGCAGACTAATTGCAGTACAAATCATATTCCGAATGGAATTGATTGTCCATCTTCCGGATCGTTTATTTCCACAATGTAACACTCAGAGTCACACCCTAACACCAGTTTACAAGTGCACATAAATGCATAGTCATTTTGGCTATTTATCATCACTTACAACAACATCCCCTAAACCCAACGAAACCCATTCAATCGATATGGGTACACACGGAAATGTATTGCGCAGCATACAAATCGAAGGCAATACAATAGCAAAGGAATTCTGCCTATAAGCGTTTACCAAAATGCAATCAAAGAGCTTCATCCGAGTCCAAATCATCATTAACATCATAATCAGCCGTTATAAGTCCAACTGCAGAATATAGAGCTGCTCGCCAAGACACGCCACTGTACCCGATCTTCAGTTCTTTAGTTTCGGTCACTTTCCGCTTTGCGTAAATCGTCACTCCAAATATCTAAATCTACTATCTACTATTAATTATAATTATTCTAATATATAAAATTCTCGTGTCACAGTTTTCGTTGCCATACTCCTCCGAAACGGCTTGACCGATTTTGATGAAATTTTTTGTGCTCATCCGGTATCTATGAGAATCGGCCAACATCTATTTTTCATCCCCCTAAATGTTAGGGGTAGTCCACCCCTAAATTTTTTTATTTATTTTTTAGACAAAATTTTTAATTTCTATGTTTTTATGATACAACATACAAAAATACATACAATCCTCAATTTTCACCCTTCTACGATCAACCCTTATTTTTTAATAGCCATTTATTTATATGGCAAAACAACGTTTGCCGGGTCAGCTAGTATATATATAATACTTTATTACTTATAATTTATATAATAATTATATATATACTATTAATTATTATTATAATTAATTATTATCTACTACTGATCTACTATCTATATAATATACTAGCTGACCCGGCGAACTTCGTACCACCTAACAGACAATGAATGTCGTGTTACTTTTTAGTTGAACTTGTTTTAGGCTTTTATGAACGTAATAAATAAATACAAAAGAGATATTAAGTTTATTAATGTATTATGGCAATATAGATATAGAATTAAAATTGGTAAAAAGGGTTTTTAGAAATATAAACTTTTTTAAGTTGCTTGTAAGCATACATTTCTGAACGCACGCATATTTGACAATCAATAAATATGTCAAACAATTATCATTACTGACAATATTTAACATTTTTAAAATCTACGTGACTTGAATTTACAAAAACTTGAAGAATTTTTACTTGACTTACTACTTGACACGGGCTAAATACATTAATCGTGTGAAGCCATAATTATACCAAAAAAAAATCGCGAGTTTTGTTCACAGTAACGCCAAGTATTATCAAAAACAAAGTGATGTATCAACAAGACAAAAAAAGAGCACAATATAAAAATCTGTTATTGCACCAGCAAGATTTAAAAATACTAGGTTGTAATGTTTTCAAGCGAAAAGTTAGCTTTTGGAAAAATGTTTTTACAGCGTGAAAGAATATTTATGTTATAAAAATATGCATAATGCATATTTTTATGTAAGACTGAAATTTAAGTAAAAATATGAATTTTATCTAAACTTAATTGTAGATATGACAAACCAATATTTGTACGCTTGCTTGCAGGCTGGACACATGTACATTTATATTTCATAAGACCTGAAATTGTAATAATTTAAAATGATGTGTTCTGACAAATAAACAATTGATTTTGATTTTGATAATCCGAATATTGTAATGCTATCCACACATGGGAAGATTTTAAGTACTTGACACTGGCTAAATACACTAATCGTGTAGAGCCATAATTATACAAAAAAAAAATACGGCGGGATAAACAATTGAACATCAAATGATTGGAAGTTTTTAAACCCAGGAACATTTTGGCAAAATATTTTTTCTTATATAATTTTTTTAGGTCAATTATTCATTGTTTTTAATACTTATTATCCTATTCCTGACAAAAACAATTCCAAAAATACAAAAATCATAAAAATTGGCCCTGCCGTTCTTGTGTTATAAGTGTAGTAACTAACACGACTTTCTTTTATATATATAGATTTTTTTATTAACTTATTTGATCCCTCAGCTGGGCCAAATGTGTCTCCCATTTTTTTCCGTCTTTCCCTACTCAAAGCCGTTGCGTCTTAATAAGGGCAACGAAAAAGTAGTTGACTTTACACAAGTTACAGACATCTGGCTGATATATGATTTTTGTACGTTTTCAACCCCCAAATCTCTACTATTGTGAATAATTTCCAAAAACTGAATCGACCAAAAATAAACATGTCAAAATTTCACGGTAATCGGTAATGGAAATATGTGACCGGAACAAGATTTCCGGACATTTGGACTAAAAGCATTTTTGCCCAAGCTCAAACGGAGACCTTCATATTTTTTAATCTTAAAAGTTGTTAAGTTTAATCATTACTTTAAGGGCCAGTTTTACCGGTGCCTGATAGGCCTATTAGAAACTTATCTGACAGATTTTTGACAGCTTTCAGATGACGCGATACAAAAGCTCTCTTCAAGAGCTCTTCTTCAAAGACCGAATCTGAAACATTACCAGGAACCGGTAAAACTGGGCCTAAGTGTTCTAAATTAATTAATTCAATATGATTTAAACGCCTCCATAGGGTAAACATGAATGTACACCATAATATATTACACCATACATGTATTATGTATGGTATAATATATGTTGTACATTCATACATCACTACGTACATTTTGTATGCATACTCATGCTTTTGGACATAAAAATTATCTTTATCTTTATCTTCACTTCGCTCGGTCAATAAGATGAATATAAAAACTTCTGTGAAGTTCTATCACAAACCCTCATCATTTTGATTGATCAAAATTCTTGCCAAAAAGGCCAAGTCAAAAGTACCTATAACCGGCGAGCATGTATGAAGGCGCTCGTGAAAGTGGAAGAAGCGAAAGAGGTATGTCAGGATCGTAGCATGTGGAAAGAAGTAGTCTCTGCCTACCCCAATGGGAAAAACGCGTGACTGTATGCATGTATGTGAAATTCTTTCACGTGAGTTCACTCACATGACGGAGGAAGGAAATCGTTTATAAATAAACACATTAGTGCGAAAGCCCGTTTTCGAGCTGTTAACAGCGTTTCCAAGACACATTGACATCACAACAAACATCTAGGTGCTTAACAGAGTACTTAGCACCGTAGGGGAGCTGTAAAAGAGGATTGACAAGAGTGAAAAAAATCTTTGAAATATTAAACACGCTTTTGTTATCTTCTGCTTTTTGAAGCTCTGCTATTTTTACCCTCGACGCAAAACGAAGGGGTTTTATAAGTTTCACGTGTGTATTTGTGTATGTGTGTGTTTGTCTGTGGCATGGCATCGTAGCGCCCAAACGTATGAACAGAATAAGAATTTGTTAGATAGCTATAGGTAGGTGTCTTAATCGAGAGTGTTCTTAGCTTTGATTCATGAAATTGACTATGAGCTTTTTTCTAGATGATGACGCTATCAAACCATTTTTTGTAGGTCTGATTAATTCGAAATTTAGTATACTGCTACTTCAACGATATTATAAGAATTTTATAGCATTGACCTAAGCTAGAACATCTCCCTGGAATCTGCAGAATACTTTCAAATGGTCTCAATGAACAGATTATAAATAGATTGGTCGGGGTGGTTATACATTTTGAATTTAACATGTCTACGGCCACTTCATGAAACGGTTTTGTAGGGTTATGCTAATTATGTTCTCGTATGTTCGTATTTGGGTAAGTTCCACCCGTAGCACCTAAATTACTTATCAGATTTTGATTATTGACGTTGTAGATATTATTTTAGCGTTTTGTCTGTATGCCATGTATGTTTAGCAATTCCTTTCCATCCCATGGTAGTCTAAAAGAGCTCACTTGTTGCGCAATTTTAAATTATTAGTAAATACAATTTTATACCTCACTAAATTGGGATGAAGTCAAAGGTAGTAGGAGCAATTAATTATAAAATATTTAAAAGTTAAAATTAAACTTAACTAACTAAAAGTTTAGGGATGTCCGTGTGAAATGTTCCTTTAATTAATTATCGATGTTACGACTTAATAGTAATACGTAGCTTACCTTTTTGGGTAAAAAACGTCTAAAACATTATATGTTTGCTTATTTCTTGTCTCATAATGTTGCTTAAATAAGAAATAATACAACAGTTTATCAATTCACGTGCCTACTCTTTTCTATTATCAAAACGTTTTATACAAATTCTGAATAAATAACAAAAACTTAGGATAAAAGAATAATCATAAAAAGATCATATACCACTTTTATTAGATAAAAATTAACATGTTTAAACCATAGGAAAAGAGATGGTGATAATATTCGGCCATTGAACGGCGTTTTTGTCACTGGTGAGCCCTCTTATATTATTATTAACAAATGGAGCCGTTCAAATGCGTGCCAGCATCACATACCAAATCTGACATAACACCAGTGATTGGAATAGGTAGAGTGATTTTAAGTACTGTCATAGAAAAGATAATAATACTACGGTACTGTGCCCGCTGAAAGCACACGTACTCGCCGTTTATAAAGGAGTGCGTATCACTACGAAACCAGTAGCATGTTTATATCAACTTCGACCTTATCACGTGAGTATTAGTTTACTGGTTAAAAAGTAATAATGTATTATACTCACGATAAATTTTAAATTAATTATTTAAATAATAGAAAGGTACGTTAAGCGTTTTAAATTTATTTTTATATGTGTTTGAAATAAAAAAATTAGGTTATTTTTTTGTTTGCTCCTGTGTTTACATATAATTAATTCAATTGATTTGAAGCTTTGGCGCGTGACATTTTCTACGCACTTTATCGCGAAAAAAATATCAAATGTTTACTTGTACATTTTGAAATACTCATTAAAATCTATACTCATATTCTTCATATAGTTTTTTTAATATTCGTTTGTCACCTTCGACCTCCAGGTAATAATTGTTAACTCCGGAAAAAAATCAAACTATTTTTTAAATGTCGGAATTCCGGAGGCATCATTAGCACGTTCGTTTGAAATTAACCCTAAATTACTATATCTACTACAATCACTTCTTATCACAATACGTTGACGAACAAATAATTGTAATACATAAGGGGTCATTAAAATATCTCTAATCCATTCCAAATTGTATCTAATTAAGGTTAAATTATAACATTATCTGAGTAATTACACCAAATTATCAGATTAACTAAGGATTGAATAGCGAACGCTAATAACGTGTCTGTAATTCTGTCGTCTTTGAGATAATCTCCGACTTAATTATATATAATAAGGTTCATTATTTAAGTGAAAAAAAAAACTGCCCATGTGCGAGTCAGAGTCACGTCTCGCATCGCTCACTTAGGGAGGGTTCCGTACTTAATTACAATACGAAATATAACAGATTTTCAACCTCATATTTGATTAATTGATATTACCAAAAACATTTTGTTTGGTATACGAGTTCACGGAGTATATCGTCACTGCGATCTAGAAAGACGGGGCGGCTCGTTTACTAGCATCATCTATGTCTTTTTGCCAAAACTAATTAGAAAGGATGTTAGCTTAACAAACACGAAGGACTTGTTAACACCCAGATCACTCCTTGACCTTCGTAGATGGCGTTATACTAAAAAACACGTTTTTTGTATGTAAGGACCCCCTTTGATTTTTAACTTTATTTTGTTTTTAGTATTTGTTTTTCTAGCGGCAACAGAAATACACCATCTGTTAAAATTTCTACTGTCTAACTATCCCGGGTAATGAGATACAGCCTGGAGACAGACGGACAGACAGACAGACAGACAGACAGACAGACGGACAGCGGAGTCTTAGTAATAGGGTCCCGTTTTACCCTTTGGATATGGAACCTCGAAAAACCCACCAAGTGCGAGTAAGACTCCCGCACTGAAGCTTCCATACTAATTTGTAAAACTAAGTGAAAAGATAAATTTAACTGTACAGTTCGATTCCAAGACCGATGCCTAGACACACAGTTCATGCACCAATCACAAATAATAAGTTTATAGTATATTCTCTTTTTTTTACATATGATACGTTTTTTAGATTTTTTCTTATGTACGAGTAAGTACTTCAAGACCTTATTTCTTGACAAATTTAATGATTCTAGGTCAACGGGAAGTACCTCATAGGTTTTGATTCCCTTGTGGAATTGCTAAATATGCGAATATATCCAACATAAACGATCGTATCTTATGATCGCGTTGACTTGCAGGTATGATTTTTTCACAGCTGAAAGATATGGTAAACATGAGTATTTGATATAAAATTTAACTTGATATATCTATCCGTTCCCAAAAAAAAGAGCCTTGACAGACGGGACAGACAGAAGGACAACGCAGTTATCCGAAAGGGGTTCCTATTTTCCTTTTGAGGTAAGGAACCCTAAAAATGTGGCATATTTGACTTAAATTTAGAGATCCGGAAGACAGAGCAAAAAATAATTTCTATTAAAAACTTTCCGTGCTCGTAAGGAAACTCCCGGATTCCGGATTGCTACATTAAACTGGCAGGACACAGTGGTGGTGGGTAAGCTTGAATCATCTTTAAGGGCCCGGTGGTGTAGTAGGAGAAAGGACGGCTTTGATGCCAGAGGTACCGAGTTTAATCCCCGCCGTGCGCTTTTGACAGTGGTACTCCAGTGAAGCAAAACATTGTTAAGAAACTCCCAATACCCGCATGATGGTAGGACACTATTTAGTGTCCGCATGTTCAGCTACCATCCTCAAGCTAGAAAATCTGTCGCCAAACATCTAATGTGTTCCGGCAGCTGTCCTTGAGAGCCAATTGCCTTTTTATGTCTAGCGTGCTACCATCCTTGACAACACCATTACTTACCAACAGGTGAGACAGTGGTCAAACGCTATAGCCCATAATTATGATAATAAATTTAAAAAAACAATCTTGCCTATGTAGTAAGACACTGTGTGCATCTGGCCAGCTACTGCAAAAGCTTGAAGGCAACTTGGCAAATCTGTCACCAACGCCTGACGGTTTGACAGATTTACTTGAGAGCCAGTTTCTATTCTACTCCTAGCATGCTGACATCCTCAATTGAATCGTTACTTATCCACGAGTGAGATAGTGGTCAAACTATTTATTATATATTTATCAAGAAATTAATTAATTTTAGTATGTAACTAGCATTTGTTTAGTAAAAATGTTCCGATGTTACTTACATAAAGTAATTAATATGTGATTAATTCAATCTTAAATATTGAGTGATTAATGTTCATAATAATATGTTATTTTTTATTTGTTTTATTTTGTGCAATAAAATGTTTTAATGAATTTGCAATTCTTGATAGGTAATTTAATTATTGATTGTGACGTTTAATTTACATAATTATAAGGTAATTTGTAATGTAATTTATTATTATTGTATTCCATAAAGCATTAGTAGAAACGGATAGAAAACTAATGTATAGGTACCCATTTTAAGCATAACACCCTACGAATAAATCGACTTATGATTTTTTCCTAGATAACCACCATATTTGTCATAGTTTTCTGACAAATAAACATTAATTTATTCATCCATTCAATAAAAAAAAATGAGCCCTGCTAAGTGAGAGTTAGACTCGCGCTCATATATTTCCGTACAATCTTGTAGAAATTTTTGCTTATATTTTATCAACCAACTTCCAAAAAGAAGTATGTTCTCAATTCGTCTGTACGTTTTTTTTTTGTGTATCTTACGGGATTATTCCGTCAATTGAGAACCGATTCGAATTATTATTTTTGTAATGGGTATGGTACGTTTACGAGGTGGTTCCATTGTAATTTCATTGAGATTTGATAATTGTCTCCAGAGATATGACGATAAACGTCTCAAACTTGCTCCTGAAATTGACTCGCGGGGCATTAAAGTCGGTTGTTTTCCGTATGTAAAGACTTATAGATATGATTTCAGTGCAAGTTTTTGTTCCATTGACTCATACTTGGGCAATATACTTTAGTATGGAAATCAGACATGTACGTTTAAGAAGTTTTTAATTGGTATTTCATTTTTTTTAATTGATTGATTTGTAATGAAAATCAATAAGACGCATTCTGAAAACTGAAACTTAATTAATAACCTTTGGTCGCGGTGATGGCTATTTGTAGTACTAATTAATATAGTTCGAATTAAAATATATTAATAATATATTTGTTAGTGAAAATGGCGGAGATATGAGGGTTAAAAATGTAAAAAAAAATATTTCAACTGTTTCGAAAAATGTTCAAATATGTTACAAAATTTTAATTTTTTTAATGTTTCATACCGGCTATAATTCACGTACCTTTAGTCGAATTTCATCGACCTAGGTTTCGTGCGAAACCGTCGCTCTTCCTCAGAAGTGAGGTCACGCGGTGAGAGCATAGAAAAGATAATAAGTTGTCGTTATGTTTTAACTTTTTGTCCGATAACACTTTTATGCGACAAACAGACAGAATTACGAGGTCCACAGCAGCGCACAGAGCCACACTGCTACTTCATAATATAACTTGAAAAAATAAATGACTTTTGTGGTTGAACCCGTAGGCGTAAGCAGTTCAAAATAAGATTGTTTATAAAACTAAAAGTACCGATTTTAATGCCGCGCAATTAATTTTCAGTACCAATTTTGAAGTGTTTATCTCCATATCTCTGGAGATAATTTTCAAAATTCGTGAAATTACCATGGTATCACACTTGGGATATCTCCTTTGCAACAAAAAAAGAATAATCAAAATCGATTCATAAACGACGAAGTTATCCGCGAACAAACATAAATATATATATATATATAAAAGGAAGTTTCTCAATTCGACGAATTGAGAAACATCCTGTTTTTGAAGTCGGTTAAAAACGGAATTGTACAGTGGCACTAAGTACGTAGATTGGATAATTACCGATGGTCCCAAAAATATCCGACCTAACTAAGAAAACACAAAATTTTTGGATAAAAATTGAAATTGAAATTGAAATTGAAATTGAAATTGAAATTGAAATTGAAATTGAAATTGAAATTGAAATTGAAATTGACATTGAAATTGAAATTGAAATTGAAATTGAAATTGAAATTGAAAAATAATTTATTGTCATATTTAGAGTACATAACAAATACGCATAAAAGGTTAAAGTAAATATGAACGACAAAAGGATCAATTTCAGCATAATTGTTGTGCGTCCAATTGCTTAGACACACAACGCTGGTTTTCTAATCGACCCCGAAAATTCGGTCTATGGTTATGGTTTGAGTGCCTTTTATTTTTTTGAACCCCTGGTGCATAAAGAAGGGGTGTTACAAGTTTGACGTCAGTATCAGTATTTGTCTCTGGTATCGTAGCGCTCAAACGGATGAACCGATTTTAATTATTATTTTTTTGCTTATATGTGTTTTTATCGAGATTGTTCTTAACTTCGATTCATGAAAATCCGTTCAGCTAAAATAGTCAAGTAACTGCGTTTGCCTCCAATGTCATTCCTTGCCATATTGATTGTTTTACTGATGGTGTTACATGAAAAAATATTTCTAAAAGCGTAATAAACTTCTATTTCTTTTCACATCGATATTGATTTGAGCATTAAAAACTTGCCCCACACGTGCAGACGAATGATTGATCGTGTAGAAGCCCATAAATCAAACTGTTATCAGAGTTAGTACCTTGATATAAATTTACTTATAACTTGATAGTTTCATTGTCAAGCTTGTTGTGTAGTGGTAGAATCTATGCGAGTCAACCTACGAATTTGAGTTATGAAATTATCAAGAGTAATATTCATATTTAGTTTTTATACTAACCAGCATTCACTTGTATTTATTTTTAACCGATTCCACAAAAAAGGAGGAGGTTCTCGATTCGTCTGTAAGTTTTTTTTTGTGTGTCTGTTACGCGATTACTCCGTCAATTCTGAACGGATTTGAATGATTATTTTTTGTAATCGGTATGGTATGTACGTTTCCAAGGTGGTCTCATTGTAATTTCATCGAGATCTGATAAGTATCTCCAGAGATATGAGGATAAACGTCTCAAACTCGCTACTGAAATGGCTCGCGGGGCATTGAAGCCGGTTGTTTTAGGTTTTAAACTATCTTAATTATTCGGATTATGCTCGGTTTCGACTCAATTTGAAAGTCCTCATCTGGGAGCGGCTGACTCAGAGAGACTGACAGAGAGCTGTGACTCGCGGCGTGCCGCATGAGCTTCCCGGCGCGACTGACCTACGAATATTTAATTTTCTTTATCAACGACTTCATAAAAAAGGAGGAGGTTCTCAATTGGACTGTATTTATTTTGCTTACGTTTACTTTGCGTTACCTCAGACGGAGTTTTCAAATCTTGACCGATTTGAAAAAATCTTTTTTTTAAGAGATTATCTCCCGTTTGGTCCCATTTAAATTTTATTGACGTAGGTATGACAATTATCTCCGGAGCTGTGGAGATAAACAATGTAAGCAAATTTGTATACTTAAATGATATGATTATAACTAGCCAGTACGTTGACTATCGCGGCATGTGAAGTCGGTTTTTCGTTTTGTACGATCATCTGTACTAATATTATAAAGAGAGAACATTTGTATTTTTGTATTTTTTATGTTTGTAATGATTTGGCTCAAAACTACTGGACCGATTTAAAAAAATCTTTCACTAATATATAGAATGGACTTCCGGAATGAAAATAGGCTATATATTATCCCGTTTAAATCAAAGGTACATTGGTGGAGATCTAATTTGCAACCTAAGTCGACTAAAAAACGGTCGAAAAAACAAGTTTCTTACGAACGCTGCTCAATTGAAAATAGATAGAAGAATATTTTCTATCGAAGAGTTGTACAACTTAATAAGACCTACAAAAAAGTCCGCGACAGCATATGTCTATCTCTTAAGGTTGACTCACAGTAACCATTTTAATCTTTAATTTGTTGTTAAAAAATATTACATAACTTCCAAGGCTATTTTCAAGTATATAGTATTAATCCTTATCCAAATAATTACGTTAATTAGCTTGGCCACATATAATAGATTAAAATTGTCCTTTACAGTATATAATTCAAATGAAAACTCTCGAAGATATCACAGATTTTACATACACGCATCGCAAAATTAATAAAATATCTGCAGTGAAACCACAGATTAAGTCATAGTACTACGAAAATATAATTATAAGCTTAGCGATGCTGTAGATCCCCACCGATCACAATCAATTTAAAGTCAATATAGTATAATAATATGATCTATTGTATAAAATAATATTCATCTATATATATAATAATATAATATTTTATACCACCCCGACTGATAGATCTATGTATAATCTTTTCAATAAAAGCATTCCAATGACTCTAAACACGACATTTAAAATCTGAGCTGTAAGTTGGTGTGGATTTGAGTATTCTGTAGAGTACAGGAGATGTCCCAGCATCAGGTCAATGCTTCCATGTTCTTACAATATCGTTGAAGAAGAAGATTTTCGAATTAATCAGACCTATGAAAGTTGATTTCATAGCGCAATTAACTAGAAATAAACTGGACAAGTGCAAGTCGGACTCGCATTCGTAGGGTTCCGTAACACAGTAAAGTATTCCATAACTATGATTTTACGCAACTACAAAAGTCGTATGTCATTTTTGAAGACCTATCCATAGACACCCCACACGTATAGGTTTGAAGAAAATTTATTTTATGTTTCAGTTCCGTATAAGGGGATGCCCCTTCTTAAATTTTAATTTTTTTATTTTTATATAAAAATCGGAAAGCGGTTCACAGAATACATCTACCTACCATGTTTCAATTCTGTAGTCCTAACAGTTTCGGAATAAAATGGCTGTGACATACGGACGGACAGACAGACAGACAGACAGACAGACAGACAGACGGACATGACGAATCTATAAGGGTTCCGGTTTTTGCCATTCGGCTACAGAACCCTAAAAGCTCATAGTTTTATAACGATTGAACGAATTTTCATGAATCAAAGCTAATAACACTCTCGATAAAGACATCTATCAAACAAAAAAAATATATATCAATAATAAAATCAAAATTGGTTCATCCGGTTGGGTGCTAAGATGCTACAGACAGACACACGTTAGACGTATAATACCCCTTCTTTGATCGCATGATTTGATTGATTTTGATTCAATGATCCTACTACCTCTGTACGAAAACCCATGATTCATGAATGCACATAAAACTTTCATTGGTAGGTATACTCGGATAGCTAGGATTAGAACCAACGACCGTCGGGTCAGAATTAGGGTAACTATCGTTTACGCCAAAGAGCCGTCCAATATGACTACGTAAGTACTATACACGGACTTACCACCCTGGGTAGGACGTCCGTGGTATTATATAATATCGTTTAAAAACTAAAAAAAAACCGACTTCAATGCCGCGCTATTCATTTTCAGTACCAATTTTGAGATGTTTATATCAATATCTCTGGAGATACTAATCAAACCTCGATAAAATTACCATGGTACCACACTTGGGATATCCCCTTTCGAACAAAAAAAGAATAATCAAAATCGGTTCATAAACGACGAAGTCATCCGCGAACAAACATAAAAAAAAAAAAAAAAAAATACGGTCGAATTGAGGAACCTCCTCCTTTTTTTGAAGTCGGTTAAAAACAAAGTCTATCACAGCGTCTGTCTGTCTGTTCGCAATAATCTCAATAGCTACTGAACGGATTATCATGCGGTTTACACAGAGTGAGAGCCAGAGTGTTTATGAGGAAGGTTTAGGTGCATAATTCGTTAAGGTTTTGTGTAAATTGGTTGAAATATGACGATGATTGTTTAATATGTTAATATTTTATATTTAATGCAACAAACTGATGCAAATTTTGTAGGCATGTTCTACCCGTGCGAAGCCGGGTTGGGCTGCTAATAATTTATAACCCTAAAATTATAAATGATCTGTCGATCAGAGTTTCTCTGTGTGATATTGTTTTCGTTATTTTTTGTGTTTGAAACGTGACTCCATTGAAAGTGTTGAAATAAAAGTTAACTACGATTAATAATCATGTCGCAAATATTTTTAAATTCTTAATTTAAGAAGGAACGTAATTGCATTTCCGTATACAAATCTGTACCGCTGTTTCCTCCCTGGAAAATACTTCTGGACCAATTTTTTTCTACAAAAAGTCAAGGTCTGCTACAGCTACATTCCTGTCACTTGCTTTTTTTAACCGACTTCACAGAAAAAGAGACGGTTCTCAATTCGTCTGTATTTTTTTTCTTTTTTTTTATGATACGCTATTACTTGGTCAATTTTAACCGATTCGAATGATTTTTTTTTGTAATCGGTGGGATACGTTTTCGAGGTGGTCCCATTGTAATTTCATCGAGATCTGATAAGTATCTTCAGAGATATGACGATAAACGTCTCAAACTTGCTACTGAAATTGACTCGCGGGGCATTGAAGTCGGTTGTTTTAGTTTTTAAACTATCTTAGAATTTTTATCGACTAACCAATTGCAAATGATGAATTTCTGTTGCCGCTATAACAACAAATACTAAAAATTAGAATAGAATAAATATTTAAGGGGGCTCCCCACAACAAACGTGATTTATTTGCTCGTTTTTGCTCGATATTGAATCTAACGGCAACAGGTAGACGCTTGAAATATTCACCGAATATTGAGTTATATTACTCACTTTAAAAATAAATATTTAAATTAAAATAAAACTTTTTATCAAAAAAATTAAACCACCGAAAAAACTGAAAAGCAAAAAATTATAAAAAAAGTTATTTAACCTTAATAACGAAATTCTTAAACTACTGTTAACATACTTAAGTATATATTTTTGTCATTGTTTTGAGTTTTTAACTAAACAAAATAACTAAGTTCTTAAACTAATGTAAGTATGTATACCTAAGTAATTTTGAGTCAGCGCCAAACAAACAAATTAATTAATTACGTAAAGCGTGATGCGCGGTGGAGGCATGGAGCGACACGCCAGTTCGCCGGAAAATGCCGAGAGTTGACGAAGTTAAAGTCAGCGAGACTGCAACCCGAACGGGCACCACATATAGTAATCTGTAACGGCCCGTGACGGGCACACGTCGTTGCGAGTGGTCGTGCATCTCTATTTAGTCTGTGGGTCTGTCTGTCTGGTGGTCCAACCACCATGCGGGGGTTGTTGGTTTCTTAACAATGTTTTCCTTCACTGGAGGGCCACTGTGAGAAGCGCACATACATTTTTCGATAAAAAAATCCATTGGTGCACGGTGGGGCTTAAGCTCGCTACCACGGCATCAGAGCCGACAGTTCTCCCGATTACACCGCCAGGCCCTCAATATATATGATCGGATTGCAATTTTAATAAGGGCACACAAGGTCAACTGTTCTCCCAAAACTACCAGTATTAACATACTAGACTCCTGCTTCGCAGTTGTGTTTTCCATTTTGCCTTGTGACCATTAATTAATAAAAAAAAGAAATCACTAAGCAAAATATGATTAGAAAATTTCCTTATCAGTGACATGGTGATAAATTTAAAGCTATAAACTTCCGCCAGTTACCTTAGTAAAATCAAATTGTAGGGACGTAGTTAAAAAAATTATAATCATGAAAATACTCTACGTAATTCTATCGATTTTATTCAATTATTCATCATGCTTTGACTTTACTATTGGAAGGTTAGATGCAGGCGACGTTTTAGTAGCACAGGATACAATGTACAGAGAAAAGAAAAATTTCGGACAACGACAGGTTGCAAGCTATGGAAGAAAATTTAACTGTCGTGTAAGTATTTTTCTTTAGTGCTATTTATAAGAAACATAGTTATTTGGATTATTATCCATTTTCCACTATTTTTATTTAAGTATATTTATAACTAGCTGTGCCCGCGACTTCGTCCACGTGGAATAGTGACTTTGGGTAGCATTAACTAATAAGACACATAGGTATCCCAACCACACCGCACCGCACCACGCCACGCTAATCCCTAATTCCTCCTCCCCTCACTTACCCTCCCCCTTCCCCTCACTTCCCCCTTACCCTTCCTATCCACTCCCCTACCCCTAACATACCCTACCCTCTCCCTCCCCTCCCCCTTCTCCTCACTTTCACATCCCCTCCAACTCCCCATCCCTTCCCTTGCAGCTCACCTCCCCTCCCCCACCACTCCCCCTACCCCCTTCTCTCCCCTCCACTCCCCTCCCCTCCCCTCCACTCCCCTCCACTCCCCTCCACTCCCATTCACTCCCCTCCAGTCCCCCTACCCTCCCTCTCCACTCTCCCTACCCTCCCTTCCACTCCCTCTGCCCTCCCTCTCCACTCCCCCTTCCCCTCACAAACTTTGAATGTCATATTTATATCATATCAACAGCCTAAATAATAAGTTTCAAACTTCTAGCTTTAAAAATGACGATACTTCCATACAACTTTTCATCCCCCTTCCAACCCCTTACAACCCTCTTTTCGCATCACAAAGTAGCCTATGTCCTTTCTCAGGCTCTAGACTATCTGTGTACCAAATTTCATTTAAATCGGTTCTGTAGTTTTGGCGTGAAAGCAGGACAGACAGAAAGAGTTACTTTCGCATATTAATAGTAAGGCCAATAAAACTCAGAGATGGCGCTAGCGTAGATTTTAATAGCTCTCCTTTAAATATTGCCTAAATGTGATGAGATCCTGCATCGCTCAAACGATATTTTCCGGGATATTGAAACTGATGCACTTGCTTCGTGAATAAACATCTCAAAAGTTGAACTCGTTTAAAAACGTTTTCTCTTTATAATATTAGTCTGGATAATAGTAGATGATAAAAGTCCAATACTTATCTTACAGATCACTTACTTGAGAGTTACAGACAGACTTGGTATAAAGCCTCCTCCACGCGTAAGTGTAGTTGCAGGTGGAATGGGAAAAAAATACGTCGTCCTCAACGTACAGGCTCCTAGAAGTGCACCCATAGCTGTCAATATATACATTGCTTGCGCAAATAAAATAAAACCTACATCTCCGGCAAAGGCTCCAGTATCAAATGTTACTGAAAGCCCACCTGTGAAACTTGTAGAACCGGAAGAAAAAAACGACGGAGGTGATTCACCTGCAGAAGAGAAAAAAACAGCGGATGGAGAGGATAAACCTGCAGAAGGAGGTGATAAACCTGCAGAAGAAGGTGATAAACCTGCAGAAGGAGGTGATAAACCTGCAGAAGGAGAAGAACCTGCAGATAAACCTGATGAAGAAAATAAGCCTGGTGACGAAAATAATCCTACTGACGAAAATAAACCTGAAGACGAAAATAAACCTGAAGAGGAAAATAAGCCTGAAGACGAAAATAAACCTGAAGACGAAAATAAGCCTGAAGGCGAATAATTAAGAGATAGTTTAAAAACTAAAACAACCGACTTCCATGCTCCGCGAGTCAATTTCAGTAGTAATTTTGAGACGTTTATCGTCATATCTCTGGAGATACTTATCAGATCTCAATGAAATTACAATAGAAAAAAAAAACCTTAAAAAACCTTGGAAACGTACCGATAACAAAAATAATCATTCAAATCGGTTTGCAATTGACGGAGTAATCGCGTAACATACACAAAAAAGAAACTTATACAGACGAATTGAGAACCTCCTTCTTTTTGGAAGTCGGTTGAAAAGACCGAAATTGATTAAAATAATCGTTAAGGTGTAGATAATTCGTAACCATCAGAAGAAAAAGAAAAAGAAGATGACACTCCTGATACCAAGATAATGTTTGAAGTCCAAATATAGTAAGAATTTTCTCAGTGTTGTACATGATTAAAGGGTAAGAATTCTTACATATTGGAGTTTGCTATAAAATTGGTTTTAACGGTGTCGGTCTTGTTGTTATGTTTAAATTCATAATTGTGCAACATCGTGAACAGCAATGCATTGTTTAGAATTATCTTTATTTTCTGACTTTATATTGTATACATTACCGATCTTTTTAATTATATAAATTTATAAACGTCAGAGGCTCTCAATTGAGTTCAAAGACAGAATACTTGTTCTTTAAGAACGTAGGACCTCTGATAGTCTTGTAATATTCGATTAACATTATAATAATAACAAATAAGCTATATGTTTGACAAAACATACAGTTGTACCAGTATTTTTTTTTAATTAAATGTTTTTTGAGAAAAATAAAAACATCGTCGGTTTTAAAAATTTAAAATGAAATATATACCAGTTAAGAGCTGCAGCTGATACCAGAATGTGTTTATTTTGAACCCTCGACGCAAAAAGAAGAGGTGTTATAAGTTTGACGTGTGTTTCTTTAAATCTGTGTATGTGTGTGTATCTCTGTGGCATTGTAGAGTTGTTTTTTTTCGTGTCTTAATCGAGAGTGTTCTTAGCTTTGTAATGATTCCCTTTTCTCATAGAGGGGGATGAAAAGCAGAGTGTAAAACTCGGCTGCAATATTATTTTCTCTCGGCCGACGTACTTTAAATCCCTCGCTACGCTCAGGATTCTACTCTAGAATCCTTCGCTTCGCTCTGGATTCAATAAAGTGGCCTCGCAGAAACGCAGAAAACAAGACGATGTTTAGTTGATCAAGTTGGAGAGAAAAAGACAACAAGCGTCATATTCGTTTATGCAAGAGTGTTTTAACCGACTCCACAAAAAAGGAGAAGGTTCTCAATTATTTTCGACGTTTTTAGGGTTCGGAACCCAAAAGGTACCAGTAGAACCCTATTACTGAGACTCCGCTGTCCGTCCCTGTCTGTCTGTCCATCTGTCACCAGGCTGTATCTCATGAACCGTGATAGTTAGACGGTTGAAATTTTCACAGATGATGTATTTCTGTTGCCGCTATAAAAACAAATACTAAAAACAGAACAAAGTTAAAAATTAAAGGGGGTCCCCATATAAAAAACGTGTTTTTACTATAGCGCCATATAGATGGCTATATAGATAGATTATTAATAAGTTATACAATCGTATATAGGAACGATTGTATAACTTATTAATAAATAATATTAATTACCTACCTTTATAAATTGTTAAACACAATCCAAAATTTCATCGTACCGACGGGACTCGAACCCGCACCCCCCGGATTACACGTCCAGGTGCTCTGCCAATTAAGCCACGGTTCGATACATCGATACGATGAAACTAGTGGATTGCATTTTGATAACCCAATTATGCATTGGTGGCGCCATCTATGACTACTTATTACGTAAGTTAATCATTCGGAAGAAATCATTACAGTTTTCAAATCCGTCGAGAGATGTTGCACTGCGTAAATCAAATATTATGTTTCTTTGAAGTGTCTCACACTTTATATTTTTGTAAATTATTAAACACAATCCAAAATTTCATCGTACCGACGGGACTCGAACCCGCACCCCCCGGAATACACGTCCAGGTGCTCTGCCAATTAAGCCACGGTTCGATACATCGATACGACGAAACTAGTGGATTGCATTTTGATAACCCAATTATGCATTGGTGGCGCCATCTATGACTACTTATTACGTAAGTTAATCATTCGGAAGAAATCATTTACGCAGTGCAACATCTCTCGACGGATTTGAAAACTGTAATGATTTCTTCCGAATGATTAACTTACGTAATAAGTAGTCATAGATGGCGCCACCAATGCATAATTGGGTTATCAAAATGCAATCCACTAGTTTCGTCGTATCGATGTATCGAACCGTGGCTTAATTGGCAGAGCACCTGGACGTGTAATCCGGGGGGTGCGGGTTCGAGTCCCGTCGGTACGATGAAATTTTGGATTGTGTTTAACAATTTACAAAAATATAAAGTGTGAGACACTTCAAAGAAACATAATATTTACCTACCTTTGTTTCAACGTTCACTTAGTTGGTGTTAGAAGTTTGTTAGATGGCGATGTAGTTAATAAGTATGTGTGGTATTGACACGGTAATCTATACGAAAATTATAAATAGAGAACATTTTGTATATTTGTATTTTTATATATTTGTATTTATATATTTTTGTATGTTTGTATTTTTGTATTGTTGTATTGTTGTATTGTTGTATCGTTGTAATGTTGTATTGTTGTATTGTTGTATTGTTGTATTGTTGTATTGTTGTATTGTTGTATTGTTGTATTGTTGTATTGTTGTATTGTTGTATTGTTGTATTGTTGTATTGTTGTATTGTTGTATTTTTGTATTGTTGTATTGTTGTATTTTTGTATTTTTGTATTTTGGTATTTTTGTATTTTTGTATTTTTGTATTTTTGTATTTTTGTATTTTTGTATTTTTGTATTTTTGTATTTTTGTATTTTTGTATTTTTGTATTTTTGTATTTTTGTATTTTTGTATTTTTGTATTTTTGTATTTTTGTATTTTTGTATTTTTGTATTTTTGTATTTTTGTATTTTTGTATTTTTGTATTTTTGTATTTTTGTATTTTTGTATTTTTGTATTTTTGTATTTTTGTATTTTTTTATTTTTGTATTTTTGTATTTTTGTATTTTTGTATTTTTGTATTTTTGTATTTTTGTATTTTTGTATTTTTGTAATGATTTGCCTCAAAAACTACTGGATCAATTCAAAAAATCTTTCATTTTTATATAAAATGGACTTTCGGAATGAAAATAAGCTATATATTATCCCGTTTAGTTCAAAGAGACATTCGTGGAGACCTAACTTGCAAAAAAACGACAAAAAAGTACCTAAAAAAGTACCGTACTAAGTCGACAAAAAAACGGTCGAAAAACACGTTTCTTACGAACGCTGCTCAATTGAAAATAGATGGAAGAATATATTCTATGAAAGAGTTGTGCAGCTTTATAACCTACAAAAAAGTCCGCGACAGCATATATCTATCTCTTAAGGTTGACTCACAGTAACCATTTTAATCTTTAATTTTTGATTAAAAAATATTAAATAACTTTCCAGGCTATTTTCAAGTATATAGTAATAATCCTTATCCAAATAATTACGTTAATTAGCTTAGCCACATATTATAGATTAAAATTGTCCTTTACAGTATATAATTCAAATGAAAACTCTAGAAGATATCACGGATTTCACATACACACATCGCAAAATTAATAAAATATTTGCAGTGAAACCACAGATAAGGTCTTAGTTACTGGGAAAATATTATTATAGGCTTAGCTATTCTGTAGATCCCCACCGATCACAATCAATTTGAAGTCAATATAGTATAATAATATGATCTATTGTATAAAATTGAAATGGTCTATATATATAATAATTAAATATTTTAAACCACCCCGACTGATCTATGTCCGTATATAATCTTTTCATTAAAAGCATTCCAATGACTCTAAACACGACATTTAAAATCTAAGCTGTAAGTTGGTGATGATTTGAGTATTCTGTATAGTCCTGGAGATTTCCCAGCATCAGGTCGATGCTTCCATGTTCTTACAATATCGTTGAAGAAGTTTTCCGAATTGATCAGACCTATGAAAGTTAATTTCATAGCGCAATTAACTAGAAAAGAGCTCATAGTTTTAAAACGATTGAACGATTTTTTTTAATCAAAGCTAAGAACACTCTCGATGAAGACATCTATCAAATAAACCATCAATAAGAAAATCAAAATCGGTTCATCCGGTAGGGTGCCTAAGATGCTACAGACAAAATACACACACAAAATACACGTTTAGGGTGTGTATCACACCCTAAACGTGTATTATAATACCCCTACTTTTTGCATCGGGGAACGCCGTAAGGTTACGGCGGCAGATGTTTTCCTTGGTGATCAGCTACTTTTTGGTAGATTTAATGATCCCACTACCTCACCAATAGCCAGAGTGTTTATGAGGAAGGTTTAGGTGCATTATTCGTTAACGTTTTGTGTAAATTGGTTGAAATATGACGATGTTTCTTAAATATGTTAATATTTTATATTTAATGCAACAAACTGATGCAAATTTTGTAGGCATGTTCTACCCGTGCGAAGCCGGGGCGGGCTGCTAGTAGATTATAATTGTATTTAATAGTATATTATTTCAATGAAAAGTTTAGAAGATATCGCAAATTTAAAATAAGCACATAAACATATTTGCGACGAAGCCACAGATTAGACAATAGTTACTACGTAAACATTATATGCTATTTCTGTAGATCCCAACCGATATAATCAATATAATCAACTTGATGACAATATAGTTTGATCTATCTCTTGTATAGAACTAGCTGTACCCCGTGGCTTCGCCCGCGTTAAAAGTATCATATGGCCGTATCATATCCCTGTGCAAAATTTCAGCTAAATCGGTCCAGCCGTTAGACCGTGATGAAACTGACTTTCGCAATTATAATATTGGTGTTGATATGATGTGGTCGAGGATGGTGAACATGCTAGCTTTTATATAATCTGTGATGCTAGGCTGTAACGTAACGGAGCGCCTGGAGGAGACCTACCGTACGCTACATCCCTAAAGGAACCAGGGACCTACAACGTAAAGTTAATGCAAATAACGTATCATAGAATTTAAAAGTATATTTATAATAAATAATAGTTTAAAAAAACTAAAAAAATACGCTTTTATAGAAAATCCAACTAAAAAATAGAAAATACATTTTAATAAATTTCAATTAAAAATAGTGTAAGAAAAAATCATTTTATTGTAAAAAAAAAACGTGAGGTGCATGGTATCAATAGTTATAAATATTTTATGTTAGATAAAAAAGACCTCAAGGTGTCAGTGAAGAAAATATGCATACTCAGCAGCAACAAAACTAATAAGGTTACGTCAATAGCGGAAGATACATTGGATGGAAAATATGATATTTGTCACTTTTTGACACCAGATGTTGATATAATAACAAGTTTGAAGGAAATTAGTAATAAACTGGAAGATTTTGATATGGAAGATTATTGCATAATATTTATTGGTGAAGAAGACTTCAAGACAAATAAAAATTACTCAAGACTCATTATAGATATAAGAAAGATGCTAAAAAATATTACCCATACAAATATTATCTTATGTGCACCTACTTATAAACTAAATATGTATTCGAACATATATAACTGGAGAGTTCAGAAATTTAATAGTCTACTATATGAAGATATTCAGACACATAGGTATGCCTTTCTATTCGATTCGAATGCTTACGTGACTTATGATTCTAACATGTTTTTCAAAAAATCTGGAGTTATAAATAATTATGGGCTACGTAATGTGTTCAAGTCTTTGTCACATTTTATAACTAACATTCAACGATATAATATTGATAATGATAAAAATCTGATAAATCCCAATCTAAAAACTGTGACAACGCATGACACTCGCAATACTGGGGGAAAAAATAATCAGCTTTTTCGTGGAAAAGCACATTAACATAATGCATCAAAATATCGCCGGACTGCTTAATAAAGCCGACGTACTTACTGTTTCTCTAAATGAATTAGCGGAAAAGGATATTCAAGTCGATGTATTGTGTATCAGTGAGCATTTCATGATGTCCGGACATGAGCATTTATTACATATACCTAACTTTCTCTTAGCTTCACACTTTTGTAGAAAAGATAGTAAAAGAGGCGGAGCCTGTATTCTGGTAAAGTACGGCTTACAATGGCGCAACCTGTCCTACATATCGGCTCAGTCTGTAACGGGTGTTATCGAATGCTGCGGTATAGAATTGATAGATTATAATACTATTGTTATATGTGTGTATAGAATACCGAAACAGTCCAATCTTAGTGTATATTTTAATATTCTAGAAGGTATTCTACGTTATGTGTGTGACCTTAAGCAAAAGAAAATAATAATTGGAGGAGACTTCAATATTGATGTTTTGAAATCAAATAATATCACACTAGAATTTGAATGTCTGCTCTTAAACTTCAATTTATCCCTAGCATTAAAACAACCGACTAGAACAAGGAGTAACACATGCATAGATAATTTTGCTCACAACTTTAAGAACAGGTGTAAAGCAGAAATTCTGGATTTCGCGTTATCAGATCATACTGCACAGCTACTGAAATGTCCCGTTAAAAAAACGTGTTTGTTAAAATTCTGGAGTATAAAGCGAAGAGATTATTGTGCAGAAAATATTTCTAAATTTAAAAACTGCATGGAAAGCATAACATTTAGTGAAATATATAAAACAAATGATCCAAATTGCGCTTACAATAGTTTTATAGGTACATTTAAACTGTTTTATAGCTTATGTTTTCCGTATAAGACAGTTACTATGAACGTTATAAGAAAACCTAAATGGATATCAAAGGGGATTAAACTATGTAGTAAAAAGAAAAGAAAATTGCTATGGCAATACAGACGAAATCGAAGTAAGCCAAACAAACAAAGTTTTATTAACTATTCAAATGTCTTTAAAAAAATTATAAAATTAACTAAACGAGCCCAGAATAATCACGCTATAAACACATCCACTAATAAATCGAAAACTACTTGGAATCTTATAAATAACTCTAAGCCTAATTATCCTAAAGAGCCAATCAGTAAAGTAAAAGTTGCTGATAAAACTATATGTGACCCGCAGAATATTGCTAATGAATTTAATAATTATTTTGTGGATAAAATTATACCCATTCCGGCTTCGGGTGATAAGAAACAGAAACTAGATAGAAACCAAAAAGATTCTATTTTCATAAAGCCATGTGTGCTCATAGATATGCTAAACATTATAAGACATTTAAAACAAACCAATAGTGTAGGTTATGACGGAGTCTCTACAAAAGTAATAAAAACAGTAGCTTTGCAAATCTGCGGACACTTAAGTCATATTATAAATTTGTGTATCATCACAGGTATCTTTCCCAAAGCTTTGAAAATTTCGATTATTAAACCACTATTTAAGAAGGGCAACAGAGAATTTTTGTCAAATTATAGGCCTATCTCCCTAATACCTATAATGTCAAAAATATTTGAAAAATATATATATAAAGAGTTATATTCATACATTGAAAAGAAAAATATTTTATGTGACGAACAAAAGGGATTCCGGGAAAATAAGACAGTCAATATGGCGTTATATGACTTCTTATATACAGTAATGACACATATGGATAAAAGAAATCCCGTATGTGCAGTGTTCTGTGATATGACACAGGCTTTTGACTACGTTGACCATGGCATATTGTTAAACAAACTCGAGTTATACGGTATTAGAGGCACAATTTTAAATTTAATAAAGTCATACCTTAGTGACAGATCTCAGTACACCGAAATAACTAAAATCAATCCAAAATCGAAAAAAGAGGAATCATATTTATCATCGGAACGATCGCCTAGGTACGGTGTACCGCAAGGTAGCGTCCTGGGACCTCTTTTATTTATCATATATATAAATGACCTACCATTAGCAATTAACCAACCCACGACACTTTTCGCAGATGACAGTACAATAACGATAAAAAATAAAGACACATCGACATATCAACTTGACATTAATTAATCTTTGACAGCTTTAATATTATGGTTAGAGGAGAATAATTTGAAAATAAATCTGGATAAAACACATATAATGCACTTTAAGCAACGAGACCTAACACCCACTGACATCATTGTTAATTATAAGAATAAATCTGTTGACGAGGTTGACTCAACAAAATTTTTAGGACTTGTCATAGACAAAAAATTAAATTGGAAGGTCCACATTGAAAATTTAAGTAAAAGACTAAGCACTACATCTTATGCTCTTTATAAATTAAGCTCGGAAGTAAACACTGAAGCACTGCTAACAGCTTATCATGGCTTGGTAGCGTCTATTCTACGTTATGGCATAATTTTTTGGGGTAACTCGACTGATAAGGATAATATTTTTAAAGCTCAAAAACGGTGCATACGGGCAATGTTTGGCCTAAAACCGACAGACAGCTGTAAGCCCTTTTTTAAAAAACATTTCATATTGACAATGCCATCGCTATACATTTTTGAAACGGCAATATTTGTTAAGACCAACCCCAATTTATTTCCACATCTCGCTGATGTATCTGTTCGTAACAGACGTGACAAGAGCAAACTATGCTTGCATAGCGCTAAAACCACTCACATGCAGAAGAGCGTTATCTGCATGGCACCAGCAATTTATAACAAGCTTCCTGATGACATAAAGATTTTGAATGTTAATCTATTTAAGAAAAAGCTTCGAAATTTCTTAAATAAAAAATGTTATTACAAAATATCTGACTTCCTGACTGATCAGAAATTATTTCTAAATTACTAATTTAATAAAATGATATTATAAAAATAATATTAAACCTAGACATACTATTTCAAATTGTTTTCCTAATTTTTACTGATTTTTTTTAACTGCTTTTTGACTATTTCATTATTAAAACTACCGTGAGTATGTTCCATAATTTATAATAAATTTATACGGCTTAACTCACGTAATCTCAGTCGAAAAGGCCTCCGACCGGTTTCAGGACGAATCGCGTCCCTTTCTCAAGGAGTGCGCGCGGCTCCGACGGCTGCCGTGCGCGAACTAAAGTTGATCGCCTCCGCAGCGCGCGCCGCGCGTCGCTGTGCTCGAATAGCTCGTGACGTCAGCGGTGCAGGCGGCGGCGTAGGTGATTCATCGCCGTTGTCGTCGTCACTGCTTGTTATGGCCGAGTTAAGCAACTATGGGACTATGGCAACTATCCTTCAACGTTTTGCTGGGAAGACTGAGAGCTACGTTAAGGATACATACCATTTTGCACGGTTACTAGCAGATGTGCGCATTCTACCAAAGGAAATAATGGTGAGTTTTGACGTGACGTCATTATTCACAAATGTGCCAGTGGACGAAACTATGTCCGTCATAAGTAGCTATATAAGAGGAGCGGATCTTCCTACTGAGTACATTAAGTGGACGGAATGTTGCTTAAAAAATGGGTATTTTCTGTGGTGTGGCAGTCATTACTTACAGCTGGACGGAGTTGCCATGGGCTCCCCTATTGCACCTGTAGCTGCGAACTTGTTCATGGAATGGTTTGAGAGTGTGGCGCTTGACACCCATGAAAAACCGCGTCATTGGTGGCGATATGTTGATGATGTCTTTGCCATCATTGACCGGGACTTTTTACAAAGCTTCACCAACCACCTGAACACTGTTCACCATAAAATAAAGTTTACAGTAGAAGAGGAGAAAAATGGAGAATTACCGTTCCTGGACCTACTCGTCATTCGGATGCCCGATGGTACAGTGTCTCATACGATTTACCGGAAACCTACACACACGGATCGGTATCTGAGAGCTGACTCCCACCATCACCAATCCCAACTGGCATCAGTACCAAGGTCACTGATTAACCGAGCTCTGAACATATGCGACCCTCAGTACATTCACACTGAGCTGGAACATGTAAAGCAGGCGTTAGAGCAGAATGGTTACAAGTGGAGACAATGCTGGCGTTGGGCCAATGGTAGTGAGCGTCAAAAGCCGACTGTTGTTGACCGTGTTCCGATTTATCTGCCTTATGTGAGAGGTGTTACGGACAAGATTAGCGCCCTCTTACGACGGAAGTACAGCATCCGAACGTTCTACCGTCCACCAGGTCGATTAAGACAATTCCTGCGGTCACCAAAGGACAAAGAGCCGCTTTGCACACCAGGTGTATACCAGATTCCGTGTGACTGTGGGAAAAGTTATATCGGAGAAACTCGACGTAACATAGGTACTAGACTCACCGAACACATCAGGAGTGTGAAAAACATGGACACAAGCAGATCTGCGGTCGCGGAGCATGCACTGGAGGCTGGTCACTTTCTACGGTTCGATAAGGTTTCAGTACTAGCAAAGGAGAAATTTCTAGTTCCGCGGAAAGTACGAGAAGCCATCGAGATTTCACGTCATCCGAATTTTAATCGTGACCGAGGATGGACCTTACCTCCAGCGTGGAAACCGGTTTTTGGCAGTACACACGATGATGTGCATAAACACGGGATACTGGACACAATAAGTGCTGTGTGTACGGGGGCCCTTAACTCGGCCATAACAAGCAGTGACGACGACAACGGCGATGAATCACCTACGCCGCCGCCTGCACCGCTGACGTCACGAGCTATTCGAGCACAGCGACGCGCGGCGCGCGCTGCGGAGGCGATCAACTTTAGTTCGCGCACGGCAGCCGTCGGAGCCGCGCGCACTCCTTGAGAAAGGGACGCGATTCGTCCTGAAACCGGTCGGAGGCCTTTTCGACTGAGATTACATGAGTTAAGCCGTATAAATTTATTATAAATTATGCTTTTTGACTATTTTGTAATGTGTAATGTATTAATTGTTCGGTATTTTGAATGTATCACAATGTACCTATGTCATTTGAAAAAGATAACGTTGTCATTTACTATAACTATTTGTACGCCATTGCTGGTAAAACATGTAAGGTCTTCATTAAACTTCTTACCATATTGCATGCATTCTCAAATTGTATGCATACCCATGTTTTATGCAAATAAATGATCTTTATCTTTATCTTTATCTTTATGAACAGATATGACTAGAAGGGTTATTTTGATAATATCCTGAAAAGCACCCCACGTTTTTTTACAATAAAATCATCTTTTCTTACACTATTTTTAATTCAAATTTATTTTCTATTTTTTAGTTGGATTTTCTATAAAAGCGTATTTTTTTAAACTATTATTTATTTTTCATTTTTTAGTCGAATTTTTTTTATTTATTTTTTGTATTTATTTGTTGTCATCGGTCATTAATAAGTATGCCAAATTTCGAGTTAATCCGACGTTTTGAAGGGGGTTAAAATCATGTTCAAAGATTCCGTTACATACTAACATACATACGTCTGAAGCTAATAAAAGCGTATTAAAAAGGAGAGTGGGGACTTGAGGAATGTGGGGTTGAAGGGGCTCACTATCTGGATATTCCTGATGCTGTAGTCCCACGGGACAGTTTTAGCATTTAGCTAATTCGTAGAAATTTGAGTTTATATCACCTCAACACGGGAGATCCGTGACGCGATTCAGCGCCTTCTCAGCTATTCTGCTGTATAAATTACACGGGACAGTTTCAGATGAAAGTCTCCTTGGATTTCTTCAGTACAATTATCCAGAATACTTTTCCATTTTAAAAGTATATTCCGGATTTTCCAAATTTATTATGTACGCTTATTAATATTTTTGCCTATTGTGAACCGATTAAAAAAATATTGTTTAGTTTGAAATGGTATGATTTCAAGGGGTCCACCTATTGTAATTTCATCGAGATCTGATAAGTATCTTCAGAGATATGACGATAAACGTCCCCTTGCTACTTGCTACTAAAACTGACTCGCGCGGCATGGAAGTCAGTTATTTTAGTTTTAAATCCATCCTAATTATAAGTAAAGTAATTTTTTATCAAGTTAGTCATTATTAGTCAGTACTAAGTTTGAGATGTTTATCTCCATATCTCTAGAGATAATTATCAGACCTCGAGAAAATTACAATAGAACCAAACGGGAAGCATACCTACTCTCTCAAAAAAAGCACGTTGTTACACGGCACAACGCCTATAACAATCCTCTGTGACTTTTATCGAAACCAATTGTCAATGTACATTGTTACACACAACCCAAAATGTCATCGTACTGACGGGATTCGAACCCGTGCCCCCTGGGAAACAGTTGCTCTGACCAACTAAGCCACAGTACGATCCTATAAATACGACGAAATTAATGGATTGCATTTTTACCAATTATACATTGGTGGCGCCATCTATGACAACTATTTCGAAGTTAATTATTAGGATTAAATCATTGCAGTTTTCAATATAGTTTTTTTTTTACATACAGTTAGTGACAGTACCAAAAATAATATAAAAACATAATATTAATTTTGTATATTAAAAAACTTAACAACAGTAACGTTCCTTGTATCACGACTAAATTACAAAAAAGCTAAACTTCATAGTACATTTTTCATTTCAAAAATTCCGGGGACGGCATTAATTTCAGCGGACGCAATATGTCTTCTAAAACTTTCCAATTTACACAAACCGATCGTAAATCTGCGGGAGCTTTGGATGAAACATTTAAAATACTTACTTTGTTCCGTGAGTTTACGCGGTTTTCCAAGGAAAAAGAAACAGTCTAGTTGGGTGAAGGGATAAACCCTTTTAGATCTAGATTTTAAATCTTTAAAGGATTTTAATTTTCCGCCGGGGAATAGAATACCCTCCCTGACCTACAGGCCTTGACATTTGCAAATATTTTGATTTTAGGAAGAAATTTGCGGGTAGGCGAGCCGCCGGCGAAATGATCTGGGCTCAAGTAGGTCTGTGTTTCCGGTTAAGTACAATATACAGTCTTCTGCAAACCGCGATTGAAGCTAGGTATCTTTTGGGTAAGCGCTGCATCATCAATCGAATCATCACTTAAAGTTAGTGGTTAAGTTTTACCCAGTTCTGTGTGATATAAAAATAAGTTTGCGTTAGACTGTAAAACACATGTGTGCACATGTGGTGCACTGTGTGCACATTCTTAGAAAAAATACGGGTCAAGGTTGGGTTGTACGACCAGTACTACAGTACTATTATGGTATAGGACAATAATATCGTTTAAAAACTAAAAAACAACCGACTTCAATGCCGCGCTATTCATTTTCAGTACCAATTTTGAGATGTTTATCTCAATATCTCTGGAGATACTTATCATACCTCGATAAAATTACCATGGTACTACACTTGGAATATCTCCTTTCGAACAAAAAAAGAATAATCGAAATCGGTTCATAAACGACGAAGTTATCCGCGAACAAACATAAAAAAAAATAAAAAAAAATATACGGTCGAATTGAGAAACCTCCTCCTTTTTTTGAAGTCGGTTAAAAATAACAGCAAATTCCACTCCATTTCAGTTCATATCCGGCATTGAGTTAACCACCACTACATTTATCTCTTGGACCATCTGCTATGGTTTCATCATCACCACCACATAGAGCCACACCACATAACAATGATATTGTGTTCAATGTGTTCAAATCGACTGTGTACCACAACGGATGTATCTTTAGAAAACATCGTGCGGTGCGGTAGCTTAATAAAGTTACCGCACCGCACCTTATTAAGTATTTTTTTAAAGATCTTATAGGTAAGCGTTTGATTAAATTATCTCACCTGTTGGTTAGTGACAATGCGGTCGAGGATAGTAGCACGCTAAGCTTTGAATGGAAACAGGTTCTTAAGAACAGTTGCCTGGACACATTAGATGTTTGGCGACAGATTTTCTAACTTCAGGGTGGTAACTGGCCAGGCGTACACTAGATAGTGACCTACCACCGTGCAAAACCTGCGGTATTGAGGGTATGTCCGTATCATCTAATAAATATCATCCACGGTTGTCACATAATCTAGGCCTAAAATGCAACGATCCTCAACCACATCATCAACTACCAACAGGCAAATAATATACGAGTAGTGGTCAAATGCTGGCTTTTGTGCTAAAAATGGAATACGCAATATTATTTCCAATAATAATTAAATTCGAAATTTAATACCACCCCGACTTATCTATGTATAAAAAAATATGTAATTCGCCATTTTGTGGTGGCGGCCATCTTGAACCTATTTTCATTCAGACAGACACATTATACACACACAGACAATTCAAACTTATAACACCCCGTCGTTTTTGTGTCGAGGAGCAAAATGAAAACACGACAAACAGACGCCTAATTTTCTTTTCCTTGGAGGTTTAAAATAATTATTACTAGTATACCGCAGGCGTGTCGTTTCTAGACAAGCCTCGGATCATTGATTTATAAGTTTAGTTTCAATATAAATCTACACTAATATTATAAAGAGGAAAACTTTGTTTGTTTGGTTGTCATGAATAGGCTCAAAAACTACTGGACCGTTTTTAAAAATTCTTTCACCATTCGAAAGCCACAGTATCCACGAGTAACATAGGCTAAATTTTATTTTGGAAAAAAATAAGGGTTCCGTAAGATATTTGGGTTTTAGCAAAACAACGTTTGCAGGGTCAGCTAGTGTGAAATAAAGTTACCCTCTACGTAACAGTAATAGCCATTTTGAAAGTCTTACAATCTAGATTGAGATAAATAAATTTGTAAGCAATACCATAGGCAATAACAGTATTATGGCATCAATTTTTCTGGCCTTGGTTTGTGAATTTCAAGGAAAATAACGAAATATTAACAGCAGATGATATTTGTAAGGGGAAATGAGAACGATTTGCGGTATTTTATATCTTCGAGTACTTTCTGATCAAACACATGTCAACCGGTCTATTTCCGCTGATTGGAAAGATGAGGAAATTTATGGATCTATAAAATAAATAGAGTATTTTAAAACCATCATTTTTCGCCAGCAAAAAAATAACTTTGCTTTTCGTGTGTTAAAACAAAGTTATATTTGCGGTTTTGAAAATGTGCAATGTGAAAATGTCTCAAAAACTGCTGAATATATCTCATTCAAACCAATTTTTGTTTATTGAGATCTACAGCATTTTTTTTTGTAGATTTTTCACTCCTTCACTTTAAAAGTTAGAGGGGGGTTACAAACATTTAATTACTTAAGAAGTGTCTATCTTTCAAATAATCGACTTTGAGAAAAAATGGTTTTCGGAACCTGAATGTCATTTTTAAAGACCTTATCTATAAACACGCCGCACATATAGGTTCAATAATTTTTTTTTTTTGTTTCAGTCCCTGTATCAACCCTCTTACTCTTATATATATATATATTTTTATATCGTATAGGCTAGCGTTTCGCCACTATCTCACCTGTTGGTAGGTGATGATGCGGTCGAAGATGGTAAGCACGCTAGGCCTAGAATGGGAACTGGCTCTCAAGGATAGCTGCCGGAACACATTACATGTTTTGGCGACAGATTTTCTAACTTGAGGGTGGTAGCTGGCCAGACGGACACTAGATAGTGTCCTACCACCATGCGGGGGTTGTTGGTTTCTTAACGATGTTTTACCTTCATCGGAGGGCCACTGTGAAAAGCGCACATACATTTTTCGACAGAAAAGTCCATTGGTGCACGGCGGTTTGAACTCGGTACCACGGCATCAAAGCCTTACGTAATAAGTAGTCATAGATGGCGCCACCAATGCATAATTGGGTTAACAAATGCAATCCACTAATTTCGTCGTAACGATACTTCGCACCGTAGCTTAATTGGCAAAGCACCGGAACATGTTATTCCGGAGGTTGTGGGTTCAAGTCCCGTCGGTACGATGAAATTTTGGATTGTGTTTAACAATTTACAAAAATATAAAGTGTGTAACACTTCAAAGAAACATAATATTTGATTTACGCAGTTCAACATTTCTCGTCGGATTTGAAAACTGTAATGATTTCTTCCGAATGATTAACTTACGTAATAAGTAGTCATAGATGGCGCCACCAATGCATAATTTCGGAATAAAGTGACTTTGACACACGGACGGACAGACAGACAGGCAGACAGACATGACGAATCTATAAGGGTTCCGTTTTTGCCATTCGGCTACGGAACCCTAAAAAAAAGATCTTCTAATCCTGCAGTTCTAACACAGACGAGATGTGGCTTTCGAGAATTGCGATTACATAGGTATATAACTGCGCGTCTCGCTTCGCATTTGCTTAACATAGCAGCAGCATTCAGAAGCAGTGAAAACTTGTGGGGTGTGTATCGAGCAAAACGAATTAGTATATTACGATACGTGTGACTTATTATAGCACGGCGTGAAGTTAGCACCCTCGCTGAGCTCGGGTGATAACTTCTCGCCGTGCAATAATAGACAACTTCACTTACGAGTATCGTATATTATTTTATAGCTGTCACCGTGACTTAAGGCAGTTTTACACAGTGGTAGTAACTGACGTCAGTCGACTGCCGAGTCAGAGCTGACCTTGCACTGCTATCGTATAAATTGATTTCAAATCAGTACAGTACTGTCGCGTCAGCACCCCCTGCAACCCGCGCAGCGCAACTGACGCCGTGTGAAATGTTGAATCAGTCGCTGGTCAGTCGCTGCCACTGTATTGTACGGTATCCACGCTGCGTCGCACCACTCGCACCGCATCACAAAATGACTTTTCTTTTGACTTTGGATAATTCTTCTTTTAACATACCTGTTACTTCTTGTATCATGACAAACGTAAATTTTCTCAACAAATTATAAAGTTTTATTTTTTGCTGTTTTCGAGAATTCATTTTTCCCCACTGACTTTACAAACGTGTGCTCACCGTGAAAAGCTTACCTCGACTACTGACGAAAGACTGACTGCGTCTAAATAGCATGACTCAGTTTCCGGCGCCAGCACTGACGTCAGTTACTACCACTTTGTAAAACTGCCTTTAAATCCGAACTTTACGCTTGCTACGCTTTTCCGTCAAATAATAAGATTATTGTACGGCGTGAAGTACCCTCGCTGCGCTCGGGTGCTAAACGTTGTGCAAAAATCGACTATTTAAGTCACGGAAAAGCATGCGTATATTGCGGGTTTAGGTCACACTGTGCTATAAAATAATTTAAGATCGTTTAAAAACTAAAAGAACTGACTTCTAGTCTTGCTAGTCAAAGAAACCTGCAGTAAGTAGCATGTCATCGAAGTAAATAAATGCATTGTAATACAAATTATATTTAAAATGCCTCGACCGATTTCGTTAAAATTTAAATGAGACCACCTGAAAAGGGTACCCTTTGAAACAAAAAAAAATTATCCAAATCGGTTGAGGCATTTTCGAGTAATCAGTGAACATACATAAAAAAAAGATTCCGACGAATTGAGAAACTCCTCCTTTTTTGTGAAGTGGGTTAATTGTTATTTATACAAATTAAATTCTTTATTTGTTTCAAAGGGGGGTACCCTTACAGGTGGTCCCATTTAAATTTTAACGAAATCGGTCTAACTGTTTTTAATATTTCAACATTTGTATTAAGATACATTTAAGTAAGTATACTTCGATGACATGATACTGGCTGCTGGCTACTTGACTAGCGCGACGTTTGAAGTCGGTTCTTTTAGTTTTTAGGGTTCCGAACCCAAAAGGTACCAACGGAACTCTATTACTGAGACTCCGCCGTCCGTCTGTCTGTCTGTCTGTCTGTCTGTCCGTCTGTCACCAAGCTGTATCTTATGAACCGTGATAGTTAAACGGTTGAAATTTTGATGATGTATTTCTGTTGCCGCTATAACAACAAATACTAAGATCAGAATAAAGTTAAAAATTAAAGGGTTTAAAACAAATAACGTGTTTTTTACGATGGCGCCATCTAGCTAGATTGCGCTATCCTGTTTACCTTAATCTCGGAATCTGAATCTGAAATCTCGGAAACGGCTCCAACGAAATTTAGTTAAAAAATTTAGTAAATAGGGGATTTTGGGGGCGATAAATCGATCCAGCTAGGATACATTTTCAGAAAATGTTGTTTTATTCGTGTTTTCAATAATCTACTTTATCGATAATCAACTTAAAATATGACTCTTCCCGACATCTATTGGCGAGTAGAAGTAGCTTTGATGTTATTCTGCCGTGAAAGCAGTTAGTTGCTCACAATTTAAAAAAATAGTATTAATATTCGTCAATTGATGTCGGGAAGATTCATATTTGTCTGTTTAAGTGGCAAAAAATACCGAGCACAGCTCGGTCTACCAGATATTTAATAATATTAATTACTACCTCTGTGTTAACATTTACTTAGTTGGTGTTAGAAGTTCGTTAGATATTCGTTAGATGGCGTTCGAAACCCTCCGTGTACGGGACAAAACTCTGACTCGCACTTTGCCTTTTTTATTTAAACGATCTTAAATTAACACCGTTGGCGTAAAGGATAGATGGCTTGACTGATGAGCGAGAGTTCGCCAGTTGAATTCCTATAGCACGGGTGTTCGTGGGTGATAGGAGCATTTAATATCGATGTTCCACCTGACTTGCTACTAAAAAGAATTACCACCATCAAGGAAAAAATATGCAACCATAACCTTACGGTGTTCCGGCAGCACACAACCCTTGAGAGTCAGAGTATTCTAGGCCTAGCGTATTTACCATCTTAGTATACCATATCAGGGGCCTTATTCAGTATGACCATTTTAAAGTCTTACCGTGCCGTGTTACGTTATCTCCGCGTTATGGTATTCTCTATGCCAATTAAAACGCGGTAGGGTAAGGTTATGAGCGCGTTTTGAGCTGTCAAAATATCGTCACATATGAGGATGTGTAACGCGCGCGTTTTGAATAATTTACCCATCGTGTGGCATACAGAATACAATTTTTCAATAACGTAACGTGGTGCGTTAAGGAACGCGTTATCTCATTGATCATACTGAATAAGGCCCCAGTAGGCGAGATAGTGGTCAAGCGCCAGCTTATAAGATATTAAAAAAAAAAAATATTGTCCGCTTTTTACACATAGGTACTATTATATTACTCATATACGAGGTCTGGTTTAATGTTACCAGACCAAAGGTAATAAATGACTGGCTAAATTTGAATACACTTTGAATACACCCAAACAAAATCTAGAGACGGGCAAATTGAACAGATGTTGCTGGCGTGACTATTTTACCGGGTGAAATTGAAAATAAATAGAAATAAAATTCCCTTCTTGGGAAATTCGGATGCGGTACTTTGAAGATCGTGACAGCTTTTAACCGACTTCCCAAAAAAGGAGGAGGTTCTCAATTCGTCTGTATGTTTTTTTTTATTTTTAGGGTTCCGTACCTCAAAGGTAAAAAAAGGAACCCTAAGATCACTTTGTTGTCCGTCTGTCTGTCTGTCTGTCCGTCTGTCCGTGTGTCACCACAGATTTTCTCAGGAACGGGTGAACCTAGCAAGTTGAAATTTATACCTGATACTGAGGTCTATAGTCCCTTTTGGGTGTATAAAAATCAAGGTCTTGAGTCAACACAATAAAAAGATATGGGCAAATTTAGGTTTTCGCGAAAACTTGTTAGTACCAAAATGTACCTTAATTTTCAACTTTTTTTATTTTTCGGAATTTTTCCTTTACTTGTGCTCTAAGACCTTGCTTCTAACCAAAAAAAAATAAAACTCGACACAACTCGACTTAGCCGGTTTTTTTTTGTGTGTATGTTACGCGATTACTCCTTCAATTGTGAACAGATTCGAATTATTCTTTTTTTGACGGCTAGGGTACGTTTCCGAGGTGGTCCCATTGTAATTTTAACGAAATCGGACTAGCCGTTTTTAATGTATCAACATTTGTATTACGATGCATTTACTTATCTCAACGATTTACTACTTACGAGTACTACTGGCATAGATTAGATAATTGTTACTACGTCTACTGTCTACTTTGACTAGCGCGACGTTTGAAGTCGGTTCTTTTAGTTTTTAGGGTTCCGTACCCAAAGGGTAAAACGGGACCCTATTACTAAGACTGCGCTGTCCGTCTGTCTGTCTGTCCTGTCTGTCTGTCTGTCTGTCCGTCTGTCACCAGGCTGTATCTCATGAACCGTGATAGTTAGACAGTTGAAATTTTCACAGATGATGTATTTCTGTTGCCGCTATAACAACAAATACTAAAAACAGAATAAAGTTAAAAATAATAGAGGGTCCCCATACAAGTAACGTGTTTTTTTCGGCATTTCACGCTATCTATGAACACTTAGTTAGGTAAACGTCCCATAGATGGCGTTATATTGAAATGTCGATCCTTAACACCTTTTATAGACGTTTGATGGTGTTATAAGAAATAAAATGTTTATTAATTATTATTTTTTGCTGGCGAAAAATGATAGTGGTATTTTTTGCTCGATCTTATAAAATACTGTAGTGTGATACGGAACCCTACTAGTGCGAGTCCGACTTGCACTTAGCCAGTTTATTTAAACGATCTTAAATTATTCGTATTTTCTCTAAGGTTTTATTTACAGTAGGAATATATTTACGAAAAATATATAAACACTTTATTTACTAGTTCCTATTAACTCTAATTACTTGCTCCTGCGCGCTTGATATTTTAAAGAATCAATTTATCCTAAAACTTACTTGGTCTAAATCTTTTTATTTTAAACTAGCAGCCCGCCCCGGCTTTGCACGGGTAGAACATATATGCCTACAAAATTTGCATCAGTTTGTTGCATCGAATATAAAATATGAACATATTTAACAACCATCGTTATATTTCATCCAATTTACACAAAACCTTAACGAATTATGCACCTAAACCTTCCTCATAAACACTCTGGCTATTGGTGAAAACCGCATGATAATCCGTTCAGTAGCTATTGAGATTATTGCGAACAGACAGACAGACGCAGTGATGAACTTTGTTTTATAATACTTACGTATTGATATTGGACGGCCCTTTGGCGTAAAGGATAGTTACCCTGATTCTGACCCGACGGTCGTTGGTTCTAATCCTAGCTATATACCTACCAATGAAAGTTTTATGTGCATTCATGAATCATGAGTTTTCGTACAGTGGTAGTGGAATCATTAAATCTACCAAAAATAGCTTACCATCTGCCGCCGTAACCTTACGGCGTTCCCCAACGCAAAATGTAGGGGTAATATACGTTTAACGTGTATATCTGTGTGTCTATCTGTAGCATCTTAGCACCTAACCGGATGAACCGATTTTGTTATTATTATTGATAGTTTTTTTTTGTTTGATAGATGTCTTCATCGAGAGTTTTCTTAGCTTTGATTCATGAAAATTCGTTCAATCGTTATAAAATTATGAGCTTATTTCTAGTTAATTGCGCTATGAAATCAACTTTCATAGGTCTGATCAATTCGAAAATCTTCTTCTTCAACGATATTGTAAGAACATGGAAGCCTCCTGGACTCTACAGAATACTCAAATCCTCACCAACTTACAGCTCAGATTTTAAATGTCGTGTTTAGAGTCATTGGAAAAAGCTATTATACATAGATCAGTCGGGGTGGTTTAAAATATTATATTATATTATTATATATATAGATGAATATTATTTTATACAATAGATCATATTATTATACTATATTGACTTCAAATTGATTGTGATCGGTGGGGATCTACAGCATAGCTAAGCTTATAATAATATTTTCCCAGTATCTATGATCTAATCTGTGGTTTCACTGCAAATATTTTATTAATTTTGCGATGCGTGTTTGTGAAATTCGTGATATCTTCTAGAGTTTTCATTTGAATTATATACTGTAAACGACAATTTTAATCTATAATATGTGGCCAAGCTAATTAACGTAATTATTTGGATAAGGATTAATACCATATACTTGAAAATAGCCTTGGAAGTTATGTAATATTTTTTAACAAAAATTTTAAGATTAAAATGGTTACTGTGAGTCAACCTTAAGAGATAGACATATAAGTTGTACAACTCTTGCATAGAAAATATTCTTCTATCTATTTTCAATTAAGCAGCGTTCGTAAGAAACGTGTTTTTTCGACCGTTTATTTGCCGACTTAGGTTGCAAATTAGGTCTCCACGAATGTACCTTTGATTTAAACGGAATAATATATAGCTTTTTTTCATTCCGAAAGTCCATTCTATGTATTCGGTATTCGGTATTTTATATTTTTAGTTCTTTTCTAATTTTTTGTAGTTCATATAAGCTAGCGTTTGACCACTATCTCACATTTTGGTAAGTATGGTGATGCGGTCGAGGATGGTAGCACGCTAGGCCGAGATGGGGATCTGGCTCTCAAGGATACTTACTTACTTATTTGCTTTATATGGATACTTACTTTGCATTTGCATTATGACTATTTAAACATTACCAACTATTATAGTGTACGTGATTTGTAGGTAAGCAGCTATATTTCTATTAGCACGCCTTTATATGCCAAAACATAACAAAGTCGGTTCAAGCCGGTTCAAGTCGGTTCAAGTCGTCTCATCCGTTTGGTCACTGTGATGCCTCAGACAGACACACATACTAAGATACACAGATACTGTAAACGTCAAACTTATAACACCCCTCTTTTTTGTCAGTGGTTAAAAAATTAAATCATTCAGACGTTGACTTCCAATAGAGTTATGTCTCTACAGTTTGTTTTATCTGACTGTCACTTTTTTATAACACCCGACGCAAAAAGAAGCTGTTTTAAGTTTGTCGTTGGTATGTGTGGGTGGGTCTGTCTGTGGCATCGTAACGTACAAATGGATAAACTGATTTTGATTTGTTATTTTTTGTTTGATAAGTGCATGAATCGAGGGTGTTCTTAGCTTTGATTCATGACAATCCGTTCAGGCGTTTTAAGACTATCAGCTTTTATGTAGTTGATGTCGCTATGAAGTTAACTTTATTAGGTCTGATAAATTCGAAATTCGGTATCCTCTTCCTTCAACAATATTGTAAGAACATGGCAGCATTGACCTGATGCAGAGACATCTCCTAGAATCTGCAGAATACTCAACACCTTACCATTTTACAGCAGATATTATGTCGTATTTGGGCTCATTCGAATGATCTCAATGAAAAGATTTTAACATCTCTGCAATACAGGATTCTAGTCTAGCGCAGAGATATGTAGCTCAAGTAATCATATAATATAATGTCTGATAATCTCAATGTATTTATACTAAATTGTGCTAGCTAAATAATTGTCATTTATAATGCTTATGACATAAATAAAATTTGATTGATTTGATTGAATTTGACAGCCTAGCAGAGATTCGCTCGGCTTCTAGTTTTTCTAGAACCTCTACATTTTCTACATCCTACCAAAGATCCGTGTTCAAACATCTGGACATTGATTCTCTCAAATTGGTACAGTAAGTGTATTGTTCTGTAAAATCCTCGCTGTAAGTGCATGAGCGGAACGGATTCTGAACGTATCACTGGGATAGAGTAAACATAAGCTCGAACATTGGAAACGTATGGGGAGTTTATCGGATTTTATATACTAAAATAATTAAATAAATTAGCTTGAAATCTTCAATAATACACCAAGAGGGTCGTTTAAAAAAGTATAAGAACCGATTACAAATGCCGGGCTATAGTCATTTTCGGACCAAGTTTGAGAAGTTTATCTTCATATCTCTCAGGGTACCGAATATATCTCGATGAAATATAAATGAGATCACCTGGAAAGTATGCCATTTGAAACAAAAAAGAATTAAATATAAAAATAATTTTATAAATCGCTCCAGAAGCGGTTTAGAAAATTCTTTTATATATAACATTATAATATAAAATAATAATAAAAAGAATTTGACGTTTGAAGTCGGTTCTTCTAGTTTTTTAAACGATCATAAGTTATCTCTTTATTATGAATGTACACCGATTACTCAAAGACGCCCAAACCAATTAAAAAAAAATATTTTGGGTTTTAAAAGGATATAGTTCTAAGGTAAGCAGACCCATTTAATTTTCACGGAGATATATTCAGTATTTCCAGAGAAATGGAGATTAACACCTTTAACTCGGTAGCCTTAAAGTCTGTGGCATATCTTTAATCACCTTAATACATTTTTCATATATCTCTTTTGTATTAAAACGATTTATGTTTCTTTATGACGGAACGATTTCAAAATTTAAAAACCAAATGACGGAAAATATCGAGAAGTGAATCAATTCGAGGGAACGAAACGAAAAAGACATAAAATGAAGGTAAATCTATTGTATTAAAAGTATAGAAATAAAACGTAAGAAACGCCGATGTACTACGGAGGTTTTACTAGTGGTTTTACTAGTGGTTGCCCTCCAACCACTGGTGGTTGCGGTGGATAGGATTTCTTTAAGAAGGTTGTGACCTACAGCACCTGCGCAGATCTATAAATGAGGGAAGTACTAGTTTATGTATGATGAACGAAGAGTTGATTCGGATTGAGCAGCGCTAGTATCCATCAGGCAGTACAACCTGTGGCCGGCGTCGAGCTGAATAAGTCTGCGTCTTTGATAATTTTCATGGTCCACATACCATGTACCAGAATATTCCTATTACGACTCATAGAGTTAAAGGTCTATGTTACGACTACACTTCCTACTTATTATGAAGCAGAAGATCTATGAAGAAATATGGGTACTCACAACCGTCGGCACTTTTAAAGATGTGATCACGAAGAGCCCAGATTTTGTATGGTGTTCCTAGCATAGCTTTAATGATTATATATTATGTTAACCCGTCTCCTGTAGTTTCTCTAATTTAGGTTCCATCCACATTATGTAACGAGCTCGGAGTTTCTCTGAAGGATCGAATTCGAAACGAAGTCATCCGTCAGAGAACCAAAGTAATCGACATAGCTCAGAGAATTAGCAAGCTGAAATGGCAATGGGCCGGTCACATCTGTCGCAGAACCGATAACCGTTGGGGTAAACGAGTTCTAGAGTGGAGACCACGGCTCGGCAAACGTAGTGTGGGACGCCCTCCAACTAGATGGAGCGATGATATACGCAAGCTGGCTGGCAGCGGTTGGAAACGAATAGCTGAAGATCGAGCTCAGTGGCATGCCATGGGAGAGGCCTATGTCCAGCAGTGGACGGAAATTGGCTGATAATGATGATGATGATGTAACGAGAGGTAGGCGCTCCGTTACATTACAAGTCCACGATCTAAATTATTATCATTTGACTTATTAACGACCTTTATTGAAAAGACTTATAGTAACTGAGCAAGTAAACACAAGTCTTTTAATTATAAGTTCTAACGTCAAATATCATCTCCTATTTACCGACAGCATAAAATAATCTGCAAGATGATTAAACATAAGTACTACTAATAAGTATCTCTGCTAACAAAATTAAATTGTTTGACAAGCTTATATTACAAACTGGAGTTTACTCGAAGTGCGTACTTATACGCTTCCACTTGCTTGCAAAATAGTTGGTTCACTTTTTAATTTAGCCAATAAAAACAAACAACATCAATATTATTATGCGAATGTCAGTTTCTATATATTTTGTTTGCTTAGGACTTCTTCACGGTCAATTTTTTTTTATATCGGACTGCGTAGCACTTAACCACTATCTCATCTGATGTTAAATGATGATGCGGTCGATAATGGAGCGCGCTTGTCCAAAAAATACCTCCTCACTTGCGATTTGAAGACGCGATTTTTTGCACAGGGTTAGCCAGCGGGACCGATCTAGTTACTTATAACATATAGAAGTCAAAACAATTATGTCGATCACTGTATCAACATCGCTTGTAAAGTTTCCTTATCACTCCATAATATATTTTAGTATATTTTTAACTATATTTTTAATATATTTTATATAGGTAGTTTATAATTATATTTATCCTACCCTCAAGTTGAAAATCTGTCGACAAACATCTAATGTGCTCCGGCAGCTATCCTTGAGAGGCAGTTCCCATTCTAGGTCTAGTACGCTTACCATCTTCGACCGCATCATCACTTACCTAGCTGGTGAGATAGTGGTCAAACGCTAGCCTATAAGATGTAAATAAAAAAAATCCGTAGATTTTAAAATCAAATTGAATTAATTATGACCTATAACCAGTCTGTATTATTATATCCAGTCTGGTGTATCTAACTGCATGCTACACGATTACAAAGGCATATCACGATCTATCCATTTTTATCTCGAGATGTGATAAAAAGTATCTTATTTATTCCGCCATATCCGTCTTTCCTCGTTTCACCTAATCTTCTGTCATCTGTTATAACCACTTTGTAGAATGTTTCACCAACAGGTCTATATGTCTCTGTGTCCGATGTATAATATACTCGTATAATATGAGTGAATACTGCCTTTTAGCAACGTTTTCCAAATTTCAATAGTTGTCGATTGGTTGCGTGCATAAAAAAAATGGGTAAAGTAATTGTGGGGATCTGAAATTTTAAACATGATAACAAGTCATGCATTCAAGCTTTATACTTTTTCTGTCCTGCACTGTACGCTGATAATCAAAGGTTAAGCGCTTGTATCTTAGGAGAACAATTATTATTTTATTAATTTCGTGGATACTTCTTTAATATAAGTACGTTTGAGGCACACTTTAAGAGGTTAATTTCATTTAAAACTGGAGTAAAGTTGACTTTTGAAGAGTAGATTTGATAAAAGGTTATTATTAATGTTTAAGAATCCAGTCTCTCTTATTTGGTTTGTTATCATATAATTACTACATTGATTTGAATTATTTTTTTACTATATTACTTACTAGCTGTGCCCGTGACTTCGTCTGCATGGAATAGTGTTTTTGGGTAGCATCTAATACTATAAGAATCTTTGTCCTGACATACTGACTGACTGACTGACAGACAACGCACAGCCTAAACCGCTGGTCGTAGAGATTTGAAATTTGGAGGGTATATTTGTCTTAGTACGTAACGGTGTACTAAGAAAGGATTTTCCAAAATTCACCCCTTAAGGGGATAAAATCGGGGTTCAAAGTTTGTATGGAGAAACAAGATTAGGTAGTCTTTTCTATCTGAAAATTCACCCAAGTGCTTCAGTAAAAAAAAAATTAAATACGTGATTCAGGTTTTTTTGAAATTCCACCCCTAAGAGTGAAATGGGGTAACAAAGTGTGAAAGTCAATATTGTTTCGGATTGCGCTAAAACTTGGCATGCAGATAGTTATTACGACGTTTATTACCTCTGAGAAAGGATTTTCCAAAATTCACCCCTGAAGGAGATGAAACGGGGGTTCAAAGTTTGTATGGCGAAACAAGATGAGATAAAGTACGTGTTGTAGGATTTTTCGAAATGAGGTAGGTAACAAAGTCTGAAAATTTGGGTTATTCGGGTTTTATAAATATTAGGCATTGGGTTATTGCTGCTTAATAGATCCCTCTTTTATTTATCTAAAAGCAAGGCTAATTTTGTGTTAGATTGTTGATCGCATCGTCACTTACTGTAGGTGACATTAAACGCTTACCAATCGTATAAAAGATATGACTATACAGGATAGTGACATAAAACTACCGCTTTGCAACTCGCAACACAAAGTACTTAATTAGTACTACCTAGCAATTAGATTCATCTACACCAATCTACACCAATACTATAAATGCGAAAGTCAGTTTGTTTATTTCTTTGGGACTTCTTCAAGGTCAAACGGCTGGACTGATTTAGCTGAAATTTTACTATGGATTAGGATATAGAATACTACTTAACGCGGGCGAAACCGCTACAGCTTGTTTCAGCGGGACACAGCTAGTTATCTAACATACTTACAATTCATCTTTTTCTTTTTAACCGACTTCACAAAAATGGAGGAGGTTCTCAATTTATCGTAATCTTTTTTTTATATATGTCCACGGATTACTCGAAGTTGCCTGAACTGATTTGGAAAAATCTTTTTTGTTTCAAAAAAGACCACCCTTCCCAAGTGGTCCCATTTAAATTATTAAGGAAATCGGCCAAGCAGTTTTTAATATATCAACATTTATATTACGATGCATTTATTTATCTCGACGACATACTACTAACTACTGGCACAGATAATATAATAGTTACTACGTCTACTAGCTACTTTGACTAGCGCGACGTTTGAAGTTGGTTCTTTTAGTTTTTTAAACGATCTTAAATTATTAATATGACAAAACATTAAATATTGTTTGTGACCTAACAACGTTTTTGAGAACTATCTTCATTTTTACCTTTTAATTTAGTTACTTAAAAAATATAATCGTATCACCTCCAGTATTTTTAACCCTTAGTTGTTTGTACAAATGACGTAAGATGGCGTAGAGGCGGCCTGTTTCATTTAGACAATGGGTTTAAATTGCTGCGGTTAGATAGACGGACGTAAAACTTGAATGGTGCAAGGTGGAAAAGAGTCTCGAAGACAAGAAAATTGTGTGTGTACTTAAGCTTCTATGTCATAACAAGACATAAATAATACCAAAAGTTCTATCCTGCCTGGCAAAGTTCGTAAAAACAACGATAAAATAATAAAATATACGTACAAAAAAAATTGTAAATCATTATTGCGTTTGTGTATTTCAACAAAATAATAAGAAGGAAAGTAGGATTTTTTTAATATCTTGCTCAGTTTTTAGAATCGGTACTCAAAAATCGAAAAATGATAATTTTTAACTTATCGTGATGAAACTCTATAGATTTTTAGTAGAACATGTAATTCTAGCTATTTTCACCAGAAAATAAATTAAAGATGATATGTATAGAACCTAAATACTTTAGGTTACGTTACAGAAATGACAAGATATCGCGCGAGCAAGCGAGCAATGCGAGCGTGCGTTCAAATCGTGGCGCCATAGGAACCGTAGAATCCCCTAAAATGGGAGCGATCGAAATATTTCTAGATATAGAAGACTGCATTGAGACGAAGCTTTGGACAACCAATATCAATTCAATCCACACTTAGCAATCCGTCATACAAACTGGCTGGCACTGAACATAATGCCAAAACTCAGTGAACTGATTTATAACTGGTATTTGGGTGGTTTGAACCTTAGCTAAATACTACCATTAGAAGTCGCCCATTAAGCACAACCTAGAAACCACGTATATAAAATTGGCAAATCTTCTACAGGCGGTAGGAATATATTATCATAACAATTTTTCTTCTGACTTACTATCAAACAGTAGTTTACCACCATTTAGGAGAAAAACTGCTGGCATAACTTTCCGGTGTTCCGGCAGCTAGCAGATCTTGAGAGTCTGAGTGTTTTAGGCCTAGCGTATTCACTATCTTCGACTCGACATCACCATGCAAGATAATGCTCCAGCGCTAGCCTGTATAATATAAAAAAGTTTACCCACGCAGCAGGGTAAAATTACCCACGGGAGGTTTAACATTACCCTTTTCTAGGACTATTAAATGAAATGACTAAAGATTGTTATCATCCGCTGTATCTTCCAGCTTGTACCCACGAAGACAGACGAGCAAAACAGAGGCATAGTTAATTCCTGGCCATGGAAATAACGCGCATTAGTCAACTGCAACCGCTGCCTGTAATGGAGTCTCATATTGCAATTACCTTCATGTTCAGATAGCCACCAGTGCTTGTTCATTGCATGCGTTTATCTAAATAGGTGTTATTAACATATTCATTAGAGAATTTGAGGGTATAGCCGAACAGATCTCAAATTAGAAGAACCTGGGAAAATGGATTGTCGGGTTAGTAAAACGTTTTAACTTAGGCTGGTTTTAGTGTCACGCTGATCAGTGGCGCTGATAGTTCAGCGCGTAGCTGGTCAGCACTAACCATTAGAGTGAGTCGTTTTAGTATCATGCTGATTGCCGCGAAGTATGGACGCGAAGAGCGATTTGACACAAAAGCGGCAGCACACAAGACTACAGTAAGTACCGCCCTATCACCATTCTCCCAGTAATAGATAAAATCGTAGAAAAGTATGTGTGTAGCATTATACAAAAATTCTACTCATTAAACAATATACTTTCAGCACAGCAATACGGTTTTCAACCCAAAAAAAGTACCTCACTACTTTTGTCCCGCTTTACGGATGATGTAAACTCTTACTTAAATGCTAAAAACCACGTTATCTTAGTCTTTATAGACTATAGTAAGGCGTTTGACACACTTAGACATAGTACTCTGATACAAAAACTAGATAACAGTGGAATAAGAGGCAACTTGTTAGATTGGTGTAAGGATTATATTAAAAATCGCAGCTATCGTGTCAAAGTGGGCTCGACGCTCAGTGATAGTGTAAATATCACTGAAGGAACAGCCCAGGGCTCAGTCCTTGGACCTTTACACTACCTTACATATGTAAATGACATTATAAATGTCATCAAATATTGCACAGTTTACCAATTTGCTGACGATACATGTTTGGTTGCTGCTCATAAAGATATTAATATTGCAGAGAGGTGCATACAGGAAGATTTCACAGCTATATGTAGGTGGTCACATGACGCAGGACTCGTACTAAATGCAGAAAAAACTAAATTCATGCACGTTCACTCCAGTCGTAACAAGAATGCGAATCACAGATCTGTAACAGTAATAGCCCATAGTCACGAATGCCTTCACAATCATAATGCAGCATGTAGCATAAACTGTGTGCCCTTAGAGAAAGTAGCTGATCAAACATATCTCGGATTGACTATCGACCATAGATTTAACTGGGCGAAACATATCAATAACATATGTGATCGTTTACGAGCAATTATGGCTAAATTCCACATTATTAAGAACAAAGTATCCCACGACGTGCTTCTAACAATGTACAAAGCCTTAGTTGAAAGTATTATTTCATATGGACTCAGTAGCTACGGTCGTACGTATAAAACATATCTCGACCAGATATACAATATTCAACTTAGATTACTTAAAATAATAGCTCCGCGGAAAATTATAAATCAATATAATGAAGACCCTTCAGGTCTATTTAAATACTGTGGTATAATGCCTATCTACCAAAAAGTTGAATTTAACTTACTTACAGAGCAATATTTCAGAACTGAAATTCAATTAGAAAACAGCCACAATAAACTAACTAGAAGTAAAACGAATAAAACGCTAATTAAACCTAAATTTAATAACGAGTATGGGAAAAGAACATCACAATATCTTATACCAGATTTAATAAACAAATTGCCGAACCAAATTAAAGATAAAATAACGAAAACCAATATAAAATATGTTTTAAAAAAATCGTACCTTGAATTGGAGCATCCTATATTGGATACGCGCACACACGCACATCAACAACACAACCAGTTACCGGGCGCGGCACTCCACGCGGGCCAAGCTAGTTATTAAACTCGCACGCCGAATAAGTTGAGGGTAGATATGAGTGTTTACGAGGATCCAAACCAATGTAGGTATTGTAAGCATTTTTACAGAGCTCAATTAACATCGTCAATATATAGCTTCATTTAAATACGTTCACTTGACGTTTTTAGTATAACTATGTAGCAACATCATTAATTATAGAGAACCTATTGTCTAAGACAAACCTATCAAGGTTTTTAGATAATATTAAGTTAAATAACTATTGTAAATTGTGTCAGTAAATAAATAAAAAATAAAAATAAAATAAAATAAAATATGATGGTACCTCGTTAGCGTGTGCATTCAGTTCGATACTAAAACGCTCGCTCACTGAAGACTGAGGCGCGTGGCAGGCGGCTAGCGCCGATCACTCAGTGATGCTGACGCGCGTACGGCCTTGCACTACTCAGCGCTGAGCGGTCTGTGTTATTCTAAAATGCTTCTATTGCAACCATACATATTCAACCTATCAGCAGCGACGGTATGAGAAGGCCTTCGACTCAATCGAAACCTGGTCCGTTCTGGAGTCCCTGCAGCGTTGCCAAGTCAACTGGTGATATATCGAAGTGATGAGATGTCCGTATAATGCCGCAACGATGACTGTACAAGTACAGAACCAGCGAACTAAACATTTCCACCTGCGTCGAGGAGTGAGAGACAGGGGAACGTCATATCCCCGAAGCTGTTCACTAACGCCTTGGAGGATATGTTTAAGACGCTGGACTGGAAAGATTCTGGCATTAACATCAACGGCAAGTACATCTCTCACTTACGATTCGCAGATGACATCTTCATCATGGCAGAGACGCTGCAAGACCTACAAAGGATGTTGAATGGCCGAGCTGATTCTTCTCGTCGCATCGGTCTCCGGAAAAAAATGGATAAAACCAAAGTCATGTACAACGAACACGTTGTTCCGGAACCGATTGCCGTAGATGGAATCCCACTCAAAATTGTTACGAAGTATGTTTACCTAGGGCAGACGCTCCAACTAGGCAAACACAACTTCGAGAAGGAAATCCAGAGGAGAATTCAGCTAGGCTGGGCAGCATTCGGAAAACTCCGTCGAGTCTTCTCGTCGCCTATACCGCAGTGTCTAAAGACAAAAGTCTTTAACCAGTGCGTCCTACCTGTGATGACATACGGAGCTGAGACGTGGACACTCACAGTTCGACTGGTCCGTCAATTTAAAGCCGCTCAGCAAGCTATGGAGAGAGCTATGCTCGGTATTTCTCTGCGGGATCGAATCCGGAACAAAGTAATTCGCCAGAGAACTAAAGTTATCGACATAGCTCAACGGAATAGCAAGCTGAAATGGCAGTGGGCTGGTCATATCTGCCGCAGGACTGATAACCGTTGGGGTAGACTTGTCCTGGAGTGGAGACCGCGAATCGGCAAACGTAGCGTAGGACGTCCTGTGACTAGGTGGAGCGACGACATACGCAAAGCGGTGAGCAGTGACTGGAAAAGAAGAGCCGAAGATCGGGATCGGTGGCGCACCTTGGGAGAGGCCTACGTCCAGCTGTGGACGGACACCGGCTGATAATGATGATGATGATGAGCGGCGACGGTACGATTCTCTATGCGTGACACTAACATCAGCCTTAAGTATACGCTGTCCAAAAAAATGTACTGCGGTATTTAGAGTTGCCCACTGGTGATGATTGCGGTGGGCAGTGACTGGAAAAGAAGAGCCGAAGATCGGGCTACGTCCAGCAGTGGACTGACACCGGCTGATGATGATGATGATTTAGAGTTGACTGTTTCGTAAGTTACTTTAATTGGTGTACAATAAAGTGGTGTACAAGTTTAATTTTAGTGGTTTTTTAATACGAAATAAGTGTTTGACCACTATCTCTCCTGATGCTAAGTGACGATATGATTGACGATGTAGCACGATTGCCTGGAATATATCTGTTCACTCGCAAATATGAAGACCCCAGTTTGTATTTGAATTGTACATAGCACAGAGCAAATTTTAATGAAGTAGTAATCTTCTGCGAATATGTGGTAGTTATCCATTAGAACGTTATGGTAGCTTGACTAGTCTGTCCGCTAATCAAGGTTCCAAACTTAGAGCTTTTAGCCCTAAATTTAGGGGAAATAAGCATATTTAGGGCCTAAAAAAAATTTTCTGATAATTTTAAGGGCATACATAATATATCCATGCATCACTAATTTGACACTAAAAAAGCATAACAACCTAATAAAAACTTAAAAATTCAAATAACAAGTAATGGAAACTAGGATGTATTTTGTTTACCTTAATAAAAGAGGAAACTAATTTAAATAATACCTACCCTTGAATAAGTACACAATACAGGGATTTTATTTATTTTCTTTTGAATATTGCATTTAGGGCTATTTCATTTCGATTTTAGGAGTATTTTTTTAGGAGTTTGTATTTCTGCCGCTAATTTCGCAATAAAGTTACCCATGGAAGGAAAAGGTTGCCTGTGAGAAATCGCTGTTAACGATAAGACCGGCCATTGTTAGACTACAACGATTTATTCATTGTACTTTAGAATAAGAGGTGTTACAATAAAGAATTTTGTATTGTTTTGTATTTTACCAGAAACTATTTAGGATATCCGTTGTAACAATAAGGTTAGCGTACCGATAACCGGTATTTGGCAACGCATATCGTGACGTCACTTCGTGTAAATTCTTTGTAAAAATAAATTTCACGAAACAAACCCGGCAGCACACTCATGGGTGGCATTTAAAGCCGGGATGCCTTAACTTTTTCTCTTTCATTAAATCATTGTTATCTTGGCTATCTTTTTTCGTTCCCGAGCTCAGTTTTTGTAGAACTACGAGTTCTTTAGTTGGTTCTCGTATTTCTGTCTGCTTTCGCTTTTGTTTTTGATTAAAATTTTAATTTTGTTTTTTGGTCGTCACTTGTTATCATTATATTTTATTTAATTAGTTTTTCAGTCCTTGAGTGAGATTAATTTGACACAGAGAAAAGGGTAAGGAAAATGATATTTGATATCAATTAACCTTGTACCTTAATTATGGTAGAGTAATTTCAATGTGAAAATTAATATGCTCCTCAGATCTTTCGTATTTATTTATATCAGTAGGTACGAGTATACTTGCGTTTTTCGGTGACAATGCAATTAATATGGTACCTAACCTAACCTGACGATGAAGCCGGGCTGTAGGCACTGAAATTCCGTAATGGCAAAATAACGTTTGCAATAATGCTTTTGTTTTTTTAGTTTGTTTCTGTACTTCTTCTCTATAAATTTTAACTATGCTAAATCTCGCCCTTCACCGTGCGCACAATATTCCAAAAGAATTTCCGCGTTACGCGCCTGCAAATTTACTCATAGTAAAACAGAACCTTCTGTTTTTACTACAGTCTAAGTCAACGTTTGACTATCAAAGAGTTTTAAGAGAACTTTTGGACCTTACCTTTTGTGTGAAACTCAGAGTTTCCTAAAGATTGTATTGAATCGCGGATTAAATTCAATGGACTGTGATCACATCCCAGAGTCTGTCATTTACCACTTCATAGATCAAGATTTTTTTAATGATAAATGGTAACAAGACAAGCACGATGCTCGTCTGATGGTAAGCAATGACTTCTACCTATTAAAAATACAGCGGCATGCAAAATTCTGGATAGACAAAATTTTGTACGCTTGGACCACTGCCTCACCTGATGTTAAGTGATGATGTGATGAAGGTGAGATGCTTATCTAGAAGAAAGGCTGCAATCACAGAGTAATTGGTATACATACATAAAAAAATACATAGAACAGTGTTACATAGACCTGCTCCTTTTTAAAATAATTATAAACAATGCTCATTTTCATACTAATTTACTTGATTTATTCAATTTTGCGAAAGAAAGGTCGTTGACATCACACATCCAATAGGAAGCACACCAATTTATTTTTCAATCCCACAACTCTCTGTGTGGAGCAGAGTTGCGGCCAAAAAGGTGTATAGTTCGGCTATAGATATGTTTTTTTTATTTTATTTTTTACCACGGGATGTGGAAACCGAGCTCTTTCCCTGCGATACAGCGATGTTACGAATTCGAACACAGTGTAAATTATTACCTAGACATTTTAACACGGGTTTTTGTTGTATAGCGGAAGCGTATTTCTGCTCTTGTTTGTGTTGTTAAATGAAATTATGAGATCGCCAGTCTTTAATTATTATAGGTTGACATTTTGAGATGTAAGCGGAGGCGCAAGCCGAACAGAAATCATTTAAAACGTAGTGTCTCCGCCTCTTTGTCCATGATTTGGCCAAGCCACATTTTTTTACTAAAGTGTGGAGGTTAAGGTACAGGCACACCGCGGCGTCCTGCGATCTGCGGACGTGATCTCAGTACTTTTCAAATGTTTTCTGATCGCGTTTGGTTTGAGGCATTTTATTATTGAACGAACCACACACGACGAAACACGATTTCTACGAGAGAAAATACTTCAAAAGGGGCCGAAACTAAGTTGGAACTGTTTTGACAGCTTAAGGCTGCGTATCCATCGTAGGTTGGCAAGGAATTGGCGCGGTGTGCGAGGAAATAATCAACCAATCACGAAACCTGCGCTGAGCGAGGCTAGGAAAATGAAGTGATACTGTTGGTTAATATTTCGCTTCCTCGCCCGGCTATGTTCGATACGCAGCCTAAAGTGAGAATGGAATGTACAACCCTTTTTGTATAAAAGTATATACTTTGATCTAATTTTTGAGCAATAATCTGAGACAAAATGAAACACAACGTAGTATTTAAAACATCTAATTTAATAAAAATAAATAATTTCAACAATTTGGTGGCAAGATAGCTTCTAGAATCGAAGTACATCACACTTTTACTTCAATCCTCAATAAGGAACTCTATCTAAAATCTAGTCTTTGAGTTAACCTACCTTAATTAAATATTTAAAGTGAAGTTTACCAAAGTAGGTTAAATAGAAGTTAACCTATAAACCTAAGTCTAAACCACATCTTGAGTAAAGTCAAAACACGGTTTAAACTTCAGTATACGATCAAACTATGAATTTGGTAAACTACACCCATAACGAAGACATTCCTATCATCTTAACTTCTTAACTTAAACCTAAATCACTTATTTATCAATCACTACCAAAATTTACACGTTTAAAACAACCACATTAAAAAATAATTTTGGCTTTTTACTAATTTACAAATACTTCACTGACAATATCAACAATAATGTTCTGAAAAAGAAAACAACGATTTGTTATATTTTCTATATTTTAAGCTAATCGTAGTGTTGTAACTTTTTTGTTAAACTCTCCAATTCTAGTTAATCTATGGTCTATCTGCGGCCCTATGGCTGGATCTAACTATTTTAGTAATAAAATCATGTTGAAATGAAGCAATATTGTATGATTCACATAATACATTTGTAAGGAGAGTTGAGAAATTGAACCGGAATATAGAAAATGCTTTTCATTTAATGTTAAACCAGCCTATACCGATGATACGATAGTTTATTTTACATTTTCGGTTTAATGTTTGAAATATCATCCAATCATTGCGTTTATGATTTGCTATGAATATTCCGAATTGTCTATTCAAGCTAAGAGTCAATCTTTAACCTGTTAACGCCATCTTCAAATTAGTCTTAATTTTTTTCTTATTCTATCTTAACATATGTCTTCTAATCAATGTTATTGTCCGAGTCGCATTTGATGCCAGGGCAGCACTCAGGGTAAGGTTTACTGACGTCTTCACCAGTGATATGGCATTTAGAATCATCTGTTCCCACTACTCCGCATCTGTAAGTAAACAAAAAATGTTCATTGAATTTCTAAAGTTAATACTGAAGACTGTGCAGGGTTGTAAAGCATCGAAAATGAAAAAAAGATATTTATTGTCATGTAAAATACAAAAACATTTAGTATTTTATTGTTTTTTTTAATTCAACAGGTTTTGGCAGTAGCAGTATCAAACGTGGAAGTGGTTTTCATAAAAGCGTCTACATTTTAGTAAAAAAATACTAGGATTTCCTCTAGCTACAATGACAAACATCTGTATACAAGAATATTTTGACAGCGCATGGTTACTTGTACTATTAATTATTCTGTGGCATAGTGGAGGATTTTATTCAAGTATTATCAATAATGAGTTGATTTGAATGACACTTTATATGCATTCGCAAAGATTGTGAGGCCTTATGGTATAGTATGAGAATATGGGTAATAAATCTACAAGGAGAAAAGATAAGAGAGACAAGACAGATTTGAGTAGCGAGAGTAGATAAAGTCTATGAAATGGCAGTGTAATTACAATTTCCAGCATATCGAGAGGCAGCATAGAAAAGTTTGGCAGTATAATTTCATCTGCCGATGAAGATGACTATGAATATAAATAAATATACTTACGAAGCATAGTCCATCATAGGTGAGCAATGTATTCGATAGCATTGACCGAGAGGAGCGATGGTTGTGCCGAACGGGATGACGTCATTGATCTCCTTGATGTAGCATCCCTCTTTGTCTTCTGTGGATAAAAGAAATAAATGTTATTAATCACATACATTTCATTTTACAGTTAGGTAAAGCGATGATATACGCAAGCTGGCTAGCAGCGGTTGGGAACAAATAGCTGAAGATCGAGCTCAGTGGAGTGCCATAGGAGAGGCCTATGTCCGACAGTAAAGGAATACTGGCTATTAATGATGATGATGACTTTAAAATTTAAATCATAATTTGTATGATCAATATTTCGTTTTTGTTTCCACATTTATCATAATTTCCATGGAATTCCTTGCCAGAGTTTGTATACCCTGTACTTGTAAGTAAGATACTGAGGTTTTAAAATCGCAGGTGGACGCGTATTTTTTCGGAAAGCGTGCCACATCGTCACTTAACGTCAGGAGAGATAGTGTTCAAAAGACGTAATTTCGGTATATAATAGAAGAGTTTTCCTTGTTACGAAATAATTTAACAAAAATAATAAATATAATAACAGGAGAATAGTCTCGAAGCTCAAATCCTTGTAAGAACGACCATCCACGACTTCCGTTAACGTAAGCTTACGTATATTGGCATTCAAATATCAATCGCTTCTCCAGCACGTCATATTCGGTCTAGTGAATTCTGAAAACGGATTGGGACAGTTGATATCACCATCATCATCATTAACAGCTAGTATTCGTTAACTGTTGGACATAAGCCTGTCCTATAGCACGCCACTAAGCTCGATCTTCAACTAAAATTGTCTAGTTGGAAGGCGTTCTACGTATCGTTTCCCGAGCCGTGGTCTCCATTTTAGAACATGTCTTCCCCAACGGTTATCGGTTCTACGACAGATGTGACCAGCCCACTGCCACTTCAGCTTACTAATCCTTTGAGCCTTGTCGAATGACTTCATTTCATTTCAGGACTCCACGGTGTGGTCGTACCTTAATTGTCATATTATAATAACAGACACAAATAAACTGGCCAAGTGCAAGTCGGACTCGCATTAGTAGGGTTCCGTACCACACTACAGTATTTTATAAGATCGAGCAAAAAATACCACTATCATTTTTGGCCATAAAAAAATAATATGTAAATAATAAACATTTTATTTCTTATAACGCCATCTAACGTCAAAGATGTTAGGGATCGACATTTAAATATAACGCCATCTATGGGACGTTTACCTAACTAAGCGTTCATAGATGGCGTGAAATGCCGAAAAAAACACGTTTCTTGTATGGGGACCCTCTATTATTTTTAACTTAATTCTGTTTTTAGTATTTGTTGTTATAGCGGCAACAGAAATACATCATCTGTGAAAATTTCAACTATCTAACTACCACGGTTCACGAGATACAGCCTGGTGACAGACGGACAGACAGACAGACAGACAGATAGACAGACAGACAGACAGACAGACGGACAGCGGAGTCTTAGTAATATCGTCCCGTTTTACGGAACCCTAAAAAGGGGCAATTTTTAATCTGTCTTTAATTTTAACGATTTTGGCACTCGTATCGTTCCAGCAAGTCTATCGGAACAAGTTTGTTGTTCTTGTGACTCCTTTAAAATTTGCTTTACCAAGTTATCACCAGGCTTATTCTTAATGATTCGAAAGCAAATTCGGATTCAGAAACTGCCTTTACTTCGATTTGGATCTTTGTAATTCACAATGCTCCGATCGGTTACTTTTGATATTTACATTCGAAAAAGCTGTGATTTTAGTTGAAATGGTTTCCGCGACAAAATAGCTCGTGGATTTATCAATATTCAAAATTATAAATACAACTTCCGAATCAGAATAGGTTCTCGAATGATTGTAAATCAATAACAAAAGGTCAGTTAAAACTAAACTAGCAGTGCTATATGTCATCTATTTATACTCCACTAGCTGACCCGGCAAACGTTGTTTTACTAAAACCCAAATATCTTACGGAACCCTATTTTTTTCCAAATAGCCTATGTTACTCGTGGATAATGTGGCTTTCGAATGGTGAAAGAATTTTTAAAAACGTTCCAGTAGTTTTTGAGCCTATTCATTACAACCAAACAAACAAAGTTTTCCTCTTTATAATATTATAATATATAATATATATATATATATTATGTAGATTATATATATATATATATATATATATATATAATATTATAGTGTAGATTATTACTATTTACCTCCATATACTTCTGAAACAACTATTTATACTCCAAAAGGTTTTTAGATTTTTTTCACTATGATCTGACAGCAATCCTCTTAAGGAATGTGATTGATGTCAATTGCTTATCCGACAGTTCCGGGTGCTTGAGGGTGTTTGGTGATGGATCTTTATTATTTTTCATATCCACCTTCATCCACGAAAATATAGAGAGAGTGTCTATGCCAGTTATTCAACCTTGACTTATAGATGTTCTATAGTTTGAAATGCAAAGTTTTCTAGCGAAATTCAGGAATTCAGTGGAACTCATGGATGTCTTAGGGGAAAGAGGTGCAGCGACGTGCTTAGTTCTAGAAATGCGCAGTAATGCAAGTCGCAGTTTTTTTTTAAAATATATTGTGCAGACATTATCGCTAACCACCAGGCAAGCATCTTGCTTATCCTGTTTACTTAATATTAATCTGTATTTATGCATCATTAGAAAAATACAAAACTCAAGGTCTATGAACTCTCAAACGCCAAACTACTTGTTTACCTTATAAGTCGACACCTAATGAATTTCTGAAAACGTCTAAAGAATTTCACACCTTGAATTAGTGTCTTCCTAGTTACATGCGTCACAGAGCTGTTATTCATTCTCTAGCGTCACATTTTTATGAATAAATTTTACAATATGTATACGAGTCATCTGTAGTACCAACTAGTGTATACAATAATATCTATGTAAGACTATACTAATCCTGACTCAGTGACTACGAGAAAAAGGGAAACTAACTAACTGCATATAACATTAACAAAATAAACCTTTTTGTTTTTTAATTTAATTTAATAATGAGGACTTTTATCATTTACATGTCAGTTCTATTGGGCCCACACTTATACTAAACAATACATAGAAATTTTTTTACACAGAAAAAGTATGAGTCAATAAATTATGTACTTGAATTGAAGGTCATTTGAATCGACTCACAAATTCAAGCAACATATGGGCTGCCTCCGAAGTTGGTTCAGATAATATTTTATTAAATCTGCCCACGTCACAGCTGCCCAAAACGAAAGCCGATTCAAGAGACCTTCTTTCAGTTCGGAACCTAACACATTCCACTAATTAATAGATTGTGAACACAATTTGGACTGTCACAGTCCAGCCTTCCGCATTAAAAATGCAATTTTTTTAAGTGACATTGTGTCCCGTTCTCAATCTGTGAGCAGTCATAATGATAAGCTTACGTGCTAACTTCCCATCACTACGCGGACTAGCACACGAAGGGTTCCGTAACACGGCATAGAAAAGATATTAATACTACACCACGGTACAATAATGTTGATAGAGCAAAAATGCAGAAAAGACACGTTTCTTGCATAAGGACACCCTTTTGTTTATAATTGTATTTTAAAGGAGGAGGTTTCGTCATTTTTTTAATTTTTTTTTTTTAATGTTTGTTCGCGGATAATTTCGTCGTTTATGAACCGATTTTAAATATTATTTTTTTGTTGAAAAGGAAATACTCCAAGTGTGGTACCATAGAATTTCGTCGAGGTCAGATAAGTATCTCCAGATATATGGAGAAAAAACCCTTCAAACTTGGTACTGAAAATTAATAGCGTGGCATTTGAAGTCGGTTCTTTTAGTTTTTTAAACGATCTTGTATAATTTATTGTTATAGTACCTAATCATAATAAAAATACACATGTTGTGAAAATTTTAAGTGTCTACCTGTTATGGTTATGAAAATACAGCCCTCTGATAGACGGACTAAAGGACGGACGGACATTGGTACCCTTTGTATACGGAACCCTAAAATATCTCCACTTCAATGGATGAACATATCAGGGTGTAACTGATTATGATAATAAAATAATAATAATTTCTGAGTGGTCAATGAAATATTCTCCAAATATTATATTATATTTATGCTGAAGGTCTACACGGAACAACGGTCAATGCCAAAGCACAATGTCTCAACTTTGCATCGTCAAAAGATACTCCCGGTTATTGACCTTGCCAATACATTAAGTTCATCACACAATGATGTAAACAATGAAATTATAATCATCTAGAAAATAAAATTAAAATTGGTACCTTAGTAAGTACTAAAATATTATTGACTTGATTTGAATTCGAGTAACGGTTCGGTTTCCGGGAGCGTTCTGAGTAACGAATCGTTAATAGGTCGTTACTGCGAAGGTTGTAACGGATCGTCCGAATATCAATTTGTTTTTCTATTTATGGATATTTTGACCAAATTCTTGAGCTACCATTAGTATTTTATTTTTAGAAATGATTGTTTGTTTGCGGAACATTATATTTTATGGTGTTATTTTAAAGCAAATTGAGTAATATCCTGCAATAAATAAAGCTTAGCAATTATAAGTAATAGATATAAATTATTAATATAATAATATTTTAAATTACCTATTAACTTTTTTGTTAATTGGTATTGGACAGCCATTTAAATATTCCAAGCTAGGTCTGAATGAGAGTTGAATCTATGAAAGTACAACGTTTTTTAGGGTTCCGTACCCAAAGGGTAAAACGGGACCCTATTACTAAGACTCCGCTGTCCGTCTGTCTGTCTGTCTGTCTGTCTGTCTGTCTGTCCGTCTGTCACTAGGCTATAGCTCATTAACCTTGATAGTTAGACGGTTGAAATTTTCACAGATGGTGTATTTCTGTTGCCGCTATAACAACAATTACTAAAAACAGAATAAAGTTAAAAATAATAGAGGGTCCCCATACAAGAAACGTGTTTTTTTCGGCATTTCACGCCATCTATGAACGCTTATTTAGGTAAACGTCCCATAGATGGCGTTATATTGAAATGTCAATCCCTAACACCTTTGTTAGACGTTAGATGGCGTTATAAGAAATAAAATGTTTACTAATTATTATTTTTTGCTGGCGAAAAATGATAGTGGTATTTTTTGCTCGATCTTATAAAATACTGTTATGTGGTACGGAACCCTACTAGTGCGAATCCGAATTGCACTTGGCCAGTTTATTTTTTGTTACATTTTAAATAATTAACAGGAGTATTTCATTAGATATATTACAAAATCCTGTTCATGTGAACCCAACTCCCATATGCAAAGTATTTATCAGCAATTCCTTGCAATATTATGTTTAATCCTTTTTAAGGATATAAAAAGTGAAAAATATCGGAAGAATACATTAACATAAGTAGACCTTGTAACGTATAAAAGACCTTGACCTCTAAAAGCCATTTTATGGCATTTTGTTTATTTGTCGTTGTATGTTCATTTGTAGTTGTATTGTTATCGGTAAACAGACAGTGAGATTAATTGATAGCTTTTATGAAAAGTACATTTTGTGATGTTTAATCAATAAGTATTATATTATTGTCGGATATATCGCTGGCGCCAATTTGAGAGGAAAATTTCAGCAAGTATTATTATATCGTTAACCACAATTCAAAACGTCATTGTACCGACGGGATTCGAACCCGTACCCCCTGGGAAACAAAGTGCCTAAGTGCTCTGACTAACTAAGCCACAGTACAAATCTATCAATACGACAAAATTAAACTTTTAAATTTTGGATTATGTGTAACAATGTAAAAATAAAGTGTGTAACACTTAAAGAAATACAAGTATTATTATAGTTGGTAAATAAACCTGATTTTAAAACCAACATGAGTGTTTTTTTTTAATTCAGATATAATTTTACTCTACATAATACATACATAGGTAGGTAGAGGTAGGCAAATACTACTTCTTATTTATTGTAGTCAATTAAGAATACATTATATAACGATTTGATTTGTCGGCAAACAACGTTTTTAGGGTTCTGTACCCAAAAGGTAAAACGGGACCCTATTACTAAGACTCCGCTGTCCGTCTGTCTGTCTATCTGTCTGTCTGTCTGTCCGTCTGTCACCAGGCTATAGCTCATTAACCGTGATAGTTAGACAGTTAAAATTTTCACAGATGGTGTATTTCTGTTGCCGCTAGAACAACAAATACTAAAAACATAATATCGTTTAAAAACTAAAAACAACCGACTTCAATGCCGCGCTATTCATTTTCAGTACCAATTTTGAGATGTTTATCTCAATATCTCTGGAGATACTTATCATACCTCGATAAAATTACCATGGTACTACACTTGGGATATCTCCTTTCGAACAAAAAAAGAATAATCGAAATCGGTTCATAAACGACGAAGTTATCCGCGAACAAACATAAAAAAAATAAAAAAAATAAAAAAATAATAAATAAATATACGGTCGAATTGAGAAACCTCCTCCTTTTTTTGAAGTCGGTTAAAAATAAAGTTAAAAATTAAAGGAGGTCCCCATACAAAAAACGTGTTTTTAAACGCCATCTATCTAATTAGTTTCGGCAAAATGACATAGATGGCGCTAGTAAACGAGCCCCGTTTTTCTAGATCGCGACCAAACCAAATATTATTGGTAATATTAATTAATCAAATATATGAGGTTTAAACTCTGTTATGTTTTGTATTGTACGGAACCCTCCCTAAGTAAGAAACGCGATGCTGACTCGCACTTGGCCAGTTTTATTCAGTTTATGCGAAGTTTGACAGAGAATATACGCTGAATAGGTACCGACACGTTTTTTTTAAGTTGGTAAAATACTAAATATTGTGTACTTCAAGACTCGTCAAATGATAGTTAGTAATTACTGTTATAACCTATTGTTCTGAGTTAAGTAGGTTAACGTAGTTCTTACATACCTTAGTCTATTAGTTGGTAATAGATTTTATGTAAAGATAATAATGTATTATAATAAAATCGTTAAAAAAACTAAAAACAACCGACTTCAATGCCACGCTATTAATTTTCAGTACCAATTTTGAGGTATTTATCTCCATATCTCTGGAGATATTCATCAGACCTCGATAAAATTAATATGATACCACCACTTGGGTATCTCCTTTCTAACAAAATAAGAATAATTAAAATCGGTTCATAAACGACGAAGTTATCTGTGAACAAACATTTAAAAAAAAAAACATATATACCGTTGAATTGAGAAACCTCCTTTTTTTTGAAGTCGGTAAAAAATGAGCATATTTTGAATAATTATATATTTTTTAATAATAAATGTAGATTGTTATTGTGGTGGATATAATTATTCTGGTAATTAAAACAATAATATTTTAAATTTAAATTGTATCGCACCTCACAACTTTGGTCATATCGTCATACAAATTATAATGACGCAAAATGATGATAAAGTCATGAATATTAAGCAACGTGAATGTTTATTGAGATATCAAACCTGTTTTGGTTTATTTTGATATTTAATACTAAATAAGTATTATATTATATATTATAAATTCTAAGTGTTTCCCATGGTAACGCAAAACTTTGGATTATTCAAATTTTGCGCGTCACTACACTCCTAGGCAAGTTTTTCTGTTAGAATTTACGCCAAACGCATACATAAAGATAGAAATAACATTTTTGGTTAAAACTGTTGTGGAAATCTTTTCCCATCACTAGTTATTTCCATACACTTGTTACACCGAGTCTATTACACAGAGACTTTAGAATATAAATTATTGAGCGTAATTCTGTTAAAAATCTTTTTGTACAATTATTGTATAATAAAATTGTACAATTGTACGGTTCAATTCAGATAATTTAAGATCGTTTAAAAAAAACTAAAAGAACCGACTTCAAACGTCACGCTAGTCATTTTTAGTACTAAGTTTGAGGTGTTTATCTTCATACCTCTGGAGATACTGAACATATCTCGATGAAATTTAAATGGGCCTACCTCTAAAGTTATACCATTTCAAATAAAAAAATAGTTTTCATATGGGTTAAGGCATCTTAGAGTAATCGGTGAACATACATAAAAAAAAAACATACAGTCGAACATAGAATCTCCTCCTTTTTTGAAGTCGGTTAAAAATAAAGTTAAAAATTAAAGGAGGTCCCCATACAAAAAACGTGTTTTTAAACGCCATCTATCTAATTAGTTTCGGCAAAATGACATAGATGGCGCTAGTAAACGAGCCCCGTTTTTCTAGATCGCGACCAAACCAAATATTATTGGTAATATTAATTAATCAAATATATGAGGTTTAAACTCTGTTATGTTTTGTATTGTACGGAACCCTCCCTAAGTAAGAAACGCGATGCTGACTCGCACTTGGCCAGTTTTATTCAGTTTATGCGAAGTTTGACAGAGAATATACGCTGAATAGGTACCGACACGTTTTTTTTAAGTTGGTAAAATACTAAATATTGTGTACTTCAAGACTCGTCAAATGATAGTTAGTAATTACTGTTATAACCTATTGTTCTGAGTTAAGTAGGTTAACGTAGTTCTTACATACCTTAGTCTATTAGTTGGTAATAGATTTTATGTAAAGATAATAATGTATTATAATAAAATCGTTAAAAAAACTAAAAACAACCGACTTCAATGCCACGCTATTAATTTTCAGTACCAATTTTGAGGTATTTATCTCCATATCTCTGGAGATATTCATCAGACCTCGATAAAATTAATATGATACCACCACTTGGGTATCTCCTTTCTAACAAAATAAGAATAATTAAAATCGGTTCATAAACGACGAAGTTATCTGTGAACAAACATTTAAAAAAAAAAACATATATACCGTTGAATTGAGAAACCTCCTTTTTTTTGAAGTCGGTAAAAAATGAGCATATTTTGAATAATTATATATTTTTTAATAATAAATGTAGATTGTTATTGTGGTGGATATAATTATTCTGGTAATTAAAACAATAATATTTTAAATTTAAATTGTATCGCACCTCACAACTTTGGTCATATCGTCATACAAATTATAATGACGCAAAATGATGATAAAGTCATGAATATTAAGCAACGTGAATGTTTATTGAGATATCAAACCTGTTTTGGTTTATTTTGATATTTAATACTAAATAAGTATTATATTATATATTATAAATTCTAAGTGTTTCCCATGGTAACGCAAAACTTTGGATTATTCAAATTTTGCGCGTCACTACACTCCTAGGCAAGTTTTTCTGTTAGAATTTACGCCAAACGCATACATAAAGATAGAAATAACATTTTTGGTTAAAACTGTTGTGGAAATCTTTTCCCATCACTAGTTATTTCCATACACTTGTTACACCGAGTCTATTACACAGAGACTTTAGAATATAAATTATTGAGCGTAATTCTGTTAAAAATCTTTTTGTACAATTATTGTATAATAAAATTGTACAATTGTACGGTTCAATTCAGATAATTTAAGATCGTTTAAAAAAAACTAAAAGAACCGACTTCAAACGTCACGCTAGTCATTTTTAGTACTAAGTTTGAGGTGTTTATCTTCATACCTCTGGAGATACTGAACATATCTCGATGAAATTTAAATGGGCCTACCTCTAAAGTTATACCATTTCAAATAAAAAAATAGTTTTCATATGGGTTAAGGCATCTTAGAGTAATCGGTGAACATACATAAAAAAAAAACATACAGTCGAACATAGAATCTCCTCCTTTTTTGAAGTCGGTTAAAAATATATTGCTAGTTTCAATAATCTACCGTAAGTATTCCTTAGAAGCGATGCTTAGTTAAGGTTGTTTCTTCGATCAATAAAAAAAAAGTTATTATAGAATAACATAGAATACATTAGTATTTATTGCTTAAACTGTGTATACAAAAGATCTTATAATGTATTATAGTTCCAACAATTTGTTCTTCTCGAACATGCTATATGTACACTCGTATTAGTGGTGTACGAGTAGGTAACCTACTATAACTAGGTATCTATTTTAAATTATAAATCTACATTTAAATACTTAATTACTACTACTACTATTTTGGCATATCAAAAATATTAGCCCGTTGGGGCAGACTGGTTCTAGAGTGGAGACCGCGAATCAGCAAACGTAGAGTAGGACGCCCTGTGACTAGGTGGAGCGACGACATTCGCAAAGCGGTGGGCAGTGACTGGAAACAAAGAGCCGAAGACCGGGCTCAGTGGCGTGTCTTGGGGGGAGGCCTATGTCCAGCAGTGGACTGATACCGGCTGATAATGATGATGATGAAAAATATTAGGCAATACCAATTATAATATAGACAATATACAATATAGAGGGTATGTGAGACTCTACTAGAAAAATATCTCTACACCGCTTTCTAGAACAAAATCAAAACAGGAATTTTGGTTTATAGGTGTTTATCAGATCCGTAAAAGTTGTAATAAAGCTCGCAACACATGGTGGTTATAAAATTTGGGGAAAACCAGCGTATTAAATACGAGGTATCGGGTTTACCCGGTCGTCTGAAGGTTTACCTTAGTACTTTATACAGTTATAGCTCTGAGTAAAGGTATACCCAAATACGTGCAGAATATGTTATCTATATAAACTCTAATTTGGTAGAGTTAGAGTTTATCTCGTACTTTATTTTGATGTTAAAGTTTTATACTTTATACTTACTTTGTTTACAGTTTTACTTTTTTGTTCTAAAACATGACACGAACACGCTCGCTGTACTAAATTTAGAACAGTGAAAGTTTTATTTATGAAAGCTTGTGGCTAAGTTAATGGTAAGTGGTTACACATGCAACTACATATTGACAACTGCAATATTTAGGGAATGATGTGTTGCCTGATCTTATAAGAGGATTTTATGCATTGGTATAAATCTCACAGAATACTAGTTAGTTTTGCTGTTCTGTGGTGTGGTGTCATCAAATTTTAATTCGTTTTAAGGTGCGGCCACACCGCGGCGTCCTGCAATCTGCGGGCGCGATCTTAGTACTTTTCAATTGTTTTCTGATCGCGTTTGGTGTGAACCAGTCTGTACAAATACTACTGCGCTATCTGATTGCCGCCTAGATCGCGCACGCAGGACGTTGCGGTGTGTCCGTACCTTTAAGGTTTCACCTTTTGGTTTGATTTTTGATGGTGACAGATCAAGATAGACGCTTGTACAAAAATTATGTGCAATGCAATGTTCAGAATTGTACCACTCACTCCACTGCGGCCATTATCAGTTCACCAGGATGTTAATTATTTAATTCCATATTACTAGCGTTAATATAGATTAAAGTAAGTATCAAGTCATTAGGTTTTATTCTGAAGTCTATTTAAACACAAACTGCTTTAAATACGACAGCAACAATCATTCACAACAGCGAAGCGGATACGATCTGCCATTTCAAAATGTTAATTAAAAACGGTTCCTCCGAAATTTTGCTACAAACATCAAGATTTAATAATCGGAATGCTCTTATTTGTATCTCGACGTTTCGTTTCCTTATTTGAAGGATGTTAATTGGCTGTGAACGCCATGTTTCATGCATGTGCCGCTGACTCGGCGAATTGTACTTGTTGCGGTTTAATTTTGTTCCGGTTCTGTTTACTTGTGGCATTTTGTTCGTTGTGTTTTTATTTTATGTGTAAATTTTGTAATGTCTGGTAAAACTGTGGTAGCATTCTTGGATGATGACGACAAGAAATTCATCATCTTAATAAGGTTAACTTAAGGAACTGTATGTTTTGGGATTTTGGTATTTATAAAGGTATTAATTTGTCCTGAAGCATTTTGGTTGTAAAAAAAGTTGAGAACTGATTTAAATAATGCTCAGAACACTCACAGTTATCATAGAATAGAATAAAAATACTCTTTATTGAAAGTATTTAATAAAGAGTATTTGTATTCTATTCTATAGATATCCTTTGCTGGTAAGCAAAGAAAACATATCACATGAATTACTTTAAGTCAATGGTATTTCAATTGGCGGTGTTATCGCTAAGAGCGATATCTTCCAGACAACATTTGGATGTACAGTATCATAGACACACGCCAACAATGGTAAATAATATTTGTATCTCAAAGAATGTGATGAAAAAGTGAATAATATTGTACCAGATATTATTCAAGAGAAAAGCTTTAATGACGATCTTCCACTTTTCTTTTCCCCTCTCTTCCACGCAATGTTTAAAACATTTCACACTATACTTTTTGTATGATAAATAACAGGACAAGCAATACGCTTGCCTAATGGTAAGTAATAACATCTGCTTATAACAAACTCTGTTCTCTCTCAAAACTTTAGAATGCCACACTTTTAACAGGCACTGTACCGATACAGAATAAAATAAACAAATGAATAATACATACCGAAACCTGGAGGCTTAGGGGGATTTTTTCCACGCCAGGTAGCAGAGCACACCATCCCGACGCACAAAGCAAAGACAACAAATCGTGACAGCATCTTCTAGATATTCCCTAAACTTTATAATCTTCTCAAAGTCGAACGTGTCCACGTGTGATAAACTATTTAGTAATTTAGAGTCACCGCACAACGTATGTCTGCGAGTTTGAGATCCGACTGACCGACCCGGAGTCGTAACCTTGTTTTTATTCAACACGGCCGTTTAAACTTACGACTTGTTTTCAGAGACTTGAATTCGAGACGTTCTTGTTTTGTTATCTAATCGAGCTTCTTTTTTGTTTTGATTTATTGATTTTATGTGATAGGTACATTGTTAACGTAAATCGCTTCAGTGCGGATTTTACGAAACTTGACAAGAATTACTCCAGAGTAAATTGTGTAAGTCGTTATTCGTTCAAAGAATAACCATAAATTTTTGACGTTTCCAATGATTTACTTATTTTACTTTTTTTTTAACCTATTTATTTACGAGTTATTCCAAGGCGAGTTTGGTCGTTTACCAATTACGTATGGTGTTAATTATTTTTGCGGTATGTTTACTGTTATTTTTTTTAATTGCACCTTAATGTGTGACTGTAAACATTGTTTCGATTGCGTGACTAATTTCCTTGAATATTTTCTATAGTGGTTTCTAAACGTTTATCGTACAAAATACAATATAAGTTAAACTAAAGTCAGACAAGACAATGTCAGTGCTGCAGTGTAGCCCACACTAGACAATGAGGTCGTGTCTTGGGCTTCTTGGGCTTCAGACTGATAAGCTAGTTATTTTCTATTACCAATTTTATAATTAACTAATCCAATTTTTTAGTTATAAATTATATTTTTTATAGTTAATTATTTTATAGTTATAATTTGATTTATAATTATAAATTACATTAATGTTTTTCTTTATGTACTTAGAACAAACGAGATCGTTCGATTTAATGTCACAGAAGATTTAAATATTTTGGTCAAGTAATAATTAAAGATCATTTAAAAAACTATAAGAAGCGAAATATTATGTTTCTTTGAAGTGTCACACACTTTATATTTTTTAAATTGTTAAACACAATCCAAAATGTCATCGTAGCGCCGGGACTCGAACCCGCACCCCCCGGATTACACGTCCAGGTGCTCTGCTAATTAAGCCACGGTTCGATCCATCGATACGACGAAATTAGTGGATTGCATTTGTTAACCCAATTATGCATTGGTGGCGCCATCTATGACTACTTATTACGTAAGTTAATCATTCGGAAAAAACTTAACTTACGTAATAAGTAGTCATAGATGGCGCCACAATTTAAAAGAACCGACTTCAAACGTCGCTCTAGTCAAATTAACCAGTAGCCATTATCATGTCATCTAAGTATGTAAATGCATCGCAATACAAATATTGATATATTAAAAACCTATATTTGATAACCAATATTAAGAAACCTATATTCCCTATTAGATTTAGTTAACATTTAAATTAAACCACCTGAGAAGGGTACTCTTTAAAAAAAAGAATTTTCCAAATCGGTTCTTCTAGTTATCGGTGAACATACATATAAAGAATGCGACGAATTGACAACCTCCTCCTTTTTTGTGAAGTCGGTTAAAAAGGCTGTCCATAATTTATTTTAGTAACAATATTATGTCGGCTGTCACGTGTGTAAACGGCCTTAAGAAGGACGCGGCGTCGAGGAATGCGTTCTTGGTTTTTACGGTGATTCATCAATTTTATCGTAAACAAACTTTTTACGATTTCGCGTTGTGAAGACTAGATCCGTGATATGACGTATTGCTGGAATCCAGTGTCGCTTTGGGATCCACTTAGCGATTGTGATTAATAATTTTATGAGTTTTTTGATGTCACACATTTCAACGTCATCTGGGTGGACCTTCAAAGTGTGTTATTGAAAAGGCGTTGGAAGACGACATATCTTAATTGGATAAATAAAATAAAATATCTATATTTCAAGCTACATAACCCATAAGTCCATCCTCTCTAGATGTCACTATCTTACCTTGGCTACAATAAATCTAGCAATATTTCCAGTATCTACAATATCCGTATTGCCTTGAGCAACGCCCAAAAATTGCATTAGCTAGTAGATATTATATTAATGATTTTTTTTCTACACCAAACTGGGTAGCGCTTGACCACTATCTCACCTGATGTTAAATGATGACGATCGAAGATGGAGCCTGCTTACCTAAAAGATACATATTCACTCGCGATTTGAAGACCCCTATATTTTTCTTAATCGGAAACACAGACTCAGGCATGGTATTCCATTCCCTGGCGGTTCATATAATGAACGAAGAAGCAAATCGCATAGTTCGGGTAAATGGTATATCCACCATAAATCGGTGGCGCCTTTTATTATCCTTGTATAATATTGTAATATTATAGACAATATAGATAAACTCGTAGTGCTTCTATGTTAAAATCTAATATTTATATGTATGTTAGTCTGTATGGTATTTATAATATGGGTCAAAGAATCAAGAATCAAAGCATTTATTCAGTATGTAGGCAGTATAAATATACGCACATATACACGTCAAAATCATAAATCATAAAATAAATCATAACCAATTATCAAGTAAACATAGCAAAAGCAGAATTTAACGCTTTGAATTAGAAAAAAAAAGTAATGAACCATTCAGCTGTCATCCAATCGTTTACATCAGAATATTAAAAAAAAATTAAAGTAGGTTAAAACCAACCATACATGTAACTGTGTGTTTCAGTACTTCAGACAATTTTTATATAAAAAAAATAAAAAAGTGAAATAGTGAAACACAACATAGAGAAACGCATACCGATCACAGTACATATCATGATCCAAATGGAACTGATAGTCCGTCTGTCAGCTGCATAATATTGTTTAAGTAAAAATAAAAATGGCAAGCCTAGAAAGAAAATCTGCGGACAAAAGGGGAAAACTGAATGGCTGTTGAATCTACCGGTGTTTCGGAAATACTCAGAGAAGGGTCTTAGTGTACATGTACTGTTTTCTTAAGTTACCTGAATTAAAGATTTAAAGAAAAAGAAAAGAAAAAGATTATCATCTACTCTTTCTGATCTCGTTGCTAAATTAGGTACCATTTACCAAGGCAGGTACCAAGCTTAGGCGTTTTTAGGGTTCCGTAGCCGAATGGCAAAAAACGGAACCCTTATAAATTCATCATGTCTGTCTGTCTGTCTCTCTGTCTGTCTGTCTGTCTGTCTGTCCGTCCGTATGTCACAGCCATTTTATTCCGAAACTGTTAAGACTACAGAATTGAAACTTGGTAGGTAGATGTATTCTGTGAACCGCTTTCCGATTTTTATACAAAAATAAAAAATATAAAAGTTTAAGGGGGGGCATCCCATACATAGAACTGAAACAAAAAAAAAATTCTTTAAACCTATACGTGTGGGGTGTCTATGGATAGGTCTTTAAAAATGACATTGAGGTTCTTAAAATCATTTTTTCTTTAAGTCAATCATTTGAAAGATAGGCGCGTCTAAAGTGGTAAAATGTGTGTCCCCCCCCTCTAACTTTTAAAGTATGGGAGTGAAAAATTTAAAAAATATATGCTGTAGATCTCAATAAAAACTAACAACGAAAATTGGTTTGAACGAGATACAGTCAGCAGTTCTAGAGATATGGCGATCGCAAAGATAACTTTGTTTTTCATACAAACACTATGAAAAACAAGGTTAATATTGTAGTTGCGAAAAATCATAGTTAAGGAATACTTAACTGTGTTACGGAACCCTACGAGTGCGAGTTTGACTTGCACTTGGCCAGTTTTTTTTTACGTCAGTTCACCCCGTGACGCGACGGGACGATTCTTTTTGTGTTGCGCGGCGCAGCGCGGTGCAGCTTGACGCAGCGAGGCGAGTGCGGCCGAATCATTGCAATGAAATGTGTATCTTATTGTGTAGTAAATAGAGTTTAATTCTTTATCACGCAGCTTCCCGCTGCGCTGCGTGGCGCAGCCTGAATTTATTTATTTATTTATAGTAAACCAACAGTTTCAATTAAAACTAAATGATTGACAGTATATAAACTATAAAACCAATTAAAGGCTCACACGTATACGAAAACAGATTATGGTATGAAAAAATGTGAGCATAAACAATAAGTAATACAAAGCAACATAAATATAGAAACCATAATAATACTTATATATCTTGAAAATTCAGCAAATACACTACTTCACAAAAAATACTAGTTGCCACCGAATCAACTCAATGAAATGTGTATCTATTTGTGTAGTAAATAAATTTGTTTCTTGTATCACTCTCTTAATAATTGCGCGCCGCGTTGCGTCGCGTCGCGTCGTGGTGTGAGCCGACTCATATAATAATAACTCGTATTGGTCAAGTACAAGAGACTTGTCCAATTATTGTACAATCGGGAATCAGAAATATTGCTTTTATCATTGCTCGAAATCCTACTATAAAATAGACAACAATACAATGGGACCAAATCGAAAATATAGCCTCTCAAACAAAATAAGAATTTTCCAAATCATTTAATAATAGACGGAATTCCGAGTAATATGGTACGGCATCACCGCGGCATCCTGCGTCCGCGATCTAGCCGGCGATCAGATAGCGCAGTAGTACCTATTTGTACCGACTTATTCACACCAAACGCGATCTAGGTCGATAAGAAAACAATTGAAAATCAGGTCGCGAACGCGCACGCGGACGCAGGACGCTGCGGTGTGGTCGTACCTTTAACAAACATAAAAAAGTAAAGTGAAATTGAGAACCACCTACTTTTTAACCGACTTCACAAAAAAGTAGGGGGTTCTCAATTTGTCGGAATACTTTTTTTTAAGTCGATTTCAAAGGAGATGCCCTTCCATTATCTAGACCCTTCAATGTTCACATTATCATATTTTGTGGCGTGAACACTTTTCATAACTTCAATGCTAAATTTATGATTTATTGTTAAACAAGATAACCTTTGCAAACAGTTCATTGAAGTCCTTTGATAAGAGTACACCATTTATCTAAGTAAGCTCTATACAGAAGGTATGGGTTTAATGCCAGGTTTACACGAATTTGTTTTACTGCTAAGCGTTTAGCGGTACTAGGGAGTACATGGTAGTTTAGAAGAGATCGCATAAAGCGATAAAATAGTTGTTACGCTTTTTTAACCGACTTCAAAAAAAGGAGGAGGTTTCTCAATTCGACGGTATATATTTTTTTTTATTTTTTTTTTTTATGTTTGTTCGCGGATAACTTCGTCGTTTATGAACCGATTTCGATTATTCTTTTTTTGTTCAAAAGGAGATATCCCAAGTGTGGTACCATGGTAATTTTATTGAGGTATGATAAGTATCTCCAGAGATATTGAGATAAACATCTCAAAATTGGTACTGAAAATGAATAGCGCGGCATTGAAGTCGTTTGTTTTTTAGTTTTTAACCGACTTCAAAAAAAGGAGGAGGTTTCTCAATTCGACCGTATATTTTTTTTTTTTTTTTTTTTTTTTTATGTTTGTTCGGGGATAACTTCGTCGTTTATGCACCGATTTTGATTATTCTTTTTTTGTTCGAAAGGAGATATCCCAAGTGTGGTACCATGGTAATTTTATCTTAAAATTGGTACTGAAAATGAACATTGAAGTCGGTTCTTTTTTAGTTTTTAAACGATATTATTATACTTATTATTTGGCTTAATTTGCAAAACTGTTTAACTGAGGAATTATCCATCTATTTTTATACAACGAGTGTCTTTTCCAAAATTATTGAAATGGCTGACTTACCGTCAAAAAGTAGCTTACCACTATCACGGAATATATAACAGTAAAAGTACTACCATCAAGGAATTATCTACCCTTGAAAGTCAGATCATTCTAGGCCTAGCGTGTTCACCAACCTTTATCAACACATCATCGCTTACCATTGGGCGAGATAGTTACCAATCTCTAGCTTATCAGATATAAAAAACCGGCCAAGTCGAGTAGAACTCGTCCATCGAGGCTTCCGTACCAACGTTGGTATCTACCAATTAAGCTAGACCTCTAAATTGTATCAGCTTTCATATAACTCAGAGGTCCATCTTAATTGGAGTATACTATGTATGTATGTATGGTGTACCTATAGGGTACTTCCGGTTGACCTAGAATTGTCAATTTTGGTTAAAAGCAAGGTCTTACAACACAAGTAAAGGAAAAATTCAGAAAAAAAAAAGTTGAAAATTAAGGTACATTTTGGTACTAAGAAGTTTTCACGAAAATCTAAATTTGCCCTTATCTTTTTATTGTGTTGACTCAAGACCTTGATTTTAATACACCCAATAGGGACTATAGACTTCAGTATCAGGTATAAATTTCAACTTGCTAGGTCCACCTGTTCCTGAGAAAATCAGTGGTGACACACGGACAGACGGACAGACCGACGGACAGACAGACGGACGGACATACATACAGACAGACGGACAAGAAAGTGATCTTATAAGGGTTCTTTTTTTTACCTTTTGAGGTACTGAACCCTAAAAAGCATAGACATTAAGGCCCAGTTTCACCGGTTACTGATAAAGTTTCAATAATTATCTGACAGATGATGCCATACGAAAGCTGTCAAAAATCTGTCAGATAAGTTCCTAATAGGGCTATCAGGAACCAGTGAAACTGGCCCTAAAGAATGTCTTTGTCTTTGTAAATAAAGCTTCGTGTAAACTCACCTTATATCAGTTGCAAGAGTTCATTGAAAAGTCACTTGATAAAAGTACATTTATTTCTCATACAAAGTCCCCAGTTTATCACGTGTATTATAAATATAATGTTTTACTTAATTAGTTAATCTTACTAAACATAATGTTAACATTTAACAATGCATAATGTTAAATGTTAAGGCCAAAAACTTATCGTATTTCAATGTTACACATACTCACATACTTGCATATTTTTTATTATTATAAAGCAGCAATGTGATTAGATGTACAGATTACTCAATTATTGATTTAAATATTGCTAACTTGCGGAAGTTTGTGAATACTCAATTTCAAGTTTATGTAATTGTAGTATCTGTTCCTTCCTATTTTATATACAGAGTGATTCAGATTCTATCTATGGATCGAAGACCTCACTAACACCCATATGCATAGTCGCTTCTTCAAGATTTCCTCCACTCGAATGTGATTTGACTCAACCTCAAGAATAAAATCGGTATGCAGAAAGAAAAAAAAAATCCTCGACTTGAGCAAATTCCTCAGTCGAGTCGAGTAATGAACTGTCAAACTCAAGGTACGTCGCGATCTACCTTAAGGTCTTCTCAAAGCTTGTTATCAGCGCTTTCAAAGTTATTTCCTAGGTTACTTCAAGTTTTAATATGTATAATAATAATATAATGAATAAACTAATGACGTCATTCCTTCACTCAACCTCGACTCGCCCTTACTGGAGGTTCCTCACTGGAGGGTGAAGACGTAACTGACGTACTGATTTCAAGGGTGTTTTCAAGAATTCCTTGAGGTGACCTTGACTAAGGTCGAGTGGAGGAAATCTTGAGGAACCGACTATGCATATGGGTGTATGTATCTATTGAATTCCCCCATGTGTGTTGATCGATTTATATAGTTTCCAACACAATTGAGTTTTTTTGTTTTCTAGTTGGTGCCCTTTTGTTGATTATTTTTCTTAATTGTCTCCTAAATAATTAAAAGTAGAGCCGTAATGTTTTAGTGACTGTAAATATTTAACAATTTTTTCAGAGTTAATGACAATTTATTCTTGTATTTGTTATTTTCCGAGAAAAAAATCAATTATATATTTTTTTTATATGATTATTTAATTCTACTTTCAACGGGCTATTCGTCAAAAAATCCAGTACAAAATAAAAAATAATGTATTAATAAAATTTTCTACATAATGGATCTGCTGCCTGCCAAACTGCATGTGGCTTTGGCAATAGATTCAAGTACAAATTAAATTATCGAAATCTCAATGATTAGTAGTATTGATACACTACTTATCTAACACCATGCTTCGTTTGATCCACTGGTTTTCAATCATGCTGTATATTCTAATACAAGTTTTCCCGAGGATGCTCTAACTTAAAATAGGCGCCAACGAAGTCCCAGAAACTGTTACGAGTAATAAACAAGTGTTTGGACACAGAATAATTATTAGTACTACGTAGTTATCATTTACTTTCGCTCCAGCAGGCTGCAATACTTGGTCATTGTAGTTCTGATGTAGGTAAATATCAAAATAACTACAGTATGAGGTTCTAAATACAAAAGCAAAATTTTATTTTTTATCATTTTAGTAGATGTGGCCAATAAGGCCACGGATTGCCGTAAAGTAACGTATGAAATAATATTACGTCTAAATCAATTTTATACGTGCCATTAAATGTACGAACCACAAAATTATAAAGAATAAGGTAGGTATGTTTCTTTGAAGTGTTACACACTTTATATTTTTGAAAATTGTTAAACACAATCCAAAATGTCATCGTAACGATGGGACTTGAACCCGCAACCTCCACTAATTTCGTCGTAACGATACATCGCACTGTGACTTAATTGGCAAAGCACCTGGACATGTTATCCAGAAGGTTGTGGGTTCAAGTCCCGTCGGTACGATGACATTTTGGATTGTGTTTAACAATTTTCAAATAAGGTAGTTATTTATATTTCTGTGGTACGAACTGAGTACCGAGAGCGTCGGGCCTCGGACAGGACGGCACGTACAGCGTTCGTTTCAAACACATGCTAACGCTTAGTAGTGTTTGCGGGCTCCACTCAGCCGGTACTCAGGACACTATTACGCGCTAGAATGTGTTTGAAACGAGCGCTGCACGCCCCGCCCTGCTCAACGCTCAACTAGAATGGGCATTCAGGTCGTACACTAAGCCAGCAACTTACGACTACAAATTCAATAATATAGGAGATTAAACTCCACTACGCGTAAAGGAAAGTGAACGTAACCATAGTGGGTCAGCCGCAGCGCCGGCATATTGTCACCGTGACTTCGGCCACAGAAGAGATATACTATAGTTCTATACGGCTAAGTGGCGCCGAGCTCACGGAAAAAGTCACTTGGGGAAATGGCAGCGTACGTTTAACCTTACAACCTCATGTCAATGTCATAACAATGATTTTAATTAATTGTCCGTAAAATAAGATAGTACAACTCTTTCTTGCTTTAATGTCTTGGCTTGGCGCCACTTCAGGTTCGTGAGCATGTCCCGAGGCGACGCGATGACGTTATGATCTCAGAGTAACAATTACTATAGTAACAATTACTATAGTAACGCTGCGCTGCTGATCCACTATGGTTACGTTCACTTTCATTTACGCGTAGTGGAGTTTAATCTCCTATATTATTGAGATTGTAGTCGTAAGTTGCTTAGTGTACGACGTGAGGGTATGATGTAATGTGCGCCAACTAATGAAACGGCTACAATACTTGCGAGTATAATTATTATTAAACTAGCTGCGCCCCGCGTTAAGAAGTATCTTATAGCCCTTCCTTATCTATAGTACTGGCTATCCCTATACAACATTTCAGCTGAATCAATCCAGCCGTTTGACCGTAAAAAAGTCCGTAAGTAAGGTGGCGTAATCGGGAGAACGGTCGGCTTTGAAGCCAGAGATACCGAGTTCAAACTCCGCCGTACACCAATGGATGATTCAATTAAAAAGTGTATGTGCGCTTTTCACTGTGGACCTCCGGTGAAGGAAAAACATCGTTAAGAAACCTACCACCCCCGCAAGGTGGTAGGACGCTATTTAGTGTCCGCCTGGCCAGCTACCACCTTCAAGTTAGAACATCTGTTGCCAAATATCTAATGTGTTCCGGCAGCTATCCTTGAGGACGCTGCGGTGTGGTCGTACCTTTAACAAACATAAAAAAGTAAAGTGAAATTGAGAACCACCTACTTTTTAACCGACGTCACAAAAAATTAGGGGGTTCTCAATTTGTCGGAATACTTTTTTTTAAGTCGATTTCAAAGGAGATGCCCTTCCATTATATAGACCCTTCAATGTTCACATTATCATATTTTGTGGCGTGAACACTTTTCATAACTTCAATGCTAAATTTATGATTTATTGTTAAACAAGATAACCTTTGCAAACAGTTCATTGAAGTCCTTTGATAAGAGTACACCATTTATCTAAGTAAGCTCTATACAGAAGGTATGGGTTTAATGCCAGGTTTACACGAATTTGTTTTACTGCTAAGCGTTTAGCGGTACTAGGGAGTACATGGTAGTTTAGAAGAGATCGCATAAAGCGATAAGATAGTTGTTACGCTTTTTTAACCGACTTCAAAAAAAGGAGGAGGTTTTTCAATTCGACGGTATATTTTTTTTTTTTTTTTTTTTATGTTTGTTCGCGGATAACTTCGTCGTTTATGAACCGATTTCGATTATTCTTTTTTTGTTCAAAAGGAAATATCCCAAGTGTAGTACCATGGTAATTTTATTGAGGTATGATAAGTATCTCCAGAGATATTGAGATAAACATCTCAAAATTGGTACTGAAAATGAATAGCGCGGCATTGAAGTCGTTTGTTTTTTAGTTTTTAACCGACTTCAAAAAAAGGAGGAGGTTTCTCAATTCGACCGTATATTTTTTTTTATTTTTTTTTTTTTTATGTTTGTTCGGGGATAACTTCGTCGTTTATGCACCGATTTTGATTATTCTTTTTTTGTTCGAAAGGAGATATCCCAAGTGTGGTACCATGGTAATTTTATCTTAAAATTGGTACTGAAAATGAACATTGAAGTCGGTTCTTTTTTAGTTTTTAAACGATATTATTATACTTATTATTTGGCTTAATTTGCAAAACTGTTTAACTGAGGAATTATCCATCTATTTTTATACAACGAGTGTCTTTTCCAAAATTATTGAAATGGCTGACTTACTGTCAAAAAGTAGCTTACCACTATCACGGAATATATAACAGTAAAAGTACTACCATCAAGGAATTATCTACCCTTGAAAGTCAGATCATTCTAGGCCTAGCGTGTTCACCAACCTTTATCAACACATCATCGCTTACCATTGGGCGAGATAGTTACCAATCTCTAGCTTATCAGATATAAAAAACCGGCCAAGTCGAGTAGAACTCGTCCATCGAGGCTTCCGTACCAACGTTGGTATCTACCAATTAAGCTAGACCTCTAAATTGTATCAGCTTTCATATAACTCAGAGGTCCATCTTAATTGGAGTATACTATGTATGTATGTATGGTGTACCTATAGGGTACTTCCGGTTGACCTAGAATTGTCAATTTTGGTTAAAAGCAAGGTCTTACAACACAAGTAAAGGAAAAATTCAGAAAAAAAAAAGTTGAAAATTAAGGTACATTTTGGTACTAAGAAGTTTTCACGAAAATCTAAATTTGCCCTTATCTTTTTATTGTGTTGACTCAAGACCTTGATTTTAATACACCCAATAGGGACTATAGACTTCAGTATCAGGTATAAATTTCAACTTGCTAGGTCCACCTGTTCCTGAGAAAATCAGTGGTGACACACGGACAGACGGACAGACCGACGGACAGACAGACGGACGGACATACATACAGACAGACGGACAAGAAAGTGATCTTATAAGGGTTCTTTTTTTTACCTTTTGAGGTACTGAACCCTAAAAAGCATAGACATTAAGGCCCAGTTTCACCGGTTACTGATAAAGTTTCAATAATTATCTGACAGATGATGCCATACGAAAGCTGTCAAAAATCTGTCAGATAAGTTCCTAATAGGGCTATCAGGAACCAGTGAAACTGGCCCTAAAGAATGTCTTTGTCTTTGTAAATAAAGCTTCGTGTAAACTCACCTTATATCAGTTGCAAGAGTTCATTGAAAAGTCACTTGATAAAAGTACATTTATTTCTCATACAAAGTCCCCAGTTTATCACGTGTATTATAAATATAATGTTTTACTTAATTAGTTAATCTTACTAAACATAATGTTAACATTTAACAATGCATAATATTAAATGTTAAGGCCAAAAACTTATCATATTTCAATGTTACACATACTCACATACTTGCATATTTTTTATTATTATAAAGCAGCAATGTGATTAGATGTACAGATTACTCAATTATTGATTTAAATATTGCTAACTTGCGGAAGTTTGTGAATACTCAATTTCAAGTTTATGTAATTGTAGTATCTGTTCCTTCCTATTTTATATACAGAGTGATTCAGATTCTATCTATGGATCGAAGACCTCACTAACACCCATATGCATAGTCGCTTCTTCAAGATTTCCTCCACTCGAATGTGATTTGACTCAACCTCAAGAATAAAATCGGTATGCAGAAAGAAAAAAAAAATCCTCGACTTGAGCAAATTCCTCAGTCGAGTCGAGTAATGAACTGTCAAACTCAAGGTACGTCGCGATCTACCTTAAGGTCTTCTCAAAGCTTGTTATCAGCGCTTTCAAAGTTATTTCCTAGGTTACTTCAAGTTTTAATATGTATAATAATAATATAATGAATAAACTAATGACGTCATTCCTTCACTCAACCTCGACTCGCCCTTACTGGAGGTTCCTCACTGGAGGGTGAAGACGTAACTGACGTACTGATTTCAAGGGTGTTTTCAAGAATTCCTTGAGGTGACCTTGACTAAGGTCGAGTGGAGGAAATCTTGAGGAACCGACTATGCATATGGGTGTATGTATCTATTGAATTCCCCCATGTGTGTTGATCGATTTATATAGTTTCCAACACAATTGAGTTTTTTTGTTTTCTAGTTGGTGCCCTTTTGTTGATTATTTTTCTTAATTGTCTCCTAAATAATTAAAAGTAGAGCCGTAATGTTTTAGTGACTGTAAATATTTAACAATTTTTTCAGAGTTAATGACAATTTATTCTTGTATTTGTTATTTTCCGAGAAAAAAATCAATTATATATTTTTTTTATATGATTATTTAATTCTACTTTCAACGGGCTATTCGTCAAAAAATCCAGTACAAAATAAAAAATAATGTATTAATAAAATTTTCTACATAATGGATCTGCTGCCTGCCAAACTGCATGTGGCTTTGGCAATAGATTCAAGTACAAATTAAATTATCGAAATCTCAATGATTAGTAGTATTGATACACTACTTATCTAACACCATGCTTCGTTTGATCCACTGGTTTTCAATCATGCTGTATATTCTAATACAAGTTTTCCCGAGGATGCTCTAACTTAAAATAGGCGCCAACGAAGTCCCAGAAACTGTTACGAGTAATAAACAAGTGTTTGGACACAGAATAATTATTAGTACTACGTAGTTATCATTTACTTTCGCTCCAGCAGGCTGCAATACTTGGTCATTGTAGTTCTGATGTAGGTAAATATCAAAATAACTACAGTATGAGGTTCTAAATACAAAAGCAAAATTTTATTTTTTATCATTTTAGTAGATGTGGCCAATAAGGCCACGGATTGCCGTAAAGATGGCCAATGCCCTGCTGATGCTTTTTCTTATCACGATTTAATTTTTCTCTCCTACAAAGTCCGTCCTCCAAAACTTAAACCTAAAATTCTTCTTCAACGCAACTTTGGTAACATTAATCTAGATAATCTTCGTGCAGATGTGCAGAATGCTGATTGGTCATTGGTAGATAATGCTGACTCTGTTGATGACAAAATTAGTATATTTAGCACGATCATACTGCAAGTTTTTGATGTCCATGCACCGATGAGACCGATCAAGGTTAAACACTTACCTGCTCCGTGGCTAACACCTGAAATTAAGTTAATTATGCATAAAAAAGCTATAGCCAAAACTAAATACAAATGTTCTCCTAGCGATGGTAATAAAATCAAATATCTAAAGTCACGAAATCGTTGCAACAGAGTGTGTAGGGATGCTCAACGCCGACATATTCATGAATCCGTAGATGATGATGATCCTTCTAAGGTTTGGAGATTTTTAAGAACCCTGGGTATAGGCAGACCCAAAGAAAATCCTGTTTCTCCAAATCTTGATATTGATTCACTAAACAATCACTTTTCTTCTACTACCAGTATGGATTCCTCAGTCAAATCCAACACTATCTCTCTTCTTTGTAACACACCATCTCCAACCTACTCTTCTTTCTGTTTCACTCATTTTACGGAAGGGGATGTTAAGAAGAGCGTACTGTCAATCACATCTAATGCTGTGGGTATCGATGGTATTAGTCGCAACATGATAGTCCCTATCCTTGATCTTATCCTTCCTGTCCTTACCCACATTCTTAATTACTCAACCTTGAGTGGTATATTTCCAACCTCATGGAAAAACGCTCAAATTATTCCACTTCCAAAAAAACTTAATCCGAAATCTCTCTCAGATTACCGTCCCATATCTATCCTCCCCTTCCTCTCCAAAGTACTGGAACGGCTTGTGCATCATCAGCTAAGCTTATTTCTAAATAGAAATTGTCTCTTTAACCCGTTTCAGTCTGGATTCCGTCCTGGGCACAGCACAGTTACTGCGTTGGTAAAAATCACAGATGACATTTGTGCCGGCATGGAACATGGTAAGCTGACTGTGCTTGCTCTCCTTGACTTCAGCAATGCGTTTAATACCGTCGACCACGAGATTCTATTGGAACTGCTGCGCTCTATTAACATATCTCCTTCTGTAATTGACTTCTTTCGTACTTACCTGTTTGGGCGTCGGCAGAGGGTGCGCCTTGAAGACTGTTTCTCTTCGTGGTGTAACATTTCTGCTGGCGTCCCACAGGGCGGCGTTCTATCTCCATTACTCTTTTCTACATTCATAAATTCTATTTCTTCTGATATATCTTCTCCCTACCACCTCTACGCTGACGACCTACAAATTTACTCTCAGGCATCTCCCGATCAGTTGATTGACTGTGTTCGAAAAATGAATGACGATCTGAGCCGTATAGCTGCGTGGAGTAAGGCGTTTGGTCTAAGAGTAAATCCCAGCAAGACCCAAATAATAATTGTAGGCAGCTCCCGCATGTTGTCTAAGCTTGATCGTAATAACCTTCCTACAATTATTTTTGACGGTATTAAAATTCCTTACAGTACACAAGTGAAGAATTTAGGTATTATTATAGATCAGACATTGCCATGGGGTCCACAATTGGATGCCGTTAGGCGTAAAATGTTTGCTTCTGCAGGTGCCTTGAAACGGCTTCAAAATTTTCTCCCTACTGCTACCAAAGTTGCGTTAGCACAATCTCTTCTGCTTCCGATTCTTGATTACGCTGACGCTAGCTATCTAGATTTAACGGAGGACCAACTAAACAAACTTGAGCGGCTTCAGAATTTTTGCATAAGGTTCATATTTGGATTGCGCAAATATGACCACGTCTCATATTTCCGTCACAAGCTCAAGTGGCTTCCCATTCGACTCCGCCGGAATACTCACATTCTTTCCCTCCTATATAATATACTTTTTAATCCCGCTTCCCCGCGCTATCTTAAGGAAAGCTCTGAATTCCTACATTCACAGCACTCACTAACGTTGAGGTCATCTGATAATCTAACGTTACAAATACCTGCTCATTCTACCACCTTTTTTGATAAATCGTTTGCGGTACAGGCTGCACGCATGTGGAATGATATACCAGTGGAAATCAGACAATCTCCATCTCCACACGTTTTCAAAGAACGGCTATTGAAATTCTATCTATCCCGTCTCGAGTGAACTATTATTAGCCTGAACTATTTATTATTATTATTTTTATTTTTCTATTTATTTATTATTATTATTCTTTGTTGTGTTATAGTTATTGCTAGTCTAATTAATTGAAATCTTTATCTTACAGTGTATTTGATATTATTATTATTATATATGTATATGTTTTTAAGTAGTGTATGGTATGATAATATGTTAATATTATGTAAGTAAGTATATTTATTAATTTTTAGAGTTTATATCGGTACACCACCGTCCTTCACAGTCTCGTAATTTTTCTTCTTTACTATTTCGGTTGTCTGGAAGAAATCGCTTTAAGCGATAAGACCGCCCTTTGCATTACTTTTAGTTTGATGTAAATTGTAAATTGTTTCTGTTTTTTTTTTGTTTGGTGTGCAAATAAAGAGTTTTATCTATCTATCTATCTATCTATCTAAAGTAACGTATGAAATAATATTACGTCTAAATCAATTTTATACGTGCCATTAAATGTACGAACCACAAAATTATAAAGAATAAGGTAGGTATGTTTCTTTGAAGTGTTACACACTTTATATTTTTGAAAATTGTTAAACACAATCCAAAATGTCATCGTAACGATGGGACTTGAACCCGCAACCTCCACTAATTTCGTCGTAACGATACATCGCACTGTGACTTAATTGGCAAAGCACCTGGACATGTTATCCAGAAGGTTGTGGGTTCAAGTCCCGTCGGTACGATGACATTTTGGATTGTGTTTAACAATTTTCAAATAAGGTAGTTATTTATATTTCTGTGGTACGAACTGAGTACCGAGAGCGTCGGGCCTCGGACAGGACGGCACGTACAGCGTTCGTTTCAAACACATGCTAACGCTTAGTAGTGTTTGCGGGCTCCACTCAGCCGGTACTCAGGACACTATTACGCGCTAGAATGTGTTTGAAACGAGCGCTGCACGCCCCGCCCTGCTCAACGCTCAACTAGAATGGGCATTCAGGTCGTACACTAAGCCAGCAACTTACGACTACAAATTCAATAATATAGGAGATTAAACTCCACTACGCGTAAAGGAAAGTGAACGTAACCATAGTGGGTCAGCCGCAGCGCCGGCATATTGTCACCGTGACTTCGGCCACAGAAGAGATATACTATAGTTCTATACGGCTAAGTGGCGCCGAGCTCACGGAAAAAGTCACTTGGGGAAATGGCAGCGTACGTTTAACCTTACAACCTCATGTCAATGTCATAACAATGATTTTAATTAATTGTCCATAAAATAAGATAGTACAACTCTTTCTTGCTTTAATGTCTTGGCTTGGCGCCACTTCAGGTTCGTGAGCATGTCCCGAGGCGACGCGATGACGTTATGATCTCAGAGTAACAATTACTATAGTAACAATTACTATAGTAACGCTGCGCTGCTGATCCACTATGGTTACGTTCACTTTCATTTACGCGTAGTGGAGTTTAATCTCCTATATTATTGAGATTGTAGTCGTAAGTTGCTTAGTGTACGACGTGAGGGTATGATGTAATGTGCGCCAACTAATGAAACGGCTACAATACTTGCGAGTATAATTATTATTAAACTAGCTGCGCCCCGCGTTAAGAAGTATCTTATAGCCCTTCCTTATCTATAGTACTGGCTATCCCTATACAACATTTCAGCTGAATCAATCCAGCCGTTTGACCGTAAAAAAGTCCGTAAGTAAGGTGGCGTAATCGGGAGAACGGTCGGCTTTGAAGCCAGAGATACCGAGTTCAAACTCCGCCGTACACCAATGGATGATTCAATTAAAAAGTGTATGTGCGCTTTTCACTGTGGACCTCCGGTGAAGGAAAAACATCGTTAAGAAACCTACCACCCCCGCAAGGTGGTAGGACGCTATTTAGTGTCCGCCTGGCCAGCTACCACCTTCAAGTTAGAACATCTGTTGCCAAATATCTAATGTGTTCCGGCAGCTATCCTTGAGTGCCAGTTCACATTCTAGGTCTAGTGTGCTTACTATCTTCGACGGCATCATCACTTACCAACATGTGAGATATTAGTCAAACGCTAGCCACAATATTAAAAAAAAAAACTGAATTTCGTATTTATAATTTGTGTTAATTATTATGACTTCAAAAGTCCTTTCTTTTCGTCGTTTAAGGTACGGACACACCGCGGCGTCCTGCGATCTGCGGGCGCGATCTCAGTACTTTTCAATTGTTTTCTGATCGCGTTTGGTGTGAATACTACTGCGCTATCTGATCGCCGCCTAGATCGCGCACGCAGGACGCTGCGGTGTGTCCGTACCTTTAAATTTGCATTATTGCAAAAATTAAATATTTACTCAACGGAAGTCACATTCAAAAGTCACAAGTTCACCAAAAAGCATTTACTTAAGTAGTACAAATAAAATATATAAAAAAATATTTATAATATATATCTGATTTATGTTCACAATAAAAAACTCGCAATATAAAACAATTTCACTCAACACAAAATATTATTCTAGATCAAGTCCTTGAGAATGCGGGTTTTTTATTAATTTATCTGTCGTAAAATTGTTGGACTAATTATTGCCTTTATAATGATTTTACGTCGGTCTTTATGTCGCATTTGTGAACCAGCGTGGCCAATCGGTAGACTTTTTATAGAAGCCTAATGAGAACATCCGTAATCTTGAATTAGTTGACCTCTACCAACTTTGTTATATTGTTACTACCTGTCGCTGTCTTACTATATATATATATATACAGTAAAGTCCGTTTATAATGACATCGAAAGGAACTGACAAACAAGTCATAATAAGCGGACGTCATACAAAGCGTTTTGTGAAATGAGAAACCTTGTTTATGTAAATATTAATGTACTTAAGTAGTTTAATACATAAACATAGTTCAAAACAAAAACGAGCCACGTGCCGAACGTCGTCGGGAATCAACGAACATTACCGAAGGTGTACAGAATCATGTCGGTCATTATAACCGGACATAATTTACATTTTTGTATTAAAAATGGGTCATAATAAGCGACATGTCACTGTAAGGGAAGTGGGAAGTCATTATATCCGACTATTTATAAAGAATTTCATATGAAAACCAAACTTCGTAGCATAGTTACGTCATAATAACCGGTTGGTCAATATAGGCGGAGTCATAATAAATGGATTCTACTGTACTATACTAATTATATAATATATGAAGTCAATGTGCTATGCTATAATATGCTATACTAATCTAAACTATCAATATGCTTTTTTTAAAATTTTGAATAAACACCCACGACAATGTTCTTTAGAAAATTAACGTCATAACATCTATCTAAGAACCACCACTGATTAATTACGAACCGTTTAAAGAAAAAATCGAACCAGTTTTGGAGAAAAATGGCAACATGGGTTTGCACAAACAAATGTTTACTGCAGCGCCCCCTGGTGAGTTGACACCGTAAAACCTATTTAATAACATGCACCAATCAAACACAAACACATAACTGAAAACTGCATCAAAATTGGACTAGTCGTTTTGAAGAAAAATGGCAACATCGATTTGCACCGTCAAATGATTATTGCAGCGCCCGCTGGTGAGTTGTCACCGTAACACCTATCTAAAAACATGCTCCAATTACACCCGAACTCATAACTGAAAACTGCATCAAAATGGGATTAGTAGTTTTGGAGAAAAATGGCAACATGGATTTGCACACACAAACAAACAAACAAACATCCTCTCACCCCAAACGCATATACAGTCTCCGTTCCGTCGTGGGTAAAAATACAATCTAGAAGTTTCGTCGCTTCAGTGGGAGTCGTCGCAGTCTTCAGTTGCTTAGTTGGTTTAAGCTCTTAGGCGTGCTACCAGCGACGTAATGGAATATCAGGTCGCTGCGTGTTGCCCAAGAAGCGCAGATTCGAATCTCACCGGACGGCGAAATTTTGTATTGTATATAACAATGTACGAAAGTATAATAGCGTAGTTATCATTTCCATGACATAATGATAGCTTAAACTAACACAGTGACCTCTTTGTCTCTCTCTGCTCTTCGTCATTAACTCAGGGTTTGAGTCATCATTTATGTATTATATTAACTTGGTGTAGGACTGTTAATTAGATTCTGTTGCTTCAAACCCGGCCCCCGTAGCTAAAACCGTTGTCAAGACTGCCTTTAACCTTTCGGCACGCCATCAGACCCTTAAAATCACTAAAATGTGGCAAAATGTATACTTTTTATTAAACATAATTCATAATTGGACTTAGATTGTTTCTGTAATTTGATTTGCATGATTTGTTACAACCAGACAAGCCAATAGAGCAAGCATCGAATTATTACATATAATTCCATGAGAGCAAGTTAAAAAAACGTTTGTAAAATTTTAATATACTCAGCTGCAGTCATAATAACATAACGTTGTGATATGAATAAACGAGAGCTTTCTTTAGGGAATCCCAATCGAAGGAATGTCACAAAATGAATAAATGGAAGAGAAAGTATAAATATGAACACCTTTAATAACGTGAGAAGTTTTACGCTTACGCAATTTCAGTTTTCAACTGACTCCCCAAAGGGAGGAGGTTCTCAATTCGTCTGTATGTTTTTTAGGGTTCCGAACCCAAAGGGTACCAACGGAACCCTATTACTGAGACTCCGCTGTCCGTCTGTCTGTATTTCTGTCTGTCCGTCTGTCACCAGGCTGTATCTCATGAACCGTGATAGTTAGACGGTTGATATTTTCACAGATGATGTATTTCTGTTGCCGCTATAACAACAAATACTAAAAACAAAACAAAGTTACAAATTAAAGGGGGTCCCCATACAAAAAACGTATTTTTACTATAGCGCCATCTATGTGAACGATTGTTTAACTTATTAATAAATAATATTCATTACCTACCTTTTTGTTAAAGTTTACTTAGTTCGTGTTAGAAGTTCGTTAAATATTCGTTAGATGGCGTTGTAGTTAATAAGCATGTTTGGTATTGACACGATAATATAATATACTTATATATTATTATACAGCGGTTAGGGACCCTCCGTGTGCGAGACAAAAGTGTGACTCGCCAGTTTACTTGGCCAGTTTTTTTTATTATGTATGTTACGCGATTACTCCGTCAATTGCGAACCGATTTAAATTATTATTTTTATTTATTCCAGGGTACATTTCCAAGGTAGTTCCATTTTAATTTCATTGACATTTTATAAACATCGTCAGATATATGACGATAAACGTCTCCAATCTGGAACGTCTCCATGGAAGTCGGTCGTTTAGTTTTTAAACTATCTTAATTATTCTTGATGCAACTTTGACCTGATGTGCATCGAAAATATAAGTATTTTATCGTCGTGATTCACTGCTTGTATGAGCTTGTACGAGTCGTCTCGTGACGATCAATGCAACTTGGTCGAAACGTCGAGTTAAATAAAAAATTATGTTTTAGGCGCATTAAGTCCCGTATTTTAATATTTATAACTAACTATGTATGAATAAGAGTGGAGACCGCAAATCGGCAATCGTAGCGTAGGACGTCCTGTGACCAGGTGGAGCGACGGCATAAGCAAAGCGGTGGGCAGTGACTGGAAAAGAAGAGCCGAAGATCGGGCTCAGTGGCACATCTTGGAAGAGGCCTATGACTGACACTGGCTGATAATGATGATGATGAATGTGCCAATTCCATCCTTGTACTTCTCATTCGTTGAACGTAGACAATCGTTCCTTGAGTACTCTACTTCATATGCCGTCACAATGGTAACTGTCTTGTCTAACACTAATAGAATATTTTATGCTGTATTTCTAGCCTATACTTTTTTGTATGAAGGACTCCTTTTATTTATTACTATAACAGTTTTTTTAGCAGTAGCCCTTTTTTTATTTTTACTTTTATTTGCCTACTGGCAAACAATAAATTAAAAATAAAAGTGAATGAACCAAATCGTCTACTATTCCATCTGGTTGACAGGTAGCGTGTAATTTTTTAGCCATTACTCGTATTGGCCTTTCGTGTTTATTTTCATAAGAATGAAACAGACAGTTATTAAGCTTTAGAGCCTTTGTTATTACTCTGTATGACTCATCATTTACAGTGTTTACTTTAACCGTATCACCGCTCATCATTTTAATGCTAAATGTATTAGCTGGATCCTTGTCAGACAAAAAGTCATAAAACTTTTGGTAATCATTTATACCATCGACAATAATTGGTGGCGGCAGGGGAATTTTTCGGTCTTTTCCCTTGGGCACATCCTCTTTAATTTTCTTTTCTTCTCCTTTGTCTTGAGTGGGTGAGGTGTTCAATTTTCTTTTTTTTCTTGTTTTATTTCGAAGCCACTCTGTTTCTTGAGCGAGCTCTTCTTCATCCGTGTTGTATTCAACATCAGCTTCAAGAAGCTCTTTGGTAGGAAGTGCAGGTTTCGTAGCATTAGTTTCTGCAAGGCACTTCAGCTGCTTTTGAAGAATTTCAATTTGACTTTTTAAGTCGTCAACAAGGCTTGCCATTCTTTTGCGCTCATGTCGTTCTTCGATGAAACGCTCAAAGGAGTAAAGCCAAATCGGTTCACCCGCTTGCAAGTTATTAAGTGACTAAGGGAAATAAGGATTCATATTTATAATACCCGAGAAACCACATTGATTTTCAGACTTTTTTACCAACCCCTTGCAAAAATCCTGCAACACGTATTTACTTATTTATTTACAGAAAAACTTAAATAAATCTATAAATTTATGATATATATAATTAAAAATAATAAGTAATATCCGGGGAGAATTTTTAGAAAACCTTTCTAAGCGGATACCTACGTCATAACAACTATCTGCATTCTAAATTTCAGCGCAATCCGAAACAATATTGATTTTAGACCCACGTCACCCTTTTAGGGGTGGCATTTCGAAAAAGCCTGAAACATCTGTTTTCTTATTTACTTACTGAACGCACTTGTGTGAAGTTTCGAATAGAAAAACTTTCTTATATTGTTTCGCCATACAAACTTTCAGCCCCCATTTCATCCCCTTAAGGGATGAATTTTAGAAAATTATTCTATGAGAGACCTCACGTCGTAATAACTATCTGCATGCCAAATTTCAGTGCAATCCGAAACAATATTGATTTTCACACTTTGTTACCCCATTTCACCCTCTTAGGGGTGGAATTTTGAAAAAGCCTGAAACACGTATTGTAGTACAGGGTAGTGTTACTTATGTTTTTTACTGAAGCACTTGTATGAAGTTTCGAATCGAAAAGACTATCTAATCTTGTTTCTCCATACAAACTTTAAACCCCCATTTCATCCCCTAAAAGAGTGAATTTTGAAAAATCCTTTTTTAGTACACGTTTACGTACGAAGACAAATATACCCTCCAAATTTCAAGTCAGTCAATCAGTCAGTCAGTCAGTCAAGTCAGTCAGTCAGTCAGTCAGTCAATCAGTCAGTCAGTCAGTCAAGTCAGTCAGTCAGTCAGTCAGTCAGTCAGTCAGTCAGTCAGTTAGTCAGTCAGTCAGTCAGTCAGTCAGTCAGTCAGTCAGTCAGTCAGTCAGTCAGTCAGTCAGTCAGTATGTCAGGACAAAGATTCTTATAGTATTAGATTTAAAACCACCCCCGACTGATTTGTGTGAGTATAATTATTATTATTTGTTCATTGAGAACATTCCAATGAGCAAAGCACGAAATCTCAGAGTAGCGGGTAAGTAGTGCGCAATAGCGCCAATTTGATTTTTTGACTTCCGCGGTCAAAGGTCTATAAAAGTTGCAATCGTAGTCTCAGCAACCAAAAAAAGAGTTGATAAGATTTAAACGGCTGAACGGATTATCATGAAACAAAGCTAAAAACACTCTTGATGAAGATCTATCTAAAAAAAAAACAAAATCGATTTATCCGTTAGGGCGCTACAATGCCACAGACAGACATACACATACACAGTCAAACTTAAAACACCTGTTGTCACCTGCGTCGGGGGTTAAAAATAATATTGTTAAAAGCCAGTAGGGTTCTTCCTGATTATACTTAATCATCACGTCATCAGGACCTCTTCCAAAACACACAAATGATTATTAAACATTTACTTCCTATTTTTTTACATATTCGGTATTACACGTACGGTATTCGGTGTGTACACGTGTACAGTCTTTTACCATTTACTAATTATTCATATATAACCGTGAACAGACAGACAGTTTTTTCTATTCGAAACTTCACACAAGTGCGTTCAGTAAGTAACAACGTACAAGAACCATGTTTTTGTCGGCACTTTTTGTACATTTTTATTAAGTATTTGTGCGGTACTTGTGAAAATTTCATGTGTCTGCCTGTAGCGGTTTAGAAGATAGTTTAGAAGAGCCTGTGCAGATAGAGCTGTGACAGACGGATGAAAAGACAGTGAAGTCTCGGTTATAGGGTCTCGTGTGCACCCTTTGGGTAATAAATGGACCCTAGAACGGTATAGTAGACGTAATAGTTTTCAAGTATTTTTAATTATGTTGTTGATAGTGTCAAATATGACTTATAATTTTACGAGTTATTTACAATTTTAATTGTAAATGTCCATAATATTATTATAAAAACTCACGTTCATTTTAAACTTATAGATTTAAAAACGGGAATTTAACGTGACTTACGCGATGTCGATATAGCGATCGACATATGTTTCGGCCTCATCCGGAGGCCTTCTTCAGGATCTTGAGTGCGGGGCGCTCGTCGACGCGTCGCACCTCGCACTGCGGGCCGCTGCTCGTGCAGCGCGGGCGGACGGAGCGGGCGGCGGCGGCGGCGGTGGTGGTGTTGGTGGGGGGTAATGATGCGGTGTACATAGTGGAGGCGCGGGATTAGGTTGGAGGGCTTCGTCTTCATCACTGCTGTTTACTTCAGACGAGACCTCATCCAACCGGCAGACGGAACTCACGGTGTCCTCCTCACTGTTGCCACTGGTGACGTGCTTTCCATGAAGAACGGTTTTCCACGTATTTGACAGGTACCACCCTCTGTCTCTGTTGAAGTTACGACGACGACTGATCTCAATGGCTTCTCGGATTTTGCGGGGTACAAAGTACTTTTCACGCGCCAAAATCCGTGCCTTGTCAAATCTGATGTAGTGCGTCGTCCCAGATGTGAGAGCGTGCTCTGTAACCGCCGAGCTACCGCTGTCCACGTTCTTCATGGAAGCAATGTGTTCTTTGAGTCTTGTGGACACGTTTCTTCTGGTCTCGCCTACGTAGCTTGCACCACAGTCGCAAGGAACGACGTAGACCCCAGGAGCTCCTAGGGGATCCTTATCCTTTGGAGAGCGCAACAATTGCCTGACACGTGAGGGGGGGCGGAATATCGTCTTGATGCTATATCTTCGGCGTAACAAGTGTCCAATTTTGTCCGTGACCCCCTTGACGTATGGTAGGTACGTTGCTGCTCTCTCAACCGATGTTATTCGGCACTTTGTGGAGTTGTTCGCAATCCGATTACTCTGCTTCCAGCTGTATCCGTTTGCCTCTAACACCGCCTTCACATGCGGAACGCGCATGTGAAGGCGGTGTTAGAGGTCACGGACAAAATTGGACACTTGTTACGCCGAAGATATAGCATCAAGACGATATTCCGCCCCCCCTCACGTGTCAGGCAATTGTTGCGCTCTCCAAAGGATAAGGATCCCCTAGGAGCTCCTGGGGTCTACGTCGTTCCTTGCGACTGTGGTGCAAGCTACGTAGGCGAGACCAGAAGAAACGTGTCCACAAGACTCAAAGAACACATTGCTTCCATGAAGAACGTGGACAGCGGTAGCTCGGCGGTTACAGAGCACGCTCTCACATCTGGGACGACGCACTACATCAGATTTGACAAGGCACGGATTTTGGCGCGTGAAAAGTACTTTGTACCCCGCAAAATCCGAGAAGCCATTGAGATCAGTCGTCGTCGTAACTTCAACAGAGACAGAGGGTGGTACCTGTCAAATACGTGGAAAACCGTTCTTCATGGAAAGCACGTCACCAGTGGCAACAGTGAGGAGGACACCGTGAGTTCCGTCTGCCGGTTGGATGAGGTCTCGTCTGAAGTAAACAGCAGTGATGAAGACGAAGCCCTCCAACCTAATCCCGCGCCTCCACTATGTACACCGCATCATTACCCCCCACCAACACCACCACCGCCGCCGCCGCCGCCCGCTCCGTCCGCCCGCGCTGCACGAGCAGCGGCCCGCAGTGCGAGGTGCGACGCGTCGACGAGCGCCCCGCACTCAAGATCCTGAAGAAGGCCTCCGGATGAGGCCGAAACATATGTCGATCGCTATATCGACATCGCGTAAGTCACGTTAAATTCCCGTTTTTAAATCTATAAGTCCATAATATTTTGCACGATAATGGTTATAAACTATCTAGCAACCAGTTGCGTCTCTTAACGAGCATTAATTTAAAAATTAATCAAAATTCATAGGTCTAATAACAAGTGTTAAATTTCGCACCGAACTTACACGTGATTCAGGACCGGTTAGATAAACAAAATACCGTCAAAAGATTAAGTAGCTTAATGGCCACTTTCACGGGTTCCTGATAGCGCTAATATGAAGAAATCTGACAGATTTTATATGGCGTCATCTGTCAGATAACTATCTAACGCATTATCAGGAACCGGTGAAACTGGCCCTTAGCGTTTTGAATAGAATATAACAGATTACAATTTTATTCATAAGGTTTCCGAAAATAACTTGCCATATCTTTCCATGGACAAAAAGTCGCAAACAGTAGCAAAGGGATGGTCCACAGATATATATTATATACAACATATACAGATATATATATATATATATATATTGTACTAGCTGTGCCCCGCGGCTTCGCCTGCGTTAAAAACAACTTTTATTTATTTACATTTTTTTTCATAAGGACCTCCTGACGATAAAAAACCCAACAAAAAAAGAATTAGCGAAATCGGTCCAGCCGTACATGCGTGATGCCGTGACCAAGGGCAATTGGGATTCATTTTTATATTAATACGCTTTTATTAGCTTCAGACGTATGTATGTTTGTATGTTAGTATGTAACGGAATCTTTGAACATGATTTTAACCCCCTTCAAAACGTCGGATTAACTCGAAATTTGGCATACTTATTAAGGACCGATGAAAATTCAATATTTTAAACATTTTGACCTGTTATCCTTACTAGGATTTTTAAAAAATTCGACTAAAAAATAGAAAATAAATTTTAATAAATTTGAATTAAAAATAGTGTAAGAAAAAATGATTTTATTGTAAAAAAAGCGTGGGGTGCTTTTCAAGATATTATCAAAATAACCCTTCTAGTCATATCTGTTCATAAAATATTTGGAACTATTGATACCATGCACCCCACGCTTTTTTTACAATAAAATATTTTTTTCTTACACTATTTTTAATTCAAATTTATTAAAATTTATTTTCTATTTTTTAGTTGGATTTTCTATAAAAGCGTATTTTTTTAGTTTTTTTAAACTATTATTTATATAAGAAGATGTATTGTATGTATTGTATATCTGTGGTATGGTCCCTTGATGGTCTTGAGCTATACACGATGTCTTTCTTGTGTTATTTAAGTACTTGACTACTATTTCAGGTGATGTTATGTGAAGATGCGGTCGAATATAAAATTGTATTGCAGTTTGTATATAGAGATGTACGAACTTCAATTAATAAGTTTGTAATCCACACTTTCTTTTTCTTTCAAACATTGTAGTTCCTGCAAATAGTCAAAAGTAGGTACAATGCACTACGTAAATAAGTAGAAAAACTGCTAGAAAAGTGACTGAAATTGCAATATTTTTAACGTATTGATAAGCTAAAAACTAATGTAATATATAAAATTCTCGTTTCACAGTTTTCGTTGCCATACTCCTCCGAAACGGCTTGACCGAATTTGATGAAATTTTTTGTGCTTATCCGGTATCTATGAGAATCGGCCAACATCTATTTTTCATCCCCCTAAATGTTAGGGGTAGTCCACCCCTAAATTATTTATTTTATTTTTTAGACAAAATTTTTAATTTCTATTTTTTTATGATACAACATACAAAAATACATACAATCCTCAATTTTCACCCTTCTACGATCAACCCTTATTTTTTAATAGCCATTTATTTATATGGCAAAACAACGTTTGCCGGGTCAGCTAGTTATGTATAAAATTTGGAGCTTGTGGGTCTGCTAGAAGTACCTTAAGATTATGTTGATCATCAGTCAATGTGTCAGTGACAAAACTAAGGAGCTTTGACGGGCAATAGTTGTTTAACTAAACGTTTTAATTGAATGTTATTGCATGAGTATATTTTATCTAAGCCATATTATGCTCTACATATTACTGAAAATTCAGGGTTCTAGCTAGCTATAACAATATTACAGAATGTAAAAATAGCCTAAATGGCTTCGTGAAAAGGATATGGTACGGCTTTACTCTTCGTTTTGCTTGACTTGGCGTTCGCCAGATTTACCTATATACAGGGTGTGGCGTATGTATATAGTTCATCATGAAGCAATGAGATAAGCAAAAGCGTTTGCCAGCCAGATACCATAAAAGTATAAGATAGATCTTATGTTATTTTTTTAGGGTTCCGTACCCAAAGGGTAAAACGGGACCCTATTACTAAGACTCCACTGTCCGTCTGTCTGTCTGTCTGTCTGTCTGTCACCAGGCTGTATCTCATGAACCGTGATAGTTAGACAGTTGAAATTTTCACAGATGATGTATTTCTGTTGCCGCTATAACAACAAATACTAAAAACAGAATAAAGTAAAAAATAATAGAGGGTCCCCATACAAGAAACGTGTTTTTTTCGACATTTCACGCCATCTATGAACGCTTAGTTAGGTAAACGACCCATAGATGGCGTTATATGGAAATGTCGATCCCTAACACCTTTGTTAGACGTTAGATGGCGTTGTAAGAAATAAAATGTTTATTAATTATTATTTTTTGCTGGCGGATAGTGGTATTTTTTGCTCTTATGATTTATGATCTTATAAAATACTGTAGGGTGGTACGGAACCCTACGAGTGCGGGTCCGACTTGCACTTGGCCAGTTTATCTTTAAACTATTTATTACAACATTCTGTTATAAATTGAAATGCAAATACATCTATATCAGCATCGCATATAACACATATAATTTTGGTTCGTTGATTACTGAGATTATTGTTTCTAGTACTCAATTGACACTTAGTATTTTTAGGTAATATAGTTTAAAAACTAAAACAACTGACTTCCACGCCGCGTGAGTTAGTTTCAGTAGCAAGCTTGAGACATTTTTCATCATATCTCTGAAGATACTTACTTATTAAATCTCGATAAAATTTAAATGTGACAGCCTTGGACATAATCCCTACCTGATAAAAAAAAAACATTCAAATCGGTTCAATTGGCCGCGTAATCGGGTAACATAACAAAAAAAAACATACAGAAGAATCGAGAACCTTCTCCTTTTTGGAAGTTGGTGTAAAAAACTTCTAATTATATAAAATTCTAATAAAAATACTACAAGTTTTAAATTACATATTATCAGATGCCTTTAACTACCAATCAACGTCAAATTAATTCAAATCATTAAAACGTGTGGATTGATACGAATAAATTAAAAAGAATGATGTGAGACGTAATATGATCCTATAATTGATGTTCATTTAACAACAAATTCAGTAATATAAAACTAGAAACAGAAATTCTATATGTAAACAAAGTCTTACATAACACAAAAAAGATGATACACTAAAGTCTCAAAACACGAATGTCGGGAAAACCCTATTTTTCGGCGCCTTGAGAAATTCCAAATATTGCAAAAACATGATTCTCTGGCGCCAAAATTCCGCATCAGTCGCGAGAAAAAGTAACAAATAAATACATAAAAGTCGTTCGTATAATATTTTGCATAAATATTTAATTTTTAAAATAGGATATCGTTTTGTTTTGATTATTTTGACTAGTATATGTCGTCGGCGTCACCTTGCGAGATAATAAAGGTTGCCAGCTAATTTTACAAAGTATTCGTGTTGGAATTATTTTAATTTTTTGGTGAGCCGTATCCGCAAGGTCATTTTTTGTCAAGAGTGCATTGTATGTAATAAATTACTTAATGCATTTCAGTGATATAAGGACAGACATTAGATATTCATAAAAAATGTATTTTAGCGTTTTCGCTATGTTTCACTGAATGAGTAGTTAGGTACCATGTCTTTGCAGATTTCTTTTCAAACATAATTTTTTCTTTGGGAAAATCCTATACGTTGACGCTTTTGGACAAAAAAAATCATCAATGGGAATTCGGCATTTGTAAAAACAAATGGCCATATACATGGTAAAAATACCTCGATGATTTTGTTATGTTCTTCATAAAAAAAATAAGTTCAAAAACTAAAACCCGACTACTGAAATATCACGTTTTAAAAAGTAGGAAACAAGAAAATATTCTCATCTGAGATCGCTATGTACAAACTATTCAATATGTATCGTTTATTATATTAAAAAAACTAACTTTAAATAAATATTTTAGCGTATTTTTTACATATTCTTAATGGTGTTCAGTGGATACCCGTGGTCGTATGCTACTTTTCAGAATGTATTGTTTTGATACGGTAAGTGACGTACGACCACGGCTATCCGCTGAGCACCACTAAGAATAATTACAAAATACGCTAAAATATTTATTAAAAGTAAACTTTTTTATATAATAAACGATACATATTAAATAGTTTGTACATGGGGATCTCAGATGAGAATATTTTCTTGTTTCCTACTTTTTAAAGCGTGATATTTCAGTAGTCGGGTTTTAGTTTTTAAACTTATTTTTTATTTCAAGTATTTTGGGGTTTTTGCATAAATGTATGCATGCATACATGTCGACGTACATATATACATACATAGCGATCAACAAACACATAACCCTCCCTATTGCTTCTTTGCGACTCCGCACCGTGGGGTAAAAATTAGTTTTTCTTGACTTCGACGGGATATAGTATCTCGCAAACGCTACGCTTGACAAAAATATGATGTAACAAACTCTACCTTCATTTTAAAATCCCTATTTAACAATATCCCACACGATAGGGTGGGGTGAATTTTTTAAGTTCTTGACTTCGTGCCCTCTAGAGGGCGCCACATTCAATTTGTTGTGACGCCATATAGCCTATAACCAGCAGACAAATAATACGCGTCCAACGACACCTCATTTGTCAAATTATGATTAGTGGTTTAGAAGTTATGAGGGAACAGATGAACATACATACAAACATACATACATACATACATACTTACATACATACATACAAACATACACCGGTACACCACATAGCGGTCAAAAACATAACCCTCCTTTTGTTTCGCCGTAGTTGGGTAAAAAGGACCGAAACACAATAATTCCATTGAAAAGATAACGAAAAGGGTACATTTTCATAACGAACCGGAACAAAGGTATTTTTGTATATTACAGGCACATACCTCAAATTTCACTGTGATATAAGTCTATGATTACATGCAAAGATAAAATACACAATGATATCTATTTTAAACTCCTATTATTCCAAATTGATTGTAATCTATATTCACAATAACAGATATAATATCGTCTACTAAACTAAATTTTATATGAGACTACATACTACCTACCGAATAATTATTCGATAAATCGTCTGTGGTATAATTTTTGGTAACAATAAAATATAGCAGAACGTTGGCGCCAGCATATCAATAGGTTATGCTAATTTCGTTGTAGAATTTTGCATACCTAGAGCGATTACTTTAAATAAATTCGTAGGTTGCTTTATTTAGTTATACCTAAATATAACTCGGATTCTTGAAATTGATTCCTTAATTGTTTGGAACTTTAAGGAGATTGATAGTTCTTTGTGCTATGCGGATTTGAATAATGATAGTAACTAGAAATTGTGTATTTTTGTCGGCTGTCGTGTTGGTGGAGTTAGCATCGACAACATCAGCTCCGCGTACGGCATGGTGCTGTTGGGCCCAACCGCAGGGGCCACAAGACAAATGCTAAGGGTCTGCAAGAGGTATGTTGCATCTCATGGCTTAGTATGCAATGATTAAAAAAATGTGAATACATTGTTTTTAAGGCCACCGGTCAGTGTTTTAAATTAAACAGTGTGGAAATCAAACGATCTAACAAGTTTAAATACATAGGGCACATTCTTATCAACGACCTTTAAGACAATTGTGATGTTGAACGGGAACGTAGAGCACTGGCGGTCTGAAGTAACATGTTGACCCGTAGATTTTCCTGGTGTAGCAAAGACGTCAAACTAACCCTTTTTAAGGCATTCTGTCAACGTTTCTATACCGGTAATCATTTCTTATTTTTGGTTTTGATAAAGGTTACTTTTTGGGTTGCAATAACTAGTATTCTTGTTTACCCCTCCAACTAAGCTAAATATGCTTGTGACTGAAGTGGGTTCACGTCAATAGTGCAACGGGTGGGGATTGAACTGTCTACCTCTTGATCACCAGGCCGACCACCTTAGCCATTGGACTATTGCCGCTATATTAGTATCTATGGGTCAATTACACCGAAATATCGCTCAGTGCTTTGCGTATAAAGTATAACAATGCTTTTAGAATCCTAGCACGGGTGTTCATCCAGAGGTGGTAGGAGCATATAATATCGATGTTCTACCTGACTTGCTACCAAAAAGTAGCTTACCACCATTAAGACCAAATCTGCCTCCATAACTTAATGGTATTCCGGCAGTACACAGCCCTTGAGAGTTAAAGTATTCTAGAGTTGTTGTTGCTGAAAGGACCTATCTCAGCGCAAAATGTTCAGGATTTCGGATAGGCTGAAAGTGGGTGTTAGAACACAGATTGTATAATAGTTACTAAGTGTTAGCATACACGAAACACTTTCTAAATAATTAAGATTGTTTAAAGACAAAAACAACCGACTTCCATGCCTCGCGAGTCAGTTTCAGTAGCAAGTTTGAGACGTTTATCGTCATATCTCTGGAGATACTCATCAGATCTCGATGAAACTACAATATTACCACCTCGGAAACAAATTCTACTGATTAAAAAAATAATAATTCAAATCGGTTCACAATTGAAGGAGTAATCTCGTAACATAAAAAAAAACATACTGACTAATTAAGAACCTCCTTTTTTAGGGTAGTCGGTTAAAAACTTACAATAGATAAAACTAATTTATGATGTATTTAAACAAATAATAATCTTATATACATTAACTTAACAGATACATACTAGGTTATACCAATTATACATGTATAGGTACACTTTAAAACCACACAAAATATTACCATTAATGTTAGCAAAAGAAAGAAGCAAAGAAGTTCATCATTAACATCAGCCGGTATCAGTCCACTGCTGGACGTCGGCCTCTCCCAAGTCCCGTTCATCATATCATCGCACACACGTGTTAAAATTTGTACCAGCGACCTATCGCGTACGGAGACGGAACTGAGCTTTGTAATAATGACGAGTAAATTATAAACTATATTCTTCTCTCAAAACCTTCCTCAAGATTTTTCCCGAAGGATTCTTCGGTATACTCTCAACGAATATCACGTCTTGTATCCTCTTATATTTCGCTACACGTTCGTTGACAAACGCTTTAATCTCTTCGTTTGTGGTTCTGACTCCATCTTTGAGAATGATGAAAGCCTTGGGTCTTTCCCCAGTGATTTGGTCTGGTACACCGATAACAGCTGCGTCGAAAACGTCCGGGTGTTCTTTTAGAACGTATTCTAGTTCAGCGGGAGGTACTTGGTAAGCGTTGACCTGTGAAGGAACATAGATTATTGGCTACACATCGACTTTATAACAAGGGGTCGTACAGACAAGATATGTATGGATGTACAGGAGGTTCTAAACTGTGAACAAAATCAATTCATTTGATATGAAAGATAGATATTTTCACCTCACTTCCCTTTTCTTTCTTTTCTTTCCTTCTCTTCACATCAACTCTTTGAATATTTCTTTAACATTTACTTCTCGTACCAAAATATTAATTAGGGAAAGAGACAAAAAATGGCAAATGCACTCACAGCGCATTTGCCATTTTTGGGTAGGGTATATCTAACAGTGATCCCATTACACAATAGGGTATTAAGCCGGCTCTTCACTATGGGATATAATATAATGTATATTATATTTTGAGATATAAAATATTATCGCTCACCATACATTTTGTATGAGACCGTTTACACTATGCTATAATATGTATTACATCCCAAGCTATAAATATTTTTTCGACAGACTGAGCGACATTTGAAGGTTTATATTTTACCTCACGTCCCCGCACACCGCGCCCCCCCTGCCTCGCCCTCAGTTTTTTTTTGTTGTTTCTATATTTTTATTATGGCTCCACACAATTAGTGTATTTAGCCAGTGCCTAAATGAAACCATGGACAACCAAATTTGAACTATATATCTTACAGTGTGAACAGCAATCGGGGGATGTAATATATAGCTCAAGATGTAATTTACATTATATCCCTTAGTGAAAAGCCGGCTTTACACCTAATTATTTAAAAGTGTCTCAATTAGGTTCTATGATTCATTTTTTTAAAAGGAGTAGTTTTTCAATTTACCTTCATTCTTTTATTTAATTTTTTACGACTGTTAACACAGAACTCCGTTCGCTCTGGACCAATTTGGAAAATTATTTTTTTATTTGAAATAGTACTTCCCGTTTAGATCCCATTGTAATTTTATCGAGACCTTATAAGTATCTCCAGAGATATGGGATAAACACCTCAAACTTAGTACTGGACATGACTAGCGTGGCATTTGAAGATGGATTTTTTCGTTTTATAAACAAATCTAAAAATATTTAAGTGGTCCATAAAGTTCTTCCTATCTAGTCTAGTCTAGGTACGGAAAGACGGCAATGCCAGAGTTTTTTTTAATGGAAGCCTTAAATACATGAACTAATTACCTGTTTAATCACTGAAGCAAGATAGTGCTCAAACGCTAGCCTATCAGATATAAAAAAAAAACAAAGGGTTGCAATCCTAGAGTGCCGGCAGAAGTGAAAACTCGAATATTAACGTTGTGCATTTGGTCTACTCTCCTAATTTTCGATCAGGTCACGTTTCCTGACGCGAGTTTAACATTTTTCACCCCTCCCAAAATAATTTTTTTTCTGCCTCCGTCTTATGAATTTTCGATCAGGTCACGTGTCCTGATGAGAGTTTAACACTTTTCACCCATCCCAAAAAGTTCACAACGCCGCTAAAGAAATTTTCACTTCAAGAATACCTACCTTAATTAGCTCCTTTAATCTATCAGAAATAGTTATCAATCCATCTTCGTCTATCTTAGCCAAATCTCCACTTCTGTACCACCCTCCATCCAAAAATACTTCTTCATTGGCCTCTGAGTTACTTTTGTACCCCTTCATTATATTAGGACCTTTGATTACTAACTCGCCAATCTGGAAACAAAAATGTATATACAGAACGTTCTTAAATTACAACGAAGTTAAAATTTCTTAAATTATAAAGGAGGAAAAAATCATACCTAACTAGGTAGGCTTTATGAGTTAAAAAAGTCTAGTCGTAGTCAGAAAAGCCGAAGATCGGGTTCAGTGGCGTATCTTGGGAGAGGCCTACGCCCAGCAGTGGAATGACACCGGTTGATTATGCTGATGATGATGACTAACTTATCAATGTACTTGCTAACTGTGACAGACATCTACGGAACCCTATACTGAGCGCAACCCGACACAGTCTGCGTTTTGTATTAGGCACTAATAATAACCTTGTATGTTAACTAAAAATTCATTACCTAAAACTGCTATCTGTAGCCAAAACTTTACCAATAAAAAAATATATAATAAAGAGTTTATTTCCTTCAAAAATTTACAAACAAAATAAAATAATCCATGTACTTACATATTTAGAATTACAAATAAATATGATTAAAACAAAAACTAAATTAATTAATTAGGATATTAGTGATTTTAATATATTTATTTATTCAGTATTTTTTTACATGTAACTTGGCTCGTTTTAACATTTCTATAGAGATAAGTATTGTCGAGTACATGGTTGAACCCTAACTCCTAACTAGGTTTCCCTGTATTTAGAAAATCAGTGTCTTTCCCGTTTTCGTCTTTCATTACAACTATGCGCAATTCATATGTATGAGGATTTATATAGGGTACATACGAAGTTAATGATGAATTGATTTGAAAATATTCATGTGGGTTAACCAATGTTCTTGAACCGTGAGTGAATAATAAAATAAATGAAAGAGTTGAATAAAAATAAGGTGTAGGATGTTCATAATGCAGAATGAATAAGAATCCACTTCTGTATGCTGTAAGGAGTCACAGTGACTTATTCAATTCAATTTCAATTCAAATCATTTATTTCAGACTTTTACATCCATAAGTATGTCATAGTTATAATATAATTAATTATTACATAAGCACGAAATACACAATAAATCACAAAATTAAAATTAGAAACAAAATAATAATCAACAGTCAATAACATAATAATCAAATAAAGAAAATAAATGAACATGACAAAAATTACAAAAAAATAAATAAATCACCTTAACCTATATTTGGGCTTGGAACCAGCATGCTCAAGGTGGACTTTTGTCCAGTGTTGCATAATTGGACAGTCTAGGTCCATACGCCAGGCAAACAGCTGTAGGTAGCTGTTGGAGCTGCCCCGCACCCGGCGCATCAGGGATGCAACTCGTTTGCGCACGATCGCGGCGAAGCCGTCTATATGCGCGTCAGCAAACATCCCAGATGCGCTACAGTACCGTGGCATTCCCATCAGCGCCCTGAAGGCATTATTATATTGGGTGCGCAGGGCTGTATAGGCCTTTTTTGTGTATTTGACCCATAGACTGCACGTGTAAAAGGACTGACAAAACGCTCTAAACAGCGTCGTTTTCACTTGTGCAGTACATCGTGAAAACCTACGAGCCAACATGTTGGCCCTGACTGACAGAGCCCTGCGCTCCCTCTCCATATCAACGTCATCTGAAAGCGACTCAGTGACCCAATGACCCAGGTATTTAAATTGCGAGACTTGCTTAAGGACACTGCCGTTTAGTGTGACTGTTGGGACAGTGTCGTATGTTTTTGATCCCGCTTTGAACACTAGAAGCTCGCTTTTGGTGGCATTATATCTGAGTCCGTGAGCCTCCGCATACCGCTCGCAAACGCCTACAAGCTTTCTCAGGGCCCTGATCGATGGGCTCAGCAACACCATATCGTCTGCATAACTAATATTATTAACAAGAATCCCGTCTATTGAGCAGCCGACACCGACGTTGCTGAGCTCACGGATCAGGCGGTCAGTGTAGAGATTAAAGAGGCTCGGCGATGATAACCCACCCTGCCTCACACCACATTCTAATCTATACACTTCTGATAGTGACCCTGACCATCTTACAACGTTGGATTGATTACCATACCAGTACTTCAGGACAGATACAAACTCAGAAGGAAGGTTTGTATCACTCGACAGCTTGTGCCACAACCTGTCATACGCCACCAAATCGAAAGCCTTAGATAAGTATGCTGTAAATATGTATGCTGTAAGGAGTCACAGTGACTTATGTATGCTGTAAGGAGTCACAGTGACTTATGTATGCTGTAAGGAGTCACAGTGACTTATGTGTGGATTTAACACTTTTCTGGGAGAAAACGGAATGAAAAATGAGATAGCTCGGGATACGCGCATCTTGAAATGGGATGATATTACGTGTTACTCTGTTCTCGAGAAAGTGTGTAAGAAAGTGTATACAATTTCATACGATTATTATAGTCGAGTCTAGCTAACAAGCAAACGGCCCACCTGATAGGAAGAAGTCACCGTCGCCTATGAACACTTGCAACACTAGAGGTGTCACTTATACGTTGCCGACTTGTCTTAAACCACTTTACCTGACCTTCATTCAATTCTGGGCTTTGACCAAAAATACAGTATAAGTACCTACCAAAAAGGTTAAACCCCTTTTAAACAAAGTTTTCAACACAAAATATTGCTGTAAAGATAAGTTCATTTACCTCGCGTATATTTCTATCCCACTATAATTGACTTAATTGATTATTTATTATTGTCTAATTGTGGAAAAGCTTTATCTATGTGGCCAGTCCCGCGACACTGCATACATAATTAAATAACTCAGAATTATGAACGTACTTTGTACCAACCAACACTGCAAAAAAAAAATTATAAGCATAATACCACAGATTATATAATAGTTACACGTAAACAATACTTTCCGTTGTTAGGTTGGCTACACAGTGCTTTCATAATTCGGGTATTAACAATGTGAAGTGCCAACTTTTATAACGTAGTAGAGTGATACAGTACGCTGTGTATGTGCCTACATTCACTCCCTATCCATTTGTATTAAATTATATATATATACATTGGTTTATTGGTATATATACATTGGTATTAAAGTGGCGCCATCTGTTGAAAATTGGTAGTACCAACTCAGAAACCTTCTTTGGCTCATGCACAACAATTTAGCTTAAGATCATCACATGATCAAATGCATAGTTTACGATTCTATAAAGGACATACAGACAAACATTCATGTTTATATAAGAAATTGATATTTACTTGAGTGTCGTTCTAGAATACTGGCTTAAGTATACTTACTTTTCCAGGCCCCAAATTATTCATCAGTCCATCAACAACTCTGAGTTGTATGTTCGGCAGCGCATACCCAACTGTTTCATGCTTGTTCAAGTCTAAAGGACTGACAGATACTAGGGGAGAAGCTTCTGTCATACCGTAGCCTTGGCAAAATTTCATGTCTTTCTGTAAAACAAAATTTAGTTATTTAATTCTGATAAGCTATTATAATAATTTATTATCGTACAAAACGAAAAAACCGACTTCACATGCCGCGATAGTCAAAGTAGCCAGTAGTCAAAATCATGTCATCAAGGTATACAAATTTGTTTATATTGTTTATCTCCATATCTCCGGAGTTAAAAAAATTTAATGGGACCAAATAGAAGGCATAATCCTTCAAACAAAAAAATAATCGAAAGAACCTCCTCCTTTTTGTGAAGTCGGTTAAAAACTAGATTATCCGTGTGAATACTTCGCACCGATAGATATTGTAACAGTTATGTTGTTAAACCGATTGTTTTTTATAAATATTGCCTATATACAGGTTGTTATGATCGCATGGTATAGACGAGTTTAAAATTAAATAGTAACGACGATTATGTTATAGATGGGTTCTCTTCTAACTGCCGTCTTCCATTTCAAATTAAGTAAGATTTCGTGATCAAGTGCTGGTCGATCGAATCCCATAAAACAATCTTATTTACCTGTGCCTTATTCATTAACTTCTGGATATCAGCTGGAGGCAAGGGCGCTGCGCCACATAGTATACTTCGTAATGATTCCAGGTGTTGTGACGTCACTTGGGGGTGGGAACTCAAAAATAGGACTAAAATTTAAAAATAAAACAAAAATACCTGAATACAAATGCCGCTTTCAAGTTCAGTGGCAAGTTTCAGGTGCTAATAAATTATTTATACCTATCATATATAAGCGAAAGTCAGTTTATTTATTTGTGTTCTTTCTTGATTAATTTAGCTGAATATTTAATAAACACAGTAACTGTGTAAACCAGCTTAATTAAGTGGTTTTGTGTTTATTTATCTAGGTTTTAAGAAGTAAAACCTTTTACCTTAAACAGAAAATGTCATCCAAATCGATGTTGCCGTTTTCGTTACGCGAAATATATGTTTACGAGAATTGCTTATTTATATGTACATATCTACAATATAACTTTTTTTATATTATATTTAGCGTTTGACCTCTATCTCACTTGTTGGTAAGTGATGATGCGTTCGAAGATGGTAAGCAGGCTAGGCCTAGAATGGGAACTGGCTCTCAAGGTTAGCTGCCGGAACACATTAGATGTTTTGGCGACAGATTTTCTAACTTAAGGGTGGTAGCGGGCCTGATGGACACTAAATAGTATCCTACCACCATGCGGGGGTTGTTGGTTTCTTAACGATGTTTTTCCTTTACCGGAGGACCACTGTGAAAAGCGCATATACATTTCTCGGTACCTCTGTCATCAAAGCCGACCGTTCTCCACGCCACCGGGCCCTGTAACTTGATGTACGATAGAATCAAAGCCGCGTCTGTATTAAAAAAAAGAGTAGTTAAATAATAGCGAAGTATTGCTCTTAAGCATGATTAGGAAACTTACTCATCGGCGGTGCTGCAAATAATATATCGATATTGTACTTTGTTAAGGCGTTAAGGAATGTCTCCGGCTGAAACTTAGGCAGTGTGACCATCTTCAGCCCCACAGACAGTTTATGAAGCATCAGTAAACTGAGACCATAAGAGTGGAACAGTGGGAGTACTGCTAGGTATTTATCTTGAGTTTTGTCTGAAAAAGTTGGGATACACCTTTATTATTGACAAGTAGCGCCTCGCAGTTTCACCCCCGTAGTTCCCGTTCCCGTGAGAATATGAGGATAAAATATAGCTATTGTTACTTGTGAATAATGTAGCTTTCCATTAGTTCAAACATTTTTGAAATCGGTTCAGTAGTTTTGGAGTTAAATCGTAACAAACAAACAAAAAAAATTAAATCTTGCCTCTTTATAATATTAGATTAGACAATATATAAACGAAGATTCGTGGCAATGGCTTAGTTTTATACATGGACATTTTCTTCAAACCTTCTATTATTAATATGGATATCGTTTACAGTTTTATAGCCTTGCGAAATTTTTATCATGTCTTATTATTTCAAACAAACACACCAATCGCCAATATTATTCTAATTTACAGAGTTACTGTTCAAGAAATTATTTTTAGTTAGGTTGTGGTATAAATTAGAATTGCGTGCTTGTCTGAAACTGTGAACAGCATTGAGACAAGGTGTAGGACTACTGACTTAAATTACAATCTAAATAATAGTGCAACAGCTTTCCCAACCGATCTTTTAAAATAAGACTTAATTTGTGGAGCTTAAATACTTGCCTGTCGTATCGGAAAATATTTTCAGCTCCGTATTCTGCTGTTGACAGTTAGCAACAAAGTTGAAATTAGTTAGCTCCACACATTTCGGCAAGCCTGTGGTACCACTCGAATACGGCAATATCGCGATGTCTTCATGCGTTCTTTTGACTTCTTTGAGAAAACTGAGATCAGTTCTATCTTCAATTAGTTCTTTATAAGATACTGTTCCTTCTGGTAGTTCTTCATTTATGTTGATTGCAATGATGGGCATAGCTTTTTTGCCTAATTTTAGAGCTGCTTTGATAATAGGAACCACTTCAGTATCCACTATTGCAATTTTTGCTTCGGAGAGTATCAGCAGTCTTTGGACTTCATCTGGAAATAAAAGAGAGTTCAAAGTTTTAAATCCTGAGGAAAGCTTTCGAACAAAGTCGAAAAATGATTGTCGATCAATATAAATATAGATATCGCGTGAGTTCAAGTTTACTAATTATTTATTTTATCTTACTTTTAGTGAGCTTTTAGTGACTCTCAGCTGGGTTCTTTCAATTTCCGTCAAATCTCTCTGTCGTTTACAATTCAAGCCAATTTTATTCAACAGCCGTCGAGTTCATCCTACCATCGCTTCGTTTGGATTTGACTAGCTCTTCGCAACAGATTGTTTCAATTTATGAACCAAAATTGAGATAAAGAGTTATCGAGATACCACCACGATGCGGTGTGTATACATTTTTGAAAGTAGGAGTCATTTGGAATGGAGTCTGTTAGGCGGAGAATATATAAGTCTGGGTTTTATTCCGGCAGTTTTCCTTGAGACCCAGTTTCCATTCTAGGCTTTGCGTCCTACCATCCTCGACCGCATTTTTCATTCACTAACCAACAGGACGTGCGATAGTGGTGTATTAATGCTAGCGTATACAAATACAACCAAATTAAATGAACGTTGTGTGAATGTGTCAAGTGTAACATTTATAAAGCTTTTACTTACGTGCAGTGTAAATAGGATTAAAAGTCGTCACTGTGCCGCCACCGGCCAATATTCCTAGGACGACTATAGGGTACTCCGGCGAATTCCTCATCATCACAGCTACTGCGTCACCATTTTCCAATCGGAACTTCTTTCGAAGATTGGCTCCTAAGATCCTCGACTGTTTGTACAATTGCTCGAATGTATAATGACGATTTGTTATGCCACATACCTGATTTAAAATATATACATGTGTATTATTTTTGAAGTGTAAACTGCTATAAGAAAGCTGAGCACTTTATTTTGTGGATATTGAATGAAACTGAGCCGTTAGGGAGATCACTAACAGCAAAGTCGAGGCGCGGTCGAGGCGAAGGCGAGGCGGAAGCGAGGCGCAGGCGAACGTAGCGTCGACGTCGTATCTATGACGTCGATGGAACGTAGCGTGTACCTTTTACCTACTATTATTTATTCTGTGCGTGTACTAAGTATCGAGGCGGCGCGGCGGATAAAGGCGGTAAGTAGTAGATGTGTCTGCGAATAATTGTAGTCTGCATAAGCGCTTTCGCCTCGACCGTGCCTCGACTCTTGTGTTAGCGACACGCATAACGCTCCTTCAGGGTGCCTGTGCGAGTTTTATAGATTGGTTTGGTTAACTTACTCGAACACGTTACTTACAGCAAACGCAAATTGGTATGGAATTAAAAAGTACCATCTAGTGTGCATAAGAGATAACATTGTAATTTCTGCAATTCTTACAAATCTGCTTATATCACGTGAGTAAATAAGTCTAAAGAAACTCGCACTAGGCATTCGGGGCACGTTCAAGTAAAATCGGCTCCAGTAAATTTCAAACAAATCTGATAGATGGCGTTGTACACAGTCGAAAAGTAGGGTTATGATTTTGACCTGTATGTATGTATGTTCATCTGTTCCCTTATCTTCTTTACTTCTTCCTTTTTTAACCGACTTCAAAAAAGGACGTTTCTCAATTTGACCGTATATGTTTTTTTTTTATGTTTGTTCGCGGATAACTTCGTCGTTTATGAACCGATTTTGATTGTTCTTTTTTTGTTAGAAAGGAGATATTCCAAGTGTGGTACCATGGTAATTTTATCGAGGTCTGATAAGTATCTCCAGAGATATGGAGATAAACACCTCAAAATTGGAACTGAAAATTAATAGCTTGGCATTGAAGTCGGTTGTTTTTAGTTTCTTAAACGATTTTATTTAACTAAGTTTATTTTTAATAACGCAATTTTTTAAAATTTTTATAATGTTTGTTAGAATTCCGTGAAGTCTAAGCCGATTTCAAAAATTATTCCCGTTTAATCCCATTCAAAATTTATCGAGATCTCATAATCCTTTCCGGAGATAAGGAGTTAAACAATATAAACAAATTTGTATATCTTGATGACATGATACTGGCTACTGGCTACTTTGACTATCTAAGTCGTTTTTTTCGTTCTGTACGATGATAAATTATATTTTGACAAATGAGTATTGGTGGAATCACAGGACCTAGGACTTAATATGTAAGTGAATCAGGACTGTGATTGAAATATCCAAAAACACCACTGCCAGTAGAATTTCGGATTGAAAAATCTATGTGCGCTTTGTGCAGTGGTCATACGGTAAAGGTAAAACATCGTTAATAAACCCCGACCCCGGCATGGTGGTAGGACACTATCTAGTGTCAACCTGCCCAGCTTCCAACCTCAAGTTAGAAATTCAAATATGTCGCCAAACATCTAATGTGTTCCGGCAGCTATCCTTGAGAGCCAGATACCATTCTAAGCCTTGCGTGCTACCATCCTCGACCGCATCATTACTTACCAACAGCTGACATAGTGGTCAAACGCTAGCCTATATGATATAAAAATAATTGCAATAAAATATGTTAAGTAAGTATGTCAAGTTTCTCACATCCTGTTGAGTTAAGCCAGATTACTTTGAAACGACATTATACAAAGAATGCACCCATACATACACCGCAGCTTCGGATCCGGTTCCAAAAATAATTTGGAAAGTCCTGAATATTGGGAACGCCCAAATTTTTGCCCTTACGGTATAACATTTTATCAATAAAATAATCTAAAAACACATTTCATATGATGCAAAAACCTTATTCCTTGTTAAAGGTTGTCAAACTCAAATAAGACGAGATGCGTAAATATGAAGGTGCTTTGATTATTTATTATCAAAAGTATATTATTATAACTATAAAACCCAAGTGCATTGAATGCATACTGTTGTTATTTTGTTTAGTATCTTATAGGCTTGCGTTTGACCACTATCTCGCCTGGTGGTAGGTGATGAAGTGATCAAAGATGGTGAACACGCTAGGCCTAGAATACTCTGACTCTCAAGGGCTATGTGCTGCCGGAACACCGTAAGGTTATGGCGGCAGATTTATTCCTTAATAGTGGTGAGCTACTTATTGGTAGCGGCCGAACATCGATATAATATGATCCACCGGTGGATGAGCAAATGTTATCTGGGATTTGAACCGGCAACCTCTTGCTTAGATGCCAGCCATTTATCTTTTACCTCAACGGGTCTCTCATCAAACTATTAAACAAAACAAAAACTAAATCAAAATCGGTTCATCCGTTTAGACCACCAGCTGGTGGTTTGAGCCACAGAAATATTTATTTCTGTGATTTGGGCGCTACGATGCATCTGGAGACAGACACACACATCACAGATACACGCGTCAAACTCATAACACCCCTTCTTTTTAACCGACTTAAAAAAAGGAGGAGGTTTCTCAATTCGACCGTATATATATATATATTTTTTATGTTTGTTCGCGGATAACTTCGTCGTTTATGAACCGATTTTGATTATTCTTTTTTTGTTCGAAAGGAGAGATCCCAAGTGTGGTACCATGGTAATTTTATCGAGGTTTGATAAGTATCTCCAGAGATATTGAGATAAACATCTCAAAATTGGTACTGAAAATGAATAGCGCGGCATTGAAGTCGGTTCTTTTTTAGTTTTTAAACGATATTATCTTTCATTTGTTTGTTTAATTTTATTTTGTGATTTGGGCGCTACGATGCATCTGTGGAGACAGACACACACATCACAGATACACGCGTCAAACTCATAACACCCCTTCTTTTTAACCGACTTAAAAAAAGGAGGAGGTTTCTCAATCGTTTTTTTTATGTGTGTTCGCATAAAACTTCGTCGTTTATAAACCAATTTTATTGATTCTTTTTTTCATGGAAAGAAGATATCCCAAGGGTAGTACCACAGTTATTTCATCGAGATCTGATAAGTATCTCCAGAGATATAAAGATTAAACACCTCTAACTTGGAACTGAAAATTTATAATGCGGCATTTGAAGTCGGTTCTTGTAGTTTTTTAAGCGATCTTATTGTGTTAAGGGTCAAAAATAGGCAACTAAACTTACCGCTGCAATTTTAGTAGGCCATTTATCCAAACTCTTCCAAATGTATTCATCTAAAGTCACTTTTGGTATTTCAATATCCTTACATGGTGATTTCACAATTCTCTCACTAGTCCAAACGTCTTTTCTAAGTGTTACACTCGACAACTCTCTTTTCGATAACAGGTTGAAATATTTGGATGTCCTCTTCATTATCTTCAACTTCACTGAGTTCTCCAAGGTGACTCTAAAGCCGAACTAACTTGTTTGTGTAATAATTTTAAGTATATCAGCACTGACTTTACAAAGTACTTACAACTTATTCTGTCCACCAATGAGGTCCTCTACCTTACTTATAAATAAACAAATGAGCTCGGTCCATTGACATTTATTATCAATGGATGGGTCGGTAAAAATACAGCACTTTGTAACCGACGACAAAATCTATATTTTTAACCGACTTCACAAAAAAGAAGGAGGTTCTCAATTTGACTACATTTTGTGTTTTATTTTATGTTTGTGACCTCAGAACTCCGTCACATCTTAACCGATTTGAAAACATTTTTTTTTTGTTTGAGAGATTATGCCACCCGTTTGGCCCCATTCCCACCCCATCCCATTCATAAATTTTATCGAGATCTGACATCTCCGGAGATATGGAGATAAACAATATAAGCATATGTCTACTTTGATAACATACTTATAACTACTGGTTACTTTGACTATTGCGGCATAAGAAATTGTTTTTTTACCTATTTTCAACGTACCTATTTTCAACCGACTTCCAAAAAGAAGGAGGTTCTCAATTTGTCTGTATGTTTTTTTTGTGTGTATATTACGCGATTACTCCGTCAATTGTAAACCGATTCGAATGATTATTTTTGTAATCGGTAGGGTATGTTTCCGAGGTGGTCCCATTGTAATTTCATCGATATTTGATAAGTATCTCCAGAGATATGACGATAAACGTCTCAAACTTGCTACTGAAATTGGCTCGCAGGGCGTTGAAGTCGGTTGTTTTAGTTTTTAAACTTAATCTTAATCTTAATTATGTATGTATGTTTTTAATATTCTTTACTGCCTCTTATCTTCCAAACCCCTGGACCGATTTATATGACTAAGATATCGTCAGATACTGTGAGATGCTATTGTGTGAAGTGATTTTTTGAAAACTGCAATGATGGTTATTAAATCAAAAATTAAAATTAAGAAGTTTAAACTTATATCAACTACTCAGGTCTACGGTCTCTTCCAGCTGTGGAAAAATTAAATATCCATGTAATTCAATTGTAAATCGCCTAATCGATGTCTTCCACGACCAGAGAGCTCGCTTACCTCGGGCAACGCATTAATTTCGCGATTCAAAGAGGTAATGTCGCCAGCTTTTTGGGTACTCTACCAGCAGACAGTAACCTAAATTCCATTAATTATTTGTAGTTTTTATTTTAATTATTAATCATAGTTAATATATTAGTTTAATTAGTTTTTAAATTGTTTTGACTATTGCGTTAAGCACAGAATAAATAGTTGTTACAAGTGTCATAAGGTTGAAGTTTTCACTAAACACTGTTTAACGAAAATAATATTATAATATTTGCCTTACCAATCAATGTTGTAAATAAAAACGAATTTACTATTACTGTATACTTGCTTATTATTTGCGGTTGATACAGGAATCCGTCTAGGTCATCGACTTTATAGCAATTGTTATGAAGTCGATGGTCTAGGTATTGCACTGCAAAGTTTAGCTTATATTTTAATTTTACAAATTTGCACGGAACCCTCGGTGCGCGAGTCGAGTTTAACTCGCACGTGGCCGGTTTAAACCGACTTCACAATAATATCGTTTAAAAACTAAAAAACAACCGACTTCAATGCCGCGCTATTCATTTTCAGTACCAATTTTGAGATGTTTATCTCAATATCTCTGGAGATACTTATCATACCTCGATAAAATTACCATGGTACCACACTTGGAATATCTCCTTTCGAACAAAAAAAGAATAATCGAAATCGGTTCATAAACGACGAAGTTATCCGCGAACAAACATAAAAAAAAAAAAAAAAAAAAAAAAAAAAAATATATACGGTCGAATTGAGAAACCTCCTCCTTTTTTTGAAGTCGGTTAAAAAAGGAGGAGGTTCTCTATTCGTATGTATGTTTTTTTTTTGTGTGTGTATTTTACGCGATCACTCCGTCAATTCTGAACCGATTCGAATGATTCTTTTTGTAATCAGTAGGGTAAGTTTCCGAGGTAGTCCCATTGTAATTTCATCGAGATCTGATTAGTAACTCCGTAGATATGTCTCTGGAGTTGTTATAGTTTAAAAACTAAAACAACCGATTTCAATGCTCCGCGAGTCAATTTCAGTAGCAAGTTTGAGACGTTTATGGTTATGACCATAGTTATTAACCTATCTTAATTATTCATTGATATGATGATATATTATTTTTATTTTTTAGATGTAGGTATATTTATGAATTATGAATGTAAGTGTAATTAATTCCATTTTTACTTTACTTACTTACGTGTGTTTCGAGAACTCTGTAAACTATGACTGTAAATTGGTTGCAATAAATTAAAATTTATTTATTTTATTTATTAATATTAAGTAATATAGATAGGGGACCAATTACACGCTTGATAACGGATGTACTATGAACCGTCCATATACAGGATGGTCCAATAGATGGCTTAGTTTGACCACAGAATAAGTAATTGTTTGACTTGAGTAAAGAAGTTTATATGCATGCTATCATATTATGCCAAATTATGATCGTATAAAACGAAAAAAAAACCGACTTCACATGCTGCTATAGTCAAAATAGTCAGTAGTATCATGTCGTCAAGGTATACAAATGCATTGTCGTCAAGGTATGTAATGTGTTTGAGATGTTTATCTCTATATCTCTGGAGATAATTGACGTACTTCGATAAAATTTGAATAGGACCAAACTGAACGTATAGTAATTTAAACGAAAAAAGAATTTTTAAAATCGGTCAAGATATGCCGGAGTTCAAATATAACAAACATTTTAAAAAACAGTCGAATTGAGAACCTTTTTTGTGAAATCGGTTAAAAAGTTAACAATTATGCAACTATTGGTAGCAACTCGCTTTTGGAATTAATTTTAATAGCTCAATAGTTTTTTTTATTGATTGACATTTGTATTTTCTTTCTATTGTTTGTTTCATTTTATTTTGTTTTAATTAAATTGTTAAGTTATTTTAATTGTAATTTTTTTTTTTATTTATTTGTCAGTATAATTTTTCTATGTCAGTATGTAAAAGTCTATATCGGTAGGTGTATTTTGTTCGTAATGTTTTTTTAATTTGACAGCACTTGTCTCTTCTCTGAAATAAAATTGAGTCGTGCCGCAAATTATTTTTCTAATCCTTTTTTCGATGACAAAAAACTCTACCTAATCTATAATAATAATATATACCTATCGAACTACTAACTTCACGTAACTGACTTGTTTTAATGAATCATACTGTATATTTACTGTGGTACACGTAGTGATAAATTATCAGCATGCGCAGTTGTATTTATACGTAGGGTATTTGATGTAACAATCTCAGAGTAATATACTCTGAGGTAACAATTATTATTTTGTTTGATTATAACCACACAAATATTAATAGTAAGGTAAGGTACCTAATTATTAATATAGTTCTGTGTAACATATCAACTTTTTTAGCCGTGACCTTAAAGTGTATATTACTTGCCCACTTGTGTTCACCGTGCCTTTATTTTTTTTACACACTTTTGTTAGCTGCATTTGCACTTGTAACAAAATAACAAAATAAAACATTAAATTAAAAAATCAAAGAACCCGACTGCGCAAAAAGTAAAGTGTTAAAAAACGAACTGAAAAGAAAAAAACAAGTAAGCCTAGTAGTTTAGACTTCTGTTTAGGGATATCAAAAAACTATACCATTTAAATTCTTTCTCGGTCGATACACTCATAAAATAAATTATACATTGTTATATGGAATATAGAGACTTTAACAGTCGGGACACATTAATGGCTTAACGAATGGGGATCAATGTGTCCCGACTGTTAAAGTCTCTATATTCCATATAACAATGTATAATTTATTTTATGAGTGTATCGACCGAGAAATAATTTAAATGGTATAGTTTTTTGATATCCCTAAACAGAAGTCTAAACTACTAGACTTACTTGTTTTTTTCTTTTCAGTTAGTTTTTTAACACTTCACTTTTTGCGCAGTCGGGTTCTTTGATTTTTTAATTTAATGTTTTATTTTACACTTTTTAGTTAAGTAAGGGACGGCAAATTTCGTAATCTGAACAAAAAACAGAAATGCGTGAAATAGATAGGGTATTGATTTTTAAGCTTACTTACTTTACAGTTGTACTATTAAACAACTATACCAAAAGGAAGAGGTTGTTTGTTACCTCAGAACTCCATCAATTCTTAACCGATTTGGAAAATTCTTCTTTTGTTTGAGTTAATATGATTTTCGTTTGGTCTCATTGTAATTTTATTGAGATCTGATAAGTAACTTCAGAGATAAGCACCGCAAACTTGTTACTGAAAGTGACTAACGCGGCATGTAAAATCGTTTTTTTTTTTCGATTTGTACGATCATAAATTATTTGTTATAAATATATTTTGAATCTCCATTTTAAGACCTTTAATTCGATAGCACACTCGATAGGTTTAAAAAGGTTTTTAGGTTTTTTGAACCCCAAATTTTGGCGTCTGAAATCCGCCATTTTGAATTTCAATTTTTTATGTTTTCGTTGACACTCGCGCTAGCATGGCGAATTTATTGACGTGCCAATTATCAAAATCGGCCCACGCGTTTGGTCTCTAGTGTGCCACAAAGGAACAAACATACATACATACATACATACATACATACATACATAAATACATACATACATACATACACACATATATAGACTGATAAACACATTACCTCTCCTTTGCGTCGCGCAGTCGGGTAAAAACAATGTAATTAAAACTTGGAAGTAAATTTGAACCTACTTCTATTTGTCGTATCGTAATGCTTAAGTATTAATGAGAAATAGATATCATAACTTTGTGTCTTGGAGCTGATCCGATGATGGAGTCAGGAGTCAATTTTTTAGTGATGCGTGTTTTGTTAGTTTGTACCTACTATAAAATATTATTTAAACTCTTTTTTTTAAGCACAGCACTTAACAATATTCACTGACTTTACAACTACGGCAGTAGAACTAGCAATGATCGTACAAAACCTGTTGGTGTAAATATAGGTAACAAAATACTATGTTTAAGCACAGATTATATAATAGTTACTACGTGTTAAAGCTACATTAATTGTACTATTCATTATTCTGTGGCTACATGTAACTTGATGTTGAGTAACGCAACCTACTTAAATAAATGTTTAACTTACTTGCATATTCTTAAACAAGACTCGTTTTTAACCGACTTTCAAAAAGAAAGAGGTTCTCAATTCTTCTGTTTTTTTGTATATTTGTTACGCGATTACTCTTATAATTTTATTGTAAACCGATTCGATTGCATTTTTTTTTTCATGTGTTCGGTAGGTACTACATCTCTGTGATGGTCCATTATAAAATTCATTGAGATCTGATAAGCATTTTCAGTGATATACAGATGAATACCTTAAACTTGCTACTGAAACTGACTCGGGCGGCAAGTGAAGTTGGTTTCTAGGACCCTATAACTAAGCCTCCACTGTCCGTCTGTCTGTCTGTCTATCCGTCTATCATCAGGCTGTATCTTATTAACCACGATAGTTAGACAGTTGAAATTTTCACAGATGATGTGTTTCTGTTGCCGCTAGAATAACATATACTAAAAACAGAATAAAGTTTAAAATTAAAGGGTTCCCGTACAAAAAACGCGTTTTTTACTATAGCGCCATATATGAACCGTTTACCTGTACCTTATTATTACCTACCCTAACACCTTTGTGTTAACGTTCACTTAGTTGGTGATAGAAGTTCGGTTTGTATTGACACGGTATTTATATAGGTGTATCGATGTTAAAACTATGTACTTAATTTTTCCGGCAAATTTTGTTCAATCGGAATCCTACGTCTGTGAGTCTGACTCGCACTTGGCCAGTTTTTAGTTTAACATTTTCATTTTTTTCGCGCTTCCTGTAAAACACCCTATTATTTGTATTATGTCTATTCTACGCTTAAGTGATTAATTTTAGGTATGTGGGTCAAAATGTCAAACGAAAAACTATTACGACATACGATATATAGACGAAATTTTATATATTTTTCTCCCCTATATTGCCTGGTTTTAAGCGATATAGTGGTCGGAGATGGTGAACACGCTAGGCCTAGAAGACTCTGATTCTTAAGAGCTGTGAGCTGCCGGAACACCGTAAGGTTATGGCGGTAGATTTTTAACCGACTTCAAAAAAGGAGGAGGTTTCTCAATTCGACCGTATACATGGTTTTTTTTTATGTTTGTTCGCAGATAACTTCGTCGTTTATAAACCGATTTTGATTATTCATTTTTTGTTAGAAAAGGGATATCCCAAGTGTAGTACCATGGTAATTTTATCGAGGTCTGATGAGTATCTCCAGAGATATGGAGATAAACACCTCAAAATTGGTACTGAAAATTAATAGCGCGGCATTGAAGTCGGTTGTTTTTAGTTTTTTAAACGATTTTCTCTTATTAACGACGGTAAGCTACTATCGTTAATAAAAATTATGTGCGTCAACAATGATTCGAAGTCGAAGACAAAATCGATGATGAAGACGATGATCGATGTAAGAATGTATTTTTACAAGCTTTTATTTTAGGCCCAGCTTCCATACTTACCAAACACAACTCTTTGCAGTCGTTGATACAATTCTACTTCTACGTAAGGCGAAACGTAAACTATGGTTTATTTCGAATAAGTAGTAGTCACATGGTCGATCACATCGTCACTTAACATATGAAGGTGACAACACAACATGTGAAGGTGAGATAGTGGTTAAACACTTCCCTATCTATAATATCTAGTAGGTAATAAAAAAACATGCAGGGCAGTCTTTGGTGACTGCCGATAGAAGTGATAACTGAGTAACTTGTGAATTGTATCCTCGAGATATAGATCTTCTACGATAACGTGACCCGCCCCTTCAAAATTCAAAAACGTTTGAAAGTATTTACAACGCACCACCACGCATGTGTGCGTACTGTTACTGCCGGTTCCGCGACATTGCATACATAATTAAATAAACTCTAATTATGAACGTACTTTGTACCAACCAACACTGCAAAAAAAGTTTCTATGAAATTTATAAGCAATACTTTCCGTTAAGTTAGGTTGGCTACAAAATACGTTCATAATTCGGGTATCAACAATGTAGGGAAGTGCCTTCTCTTATAACGTAGTACAACATAATTACAACTACATACAAACTCTTTCGTAAGGATGTGACTACACACATTAAAACAGTAATTTGGAGGGGCGGGCCGTGTTATTGTAGAAGATATCTGCACAGTATACATATAGCTCATGGGAAGCGTGCGGTGACGCGAGTTCCATGATTTTTGTTCACCCTAAAAGTGCTCAACGTGCCTAAGATTTCACTACAAAAAGTAGTTTAGAAATCTAAGGAAGGCATTGAGAGAATATATTATCTCAAGCATTAGGTGTTATTCACACTTTACAGCAACAGAAAATAGTAAATATTGATTTTAGATGTCGCCAACAATGCATAATTGGTTAAAATCCAATCCAAAAGTTTCGTAACTTCAGTCGTCCAAGTAAAAGTTGGTTACAGCGCTTGGGCGCTAGGTTTAACTTTTAGGGTCAGTTTCACCGGTTCCTGATTGTTAAGGCTTCAGCTAAGATTAATGGAAAATTTGAAAAGGATGGAAGGGTACTCACATGCAGCTCTCGTTTGATACACGCACATTAGTAAATATCCTGTTATGATTTAATGTGTTTTGAATAGTTAAGATGATAACACAGCACTTGACGGGGAATTCTCACTGCGGAAACTTTTATGCACACAAAATTACGTTTTTTACATTTTCATTGCTGTAGATTGATTTCGCGACTCCATGGCGACTGGCGGCGATTGTAGGATGCGCCGGCCAATCAGTGCGCAGGAGCATTTTGCCGCGAGTTTTAAATGCGGAGTTGGATAATGGTAGTGGAGGGACGTTGGCGGGAATAAGGAAAGTGGACTGTAAACTAAAGCCTGAACATATCCCCCCACATGAAATCATCATGGATTTCACAAGGTTAAATGAGGGTTCGTGACCCTGCTACTAAGATACTACTCGGATTCATAAGGTCATTGGTATTAGATAAATAGGTGTGATAAGTTGCATAATAAATTACATATGTGAACAATTTAGAAGTGTAAGTTAATGTTAATGTATATATAAATATTTAAAGTTAAATGCTAAGAATATTGTTTTTTAAGTTAAGAATAAGTTTAAGGTCTGCTAATTATGAAGATAAATGCTGCTCTTCGATCGGAAGAGGACAGATTTTGACCGCTGGTCGCACTAGCACGCCTTTAGCAGTTTTGACAGTCACAACGCGGATGATGTTGTCTTTTCCGGGATGCAACTTTACGATACGACCTAGACGCCATTCGTTAGGAGGTAAGTTTGGTTCAATAATGGTTACAAGATCGTCCAATTTAGGTTGTCGGTTATCTGACTTGAACCATTTTACGCGTTGTTGGAGAGTATGAAGGTAGTCCCTTTGCCAAGTACGCCAGAAACTTTGAGTAAGTCTCTGTATAAGCTGCCAGCGAGAACGCAGACATACATTCTCATCGTGTACTGGTTCAGGTAAGGAAACTAACGGGCGGCCAATCAGAAAATGCCCAGCAGTGAGAGCGTCAACTTCACGGGGATCGGATGAAAGCTCCACCAAAGGTCTGGAGTTTAACATCGCTTCGATTTTAGTAAGAACAGTATAGAATTCTTCGTAAGTAAGGGTCTGAGCTCCTATGACTCGCCTAAGGTGATACTTAGTAGAACGAATACTGCGTTCGAAAATACCGCCAAAGTGTGCTCCCGAAGCGGGATTAATTTTCCAGGTTATGCCTCGAGACGCGAGCTGCTGAGAGATTGAGTCGCTTTCTTTATCTAGCATTTCTGAAACTTCTGATAGATAGCGCTTAGCACCGATGAAGTTGGTTCCACCGTCGGTAACAACTAATTGGCAAAGACCCCTCCGTGATATGAAACGGTCGAAAGCTGCGATAAAAGCTTCTGTGGTCAACTCGGTGACCAGCTCGAGATGAATTGCCTTAGTTGAGTGACAAACGATAAGACATAGATATGCCTTATAAGATCGTGCATTACGACGCCTACTTTCTTTTATCATCACCGGCCCTCCAAAATCAATTCCAATTTTCTGGAAACATTGTGGTGTTACACGAGATGAAGGTAGATCACCCATCAATGGTTGCAGATGAGTAGGTGCTGTTTTGAAGCAAGTGACGCATTTAGATAGTCGCGATCTAATAAGGTTACGTAGGCCGAGAATCCAAAATCGACGTTGGATTAATGACTGCAGAAGACGCGGTCCACAGTGAAGGTAAGTTGCATGAAAATGATCGATAAGGAGTTGACACAGCCGAGATGATTTTGGTAAAAGATAAGGATGTTTGACACTATCAGGTAAGTCGGATTGCCCTAGTCGTCCACCCACACGAATAATACCAAGCGAATCTACAAACGGCGAGAGCTTAGAGATGTGTCTCGGAAGAGATTTTTTGGTTGAAACTAAAGGTGGGATTTCTTTAAGTTGTTGCTGTTGAACATATTTCACTAAAGAATTGACTGACCGATCGAGTTCGGTGGAGGTGAGAAAAGGCGATAACTTACGCTCCGAGCGTTTACGTTTAGCGTTATCTATGAAACGGTAGATCCACGCTACTACTCTCTGCACGCGCGAAAAACTGGAGGAGCGTTCCAGCTGAGTTTGTAACACATCAGCATCTTGTGTAGTGAGGTAAACGTTACACAACTGTGATGACGATTTCAGTTCTGGAAGGTTTTCCTGCCCTTTGACTGCTGATACAGGCCAGTCGTCAGGTGCATCGGTCAGCCACTGGGGACCTGACCACCAGCTTTCACAGGTAGCTAGCTGAGAGCATGGTAGACCACGACTACATAGATCAGCCGGGTTATCATGTGTGGACACGTGACGCCACACAAACTGTGCGGACGCATCGATTATTTGAACTACACGATGCGCTACAAATGTTTTTAATTTGTGCGGTTCAGTGTTCAGCCACGACAGCACCGTCGAACTATCAGTGAAAAGATAGCATTGAGATAAGTTTAGGTTTTTGCTAAGCAAGGAGTAAATTCTACTAGCGACTTTTGCTAGTAAAACCGCGCCGCAAAGTTCCAAACGGTTGACAGTGAGGACCTTTAACGGGGCTACCTTGGACTTAGCTATCAGAAGATGGACATTGACCTGGTCATCAGTGGCAGCACGGAGATAGACTGAACAGCCGAAAGCCTTGGTCGATCCGTCACAATAGCCGATAATAGAAAATGTCTTGCCTTGATGAGGGATGACATGACGCGGTATGTTGATGAAATTTAAATTATTTAGGTCCGAGATAAATTCTCGCCAGTCTTGAGATAAGTCTCTGGGAATCGGTTCGTCCCAAGAGAGATGTGAACACCACAAATCTTGAAGGAGTAATTTTGCCTTGAGAATGACAGGTGTGAGCCAGCCGAGAGGGTCGAAGATGCGAGCAACGTTAGATAAGATAGAACGCTTCGTATGTTCAGTGTCGACGATCGGAGAATGTGAGTACGTGAAACTATCCTCCTTCGGATCATATTGGACTCCTAAGATTTTTAGCATATTTTTATCGTCTTGTTCTGAAAATTGTTTTGGAGATTGGCAGTGATCTACTGGCAAGGTTTGCAAAAAGGAGGTGGAGTTGCTGCTCCATTTTCGCAGCTCCAGTTGAGCGTGGCCGAGAAGTTTGATAAGCTCGTCTTTAAGTTTGATTGCGGCTTCAACAGAGGGCGCACCTGTCGTAACATCATCCATAAATGTTTCATGACGAACTGCTTCAGCAGCGCGGGGATACTCATCGCCGTGATCAGCCGCTAGTTGATGGAGAGTGCGAATCGCAAGGTAAGGTGAACTCGATACTCCGTACGTCACGGTGGAGAGTTCGTATTCCGTTACCGGGTCACTAGGGGACTCACGCCACAGTACGTGCTGATAGCAGCGATCCTCTGGTCGAATTAAAATTTGACGATACATTTTGGATATGTCACAGGTAAACACTACTCTGTGCAGTCTAAAGTTGGTTATGATATCTATGATATCAACTTGAAGCTTAGGGCCAGCGTACACTACGTCGTTGAGAGATAAACCATTAGTAGTCTTGCAGCTTGCGTCAAAAACCACTCGCAGCTTAGTTGTTGTGCTTTCTGGTCGGATGATGCAATGATGCGGGATAAGATAACGCTTTTGCGGTTGTGGATGAGACTGAGATGGATATATCGGTTGCATGTGACCGAGACTTTCGTACTCTTGCATAAAGTTTGTGTAATCGGTTTTAAGGTGAGGTTGTCTGTTGAGCTTCTTCTCGAGGTTATTTAACCGAGACAAAGAAGTGTGATACGATTCGCCTAATGTGCAATCGCGGTCCTTTAGAAGGATAGGTACGACGTAACGTCCGTTAGATTCGCGGTAGGTAAGATCGGCGTACATAGTCTCACAGATGTCATCTTCGGGCTTAGTAATACGCGCGCGCGGTGGCTCCTCGACTTCCCAGAATAGTCTGACCTGCTCGTCGAGTGTGCGCGAAGCAGCTAACAGTGACGAGACAGCGGGTGGCGGTGATACGTCGATGTCAAGGGCGCCGGTGAGTATCCAGCCGAATACGCTGTGCAAGGCGGTAGGTAAACCGGGACCTAGCTTAACGCGTTGACCGTCATAGATTTCCGAAAAAAGTTCTGCTCCGATTAAAAGATCTATCGGTCCGGGCCGGTCGAAGTCGCGGTCGGCGAGAACAAAATGTTGACATAGACTCCGGACGACTGACGGCACTTGAACGCTAGGCATCTGCGAGGTAATGTTGTCTAGAACGATAGGTTTTAGCTTGTATAGCGGGTCGTTGTTATCGAGGGGTTGCAAAACGCACTGTGTGACTCCCCTGACTTGAAACACAGTGTTCTGACCAAGTCCAGCTACCGTAAGATTGCAGCGATGGAGCTTGAGGCCTAAATTCCGTGCGCAGGCAGTAGTTATGAATGAGTCTTGCGCGCCGCTATCGATAAGAGCGCGCACGGTGCGCTGCGTGCCGGCAACGGTATTACAAACGCGCAGCTGACACGTCCCTAGTAGCACTATGCTGCGGCTCGATCCTAAATGCGCGCTAGTGCTCGCTTGAGTGATGTCACTCGAGTTCACTCGGGGGCTCTCAAAGTGCAACAACGAATGATGACGTAATCCGCACATTGAACAAGTTACCTTTGATATGCACTTGTCTATGACGTGGTTGTTACGTAGACAGTTAGTACACAATTGTTTATTTTTTACTAAGTCAAGTTTAGCACGAGAGTCTAACGATTGAAAGGTAGGGCACCGATATATGGAGTGCACCTCGCCGCAACACAAACATTTGAATGTTGGCGGGCTAGATTCAGTAAGATAAGATGAGCGGTTTGATCCGCCGCTAGATTGCCGATTATTTGGCTGAGATTTCTTTCCGTCGAAAGTCCGCGAAGGATTGTTTTTCCCGTCAAAGGTCCGGGATGAGATAGGATTTGGAGATCGTTGTGTAGTTTCTAAGATCTTTACGTAGTCTTGAAGAAACTTGAGAAGATCACTAAAGGTAGGTATTTGTGTGCTGTTTTGAGTTTCGAACCGCATGCGAGTATCCGCATCGAGCGATCGCGAGGCTAAATGGAATAAGATATATTCACCTAAATTCTCAATATTTATAGCTTCGAGGGCGTGACTCGATTCATAAAACACGTTGGTGAGATTCTGTAACTCCCTATAATTACCCGCCCGTACTACGGGATAATTAACAATTTTCTCTAAGTAAGTAACGGCTAAGATTCGTTTGTTCTGATAACGTTCGACTAATGCAGCGTAAACAATCTGATAATTATTCGCGGTAACCGGAATTCCTTTCACTAATGACAGCGCAGGACCGGATAAACACGAGATGAGATAATGATATTTTTCTATATCGGATAATGTATTGTTTTCATGGATCAGTGCTTTAAACGTATCGAAAAATACTTGAAAATCTTCGGTGCTACCATTAAAGTGGGGTAATTGTAGTTGAGGAAGTCGCACATTCACTGAAGGTTGATGTGACGACGAACAATTAAGTGCCCCGGCGGCTTTGACGCCCGCGCTGGAGGCATCTGATAACTGGTCGGCCGCACTTATAACCGTGTAATACAACTCATCGAACGCACTAATAGCCGACAGATCGACTTCCGAATCAGGTTTCAGTTCTAATATCAATTCATTTATTTGTTCAGAAAGCTTCATGTATTCCTCGCGAATTGAATGTATGCGCTTATATCTAGATTTAAACGACGATTCCTTTGAACGATCTTGAATCATCTCCCGTGATAGATCGTACAGAATTTGAATGTCCCGAAACACATATTCGCGTTGAGACCGCAACAATCTAAGTTTATTTTTCTCCATACTCATAAGATAGATAAAGATAACAGTAAAGTAAGTTAACTGCGAGACCGGTCGGTCGATCGCTAAATGAGTTGAAGGTAGATACAACTTGATATGATGGTTACGAGTTTATTCTGTAAATACTGTGATTAGGATTATTTAATTTAGTTATAAGTGTAGTTAGAGACGATTATTATGTGTATTAGATGTTTATTTATGTGAGTTATAACGATATTTTGTTAAAAATTACTAGAAAATAAAAGATGACGCAATTTTGAATAGGAAACCAAGTTAACTTGACATATGAAACCGAGTAGCCTGTATGTAAAACCGGGCCAACTTAAGCTGGTTGCTTGTTGATTTTGCCGGTTTTACTATCAGATTTTCTAATGAAATTTAATAATGAATTTGACGATAATTCCATAGGAATTCGCGCTCTGATAGGACCACAAAAAAGGGGATGTTAAGGCTTCAGCTAAGATTAATGGAAAATTTGAAAAGGATGGAAGGGTACTCACATGCAGCTCTCGTTTGATACACGCACATTAGTAAATATCCTGTTATGATTTAATGTGTTTTGAATAGTTAAGATGATAACACAGCACTTGACGGGGAATTCTCACTGCGGAAACTTTTATGCACACAAAATTACGTTTTTTACATTTTCATTGCTGTAGATTGATTTCGCGACTCCATGGCGACTGGCGGCGATTGTAGGATGCGCCGGCCAATCAGTGCGCAGGAGCATTTTGCCGCGAGTTTTAAATGCGGAGTTGGATAATGGTAGTGGAGGGACGTTGGCGGGAATAAGGAAAGTGGACTGTAAACTAAAGCCTGAACACTGATAATGCGTTAGATAGGTAGTTATCTGACACATGACGCCATAGAAAAGCTGTCAAACATCTGTTAGATTTCTTCATATTAGCGATATCGGAAACCGGTGAAACTGACCCTTAATCTATTACTTTTATTTTATAATATGACTTCACTTTGAATTAGCAAAGTGCATGCAGAAAGAGCACATCATCATCATCATCATTTTTAGGTATCAGTCCACTGCTGGACGTAGGCCTCCCCCAAGACACGCCACTGAGCCCGGTCTTCGGCTCTTTGTTTCCCACAAGGAAAAAAAATGAGCACATTATACTTAAATATTTTATTCTCATTTTTATTCTTGTATTCAGTTTCTAGGATAATAAAAAAATAATGGATTCGAATCATATAATTTTCTTTCATTATATAATTTTACAATGATAAAACAATATATCTGTATAAAAATAAAATATTCTATAGTAAAAAGAATATAATTAGCAGTTCCTTATACATAACCTATAAACCTCTTAAGATTACTTAACCAACAAAGTGTATAATATTTCGATTTCACAGGTAATAAAACCGGTTAAGTGCGAGTTGGACTCGTGCACCAAAGCTTCCGTACCAACTTGTTAAATTAGGTTAAGGTACAAACTTAACTTTGCAATTCGACCCCTAGACCTATACCTAGACACTGTCATGCCCCAACCGCAAATAATAAATTGGCTTTCTTCTCAACCGACTTCCAAAAAGAAGGAGGTTCTCAATTCGTCAGTATGTTTCTTTTTTCTTTATTTTTGTGTGTATATTACACGATTACTCCGTCAATTGTGAACCGATTCGAATGAATATTTTTTTTATCGGTAGGGTACGTTTCTGAGGTGGTTCCATTGTAATTTTATAGATATGTGTTAAGTATCTCCAGAGATATGACGATAAACGTCTCACTTGCTGCTGAAATTGACGCGCGGGGCATGGAAGCCGATTGTTTTAGTTTTTAAACTATCTCAATTATTGTTATTAAATTATTTACGGTTTTCAGATTTATTGCTGTGCTTATTATGTTCAGTGCTGCAAAACCTTGCTTCTTACCAAATTTTATGATTCTAGGTCAACGGAAAGTACTCTATAGGTTTTGATTCCCTTATGAAATTATTTATGCGAAAATATCTTTAAACGGTCCTATCTTTTGATCGCGTTGACTTACAAGTTACATTTTTTCCTAGTTGAAAGATACCGTAGACTTGGGTATTTGATATCGTATCGGTTTCTGCTGCAAGTGATGCGGAGTGATGCGGCACGTCCACAAATATCCCAGGGTATTGCAGCAGCAACGAGGGGTCCATTGATAATCCTACCTATGTGCAAGTCTTCGTAATTTTGTAACCAGTTTTGAATACATGTTTTGGAGTGATGTTTTGGAGTGACATAAGTTTCAACTTGATATCTCTACGCGTTTCTGAGAAAAGGCCTTGACAGACAGACAGACGGACAACAAAGTGATCCTATAAAGAAAATATTTGTTTACAGTCACAAGTAGTTGTAGTCCATGGCTAACTATGGCAAATTTTTAATCTGTGGTAAAGGCTTCCATCTACAGCTTGGCTGTGTAATATAAAGGTGCGGACACACCGCAGCGTCCTGCTTGCGCGATCTAGGCGGCGATCGGATAGCGCAATAGTATTTGCACCGACTGGTTCACACCAAACGCGATCAGAAAACAATTGAAAAGTATTGGGGTCGCGCCTGCAGATCGTAGGACGCCGCGGTGTGGCCGTACCTTTAGTGTGTTCCTACACAAAATCTTACTTAAGCTAATTCTTTATTACAAAAATAGCATTTAAGTTTACTCATTACATAAAGCTTATAAACCGCGTATTTACCATAAAAAAATATAATATAAATATTTTGTAAACTTATATAAATATATAAGCTTACAAAATATTTCAGCCTCTCATTGATCTCATCGATCTTATCGATATAATTACAAAATATAACTGAAAATCGTGAAATTTGACAGTTAATAATTGAATGAACGTAATGAACTAAATGACAGGGACGTAGCTATATGTAGGCTGTATAGCTCTATCTCTTTCATTTAATTTTTACAGTTCAGTGTGAACTAGTCGGTACAAATATTACTGCGCTATCCAGAGAAACATGAATAATAAGGTAGTAAGTATTGTTCATATTTCTGTGGCGCTATCTGATCACCGCCTAGATTACGCACGCAGGACGCTGCGGTGTGGTCGTACCTTAAAGTATTTTCACTTTAAAGTAGGTAAGTTTGATTAGTCTAAACCAGCTATACTCAACCTGCGGCCCGCGGGCCGCATGTGGCCCGCCGGGCCTTTATCAGTGGCCCGCGTACAGTTAGAGATAATTGAAACTATTCTGAATTTTGCGCCCATTTGCGACGCGTCGGCGAAATAGTGTACGCGCCGAGTAAATAAAATGTATTGTAACTACCTTGTCTTTTTCCACTAATAAAGTAATTTTGAAAAACGTAATTTTTTACTCCTAAATTATTTTTGCTTGCGGCCCGCGACATCATGACTAAACCGTGTTTGAGGCCCGTATAAAAAAAAGGTTGAGTACCGCGGTTTAGACTCGACGAACGATTTAGCCCTACGGTTCCCGATATCCAAGAGCGCCGATCGGCTCTCGATTGCAGTTAAAGGTGTACATGTACGATATGACATGTGTGTGCTTGACGAAGTGTAATAGCTAATAGACCAATCTATGATCGAGCGTCATTCTCAGGCACACACAATATCACACATGGTGCATTGATTTTGAGAGTCACGTTAGCGTAAAGGACTTCTAAGCGAGAGGTCGAAGGATCAAATTCTAGCACGGGTGTTCGTCAACAGGTAGTAGCAGCATATTATATCGATTTTTCGCATGACTTGCTACCAAAAAGTAGCTTACCACCATCAAGGAGAAAATCTGCTGCCATAACCTTACGCTATTCTGGAAGTACGTATCCCTAGAGTATTCTAGACCTAGCGTAATCACCATCTTCGACCACATCTTACCACCACACACTTACCACTTACCACCAAGTGAGATAGTGGTCAAATGCTAGCCTATAAGTTATACAAAAAAAATACAACTAAGGGTCCACCGCGCTCGTAAATAGCAAGAACTTTATAAAGCCACCTCAAGACCTCGTAAGTACCTTACCACTGTCATAGAAAAAGAAAAACAAGAGTTTGTGCAAAAAGAGAACCGTCGTGGCTTTACGATAAAATAACATTCAAAGGTAAGGAAGGAAGGTACATACCATACTAGTACCACCCGATGTTGATAACCAAGGTATCAAACATTCTTAGTCGTATTGGCAATGACAGAGCAATGTAGTCAACGCAACATAAGATCGTTTGAAAACTAAAAGGAACCGACTTCAATGCCGCGCTATTAATTTTTAGTACCAATTGTAGGTGTTTCTCTCCATATCTCTGGAGATACTTATCAGACCTCGATAAAATTACCATGGTACTACATTTGGGATATCTTCTTTCCAACAAAAAAAGAATAATCAAAATCGGTTCATAAACGACGAAGTTATACGCGAACAAACATAAAAAAAAAATACATATATATGGTCGAATTTAGAAACCTCCTCCTTTTTTGAAGTCGGTTAAAAAACAGTAAATTATCATAACCATCCCATTATAACGCGCGCCCTCAATTTCTACGACGGTTGTCTTTTTTCACAGACTCTACTTGTCAATCCAATTTACATGGTCCCCGTACACTTCCTAAGTCTATGTCTCACAATACTTTTCTTTCAAGACTCTTCTCAATATCTTCCCAGCTGCACTTTTTGGTACCGCGTCAATAACATTAATATCTGTCACTCGCTTATAAGGCGCTACCCGTTCTTTGACAAAGTCTGCTATCTCTTTGGTATTACAAGTTTTATCTTTTTTCAGGACTATGAAGGCTTTGGGCTCCTCGCCATTTACTGGATGGGGAATTCCGATGACAGCTGCGTCGCTAACTGAAGGATGCTCTCTGAGAACTGCTTCTAATTCTGCCGGAGGAACTTGGTAGCCTTTTACCTGGAATTTTATTGAATATAATTAGAATTTGCACAGATTGTAGGAATGTATTATATGGATGATCCACTTCAGTAGCTTACCACCACTAAGAAGAAAATCTGCCGCTATAACCTTGCGGTGTTCCGGCAGCACACAGCCCTTGACAATCATAATATTTTAGGCCTAACGTGTTCACCATCTTCGACTGCATCATCGCTTTCCCCCAGGCGAGATAGTCGTCTAATAGTCTCTATGATATAAAACAAATAACGGGTTGCGCTCCGGCAGAAGTTAACACTTGAACATTAACGTTTTGCATTTGGTCTACTCTCCCTCCGTCTTACGATTGTTTGATCAGGTCAAGTGTCCTGACTCGAGTTTAACATTTTTTACCCATCCCAAAAAGTTCACAACGCCGCTAAAGAAGCTTTCACTTCACAAATATTTTTAAATCTAATTTAGAGGTGCTTCTGCCTTACTAGGCATCAAGTAATAAAAACAAATGAGTACTGAACAATAATTATTTTTGATAGGTATATCAACTTCAATGTTTTGCATTAGAAGTAGATAAATTGTTTCGGCTTCATTTTCTCAACATTTCGTAAGATCACTTATTCGGTTTAGAGTAGTTTTCTACAACCAATTTTCTCATAACTAAAGTTAGTTTGTAAGTATTTCGATGCATTTCGTGCAATTATTGTAATAACAATTAAGATGGTAACAAAGGCGCATATCGAGTATTATATTATTATATTTAGGGTTCCGTACGTCAATAGAAAGAAGAAACCCTTATAGGATCACTTTGTTGTCCGTTAATCTGTCTGTCCGTCTGTCGGTCTATCCTTTTTTCCCAGGAACGCGTAGATATATCAAGTTGAACTTATATCAGATACTCTACTACGGTATCTTTTGGCTGTGAAAAAATAATATCAATCTGATTCTACTTATGCCAAATATTTCTCTGCGGGATCGAATCCGGAACGTAGTAATTCGCCAGAGAACTATAGTTATCAATATAGCTCAACGGATTAGCAAGCTGAAGTGGCAGTGGGCTGGTTATATCTGCCGCACAACTGATAACCGTTGGGGTAGACTTGTCCTAGAGTGGAGACCGCGAATCGGCAAACCTAGCGTAGGACGTCCTGTGACCAGGTGGAGCGACGACATACGCAAAGCGGTGGGCAGTGACTGGAAGAGAAGAGCCGAAGATCGCACTCAGTGGCGCATCTTGGGAGAGGCCTACGTCCAGCAGTGGACCGACACCGGCTGATGATGATGATGATGCCAAATATCTCACCTTGATAAGTTCCTTCACTCTATCAGCAATAGTGATGTAACCATCTTCATCAGCCACTGCCAAGTCGCCAGTTTTGAACCATCCATCCACAGTGAACGCTTCATTGTTTGCTTGGGGGTTATCTCTGTATCCACGCATCACTTGCGGCCCACGGACAAGAATTTCACCAGTCTGAGGACATGAATGACGCATGTAGGTATATCACATCATAATACTAAAATTTAAAAATGGCTCAATACCTTGTTTTTTTTTTGTAAAATCAAAGGAAGTTATGTTTCTGTTATATCTATAATATTTTTTATTGAATATGATCTATTTAATTTAATTTGACGTGTGTAAGTGCATATTATTAATTTGCCCATATACTGAATAAATGAACGTACAAGAAACGTGTTTTTTTCGGCATTTCACGCCATCTATGAACGCTTAGTTAGGTAAACGTCCCATAGATGGCGTTATATTGAAATGTCGATCCCCAACTCCTTTGTTAGACGTTAGATGGCGTTATAAGAAATGAAATGTTCATTAACTATTATTTTTTGCTGGCGAAAAATGATAGTGGTATTTTTTGCTCGATCTTATAAAATACTGTAGTGTGGTACGGAATCCTACGGGTGCGCGTCCGACTTGCACTTGGCCAGTTTATTAGTATATGTTGTTATAGCGGCAACAGAAATACATCATCTGTGAAATTTTCAAATGTCTAACTATCACGGTTCGTGAGATACAGACCGGTGACAGACGGACAGACAGACGGACAGACAGATAGACAGACGGACAGCGGTGTTTCAGTAAAAGGGTTCCGTTGGTACCCTTTGGGTTCGGAACCCTAAAAATAATTCTCCAAATCGGTTCCTGCATCTTCGAAAAATCGGTGTACATACGAAAAAAAAGAAAAGGTTCCGACGAATTGCGAACTTCCTCGTTTTTTTAACAGACTCATTTTTGTCATTTTCGTTCATTTTTGTTGGCAAATTCTGTACTAATAGTAGTACAGAATTTGCCAACAAAAATGAACTTACCTCATTAGGACCTAGGTTCTTCATATCCTGATCAACAATTCTCAGCTCAGTGTTAGGAATAGCTGGGCCAGTAACACTGTAATTCTTCGTATATCCTTTAGGAGTTAAAGCAACTGTGGGTGATGTCTCAGTTAGACCGTAGCCTTGCCTGAAGTCTATGTCTTTCTGTAATGTAAAATATTGTAGGTATATAAAACTTTAAGGGCCAATTTCACTCACACAATTTCAATTTTTCCGGATAGCCTTATTAGAACTTATCTAACAGATTTTTGACTTCCAGGTGACGCCATATAAGGCGTCAGACTACTATCTGAAAGGACCCGTAAAACTGGCCCTTAAAGGAATTATCTTAACGTATCTACCGTAAAATTATATTGTCAGTCAGTTAGTCTTCTGAGATACTTTAATTACCTCAATACGTTTGTATACTAAATGTGTGTATTCAATTCAATTGATAAAATGTTTATGTGATGGACCTGCAGAAATCTATCTATATATATGTATATATATACAACACAAAAATGTTTCGACCTATATGTCTGTGAAACCATGCAACCCCAAATGTACCCCAATCCGGTGTTATTAGAAAGGCAATAATGCGAAGATGGGTTTAGACTGCTTTCAAACACTCTTTATTAAGATATCTATCAAACACATACAAACTAAATCTAAATCGGTTCATCTGTTTTGGCGCTACGATCACATCTACGATGCCACAGACAGACAGACACATACACAAATACACAGATACATATGTCAAACTTATAACACCTTTTCTATTCGCGTCGGGGGTTAAAAAGAAAAATCAAATAACTTTTTTTTTTTAAATATCTTATAGTGTTTGGCCACTATCTCACCTGTTGGTAAGTGATGATGCGGTCGAAGATGTTAAGCACGCTAGGCCTAGAATGGGAACTGGCTCTCAAGGATAGCTGCCGGAACACATTACATGTTTTGGCGACAGATTTTCTAACTTGAGGGTGGTAGCTGGCCAGGCGGATACTAGATGGTGTCCTACCACCATGCGGGGTTTGTTGGTTTCTTAACGATGTTTTTCCTTCACCGGAGGGCCACTGTGAACTTAAATTTTTGAAAAAATCATTGGTGCACGGCGGTTTGAATTCGGTACCACGGCATCAAAGCCGACCGTTCTCCCGATTACACAACCGGGCCCTCACTTACCTGAGCTCTGTTGATGAATCTTTCGGCATCAGAAGCTGAGAGTGGCGCCGCACCGTTGACTAACGTTTCTATATATTGTAGTGATTTAGCAGTAGCCGCTGGGTGTGATCCCATCAGCAACACTGGAAAGAGAATTATCCAATAATTACTTTATCATATAAGCTACCGTTTGACCACAACTCTCACCTGTTGGTAAGTGATGATGCAGTCGAGGATGGTAGCACGCTAGGCCTAGAATGGAAACTAGATCTCAAGGATAGCTGCCGGAACACATTAGATGTTTGGCGACAGATTTTCTAACTTGAGGCTGGTAGCTGGCCAGACGGACACTAGATAGTGTCCTACCACCATGCGGGGGTTGGGGGTTTCTTTACGATGTTTTTGCTTTACGGGAAGGCCACTGTGAAAAATATGCACGCACATTTTTCGATAGAAAAACCCATTGGTGCATGCGGGGACTCGGAGAGTCGGTACCTCTGGCGTTAAAGCCAACCAATCTCCCACTACATCACTGGGCCCTCACAATTGACGGAGTAATCGCACAGCGTAGCGTACATTATAAAAAATATTTAAAAATAAACATACAGACGAATTGAGAAGCTCTTTCTTTTTGGAAGTCGGTAGAATAAGGCCGACAAACTCTGTCACGGACAATGGCAGTGATTTTGCTTACTGACAGCGCAGTATTATTGTATACGGTACGGACACACCGCAGCGTCCTGGGTGCGTGATCTAGGCAGCGATCTAGCACTGTAGTATTTGTACCGACTGGTTCACACCAAACGCGATCAGAAAATAATTGAAAAGTACTGAGATCGCGCCCGCAGATCGCAGGACGCCGCTGTGTGGCCGAACCTTTAGGCAGACTTGATTCTTGCCCCATTACCTCATCATAACTAAATACAGATACAAATTTTACATACCTAAGGGTGGAGCCACAAACAATATATTGGTCTTGAACTTCTCAATGGTTTCGAAGTAATGATCAGGCTGTAGCTTGGGCAGAGTAACAAGTTTGATGCCGAGCGACATTTTGTGGAACATGATGACAGTTGCTGCGTAGATGTGGAAGAATGGCAGAACTGCCAATACGGCGTCTTGGTGAGTTGCTGGAAAAAAGAAAGAAGGATGCATGGAGAATATGCTGATAACATTTTTTGTTTACAGAAATTATCGTGAGAATTACACAATTATATAGAACGCCTTTACTCTCACGGTTTTTTATATTTATTTAGATTACTAATAGAAAAGTTTAAAAGCAATAAGTAAAGTAAGCCTGCTAAGGATATATTATGACAAGAAGTGAAGTCCTCGTGACTAGAAAGGCAATCGACATAATACACAAGTAGACAGCTATAGAGGAAGAGGAAGACCATCGAATTATAACCTACAGAAAGTAGGTTTTCAAACAACGCTTCGCCCGGAAGCTAGGCCAAAAATTCGCTATGTGTGCGTAACTGAGGTGTGTTTCCTGTAGTGTCACATGCACAGACGTATTATAATGTTGCCAGTAAGAAAGACGTTTCGCTAAAAGTTGGGTAAGGATGATTCGTGATTTTTTGCATGGGTATTGGGTACCTTTATACCTACCCCGTATGATTATCGGGATAAAAAGTACTCTATGTGTTATTTATATGACATACATCGCAAGTTCAATGAAAGCGTGCAAAATATTTAAAAAGTATCGTATTTTCCCTTAACCTTATTTCGCGGAGTCATCTTAAAATTTTGTACATTTTGTTACTACCAATATTAAGACCATTCATATGACACCTCGCATATCAAATTTCATCAAGCTGTTTAGGCTGTAGGGCATGTCAAAGAAACACCATACATACATACACTCGAAAAACATTACCCTCCTTGCGCAGTCGGGTAATACGTTCACAATCGACAAAGATATTGTGTAACTGTTCGAGATAACTAAACTAATAATAAAGTAATAAACTGAATTATTCATTACTGTAGGTAAAAAGGTAGTTTAGTGAAGTCTAGTTTAAGTATTTATATTATGTACCTAATACATTTTTTTTTGTTATTATTTTAAGTAAATAAATTTTGGTAATGAATGTGTCAACTAAACTAGATCAATTTCAAACCACCCATCTGGCAACACTCTGCTCGTACTATGAGCTCGTTATTTTGATTCACTATTTTTTGTTTTATTACACAATTTACGTAATTAAATGTTTGCCTAACCTGTGGAATGATACACCAGAAACCTTTTGATCCTTTTCCGATGAATTGTGGCACAAAATCACCGCACAACATGTCATATTTTAATAATTTTGCGTGAGACGCACTCGCTACCTTGTGACACGGACCACTAATTACGTGAGCGTCGATTGGGTCGGATTCCGACCCAAATGAACGGCGAGTATGACGAGCGCGTACTTGGTTTCTGTAGGTTATAATTCGATGAGAAAGACCAAAATAAGTGTGGACGGACTGTGTGATAGAAGATATGTATGTAAAAGAAGCGGATGCGGAAATGACTGCGGATAGACCCAAATGGAAGAGAATGACAATGTCATCAACATTGTCATGTTTCACCGACCCCAAGGGTAGGAAGATGATGACTCTTACATGTTTTGTACTTGTGGCACAGATTATATAATAGTTACGATCTTGTGGTAAGAGCATATATCGGTATTCCTTATTATTGTACTCCTACATATTATAAACTGTCTGGAATTCGGAAATATTATAAATAACGAGGGAACGGGAATATACTTAAACACCGGCTGGCAGTAAGTAACTAATTTTATTATGTGCCGTATGCATAGCATTCTAGAATGTTATCTACATTTTACAATATAGGTAATCATTTTCTTGCCATAACTATTACGGCAGGCGTTATTGTATACACCACACAATATCATAAGATGTACAAATATTTTTTAGGGATTTTTAAAATTATAGCTGTGTGCAGGAATGTTCAAAGCTATTTAGTTATCATGTAAAATATTTACAGCTCAGAAAATGTAAGTACTGAGACTTTTCAGTGTAATATATTTTAAATACATTTTAATATCAACTGATTGTGATACCCCCACACTAGTAGAGAGTTATTATTATTCTTCGGGATTAGATGAAATATACCTATTGAACTTTTAATAACATACTTATATAAAGTACCTAATTGGCATACTCTTATACCAAGATTTTTAATGTTTTTTTTTTTTTTTTTTTTTTTTATACGTTATAGGCTAGCGTTTGACCACTATCTCACCTGTTGGTAAGTGATGATGCGGTCGAAGATGGTAAGCACGCTAGGCCTAGAATGGGAACTGGCTCTCAAGGATAGCTGCCGGAACACATTAGATGTTTGGTGACAGATTTTCTAACTTGAGGGTGGTAGCTGGCCAGGCGGACACTAGATAGTGTCCTACCACCATGCGGGGGTTTTGTCGGTTTCTTAACGATGTTTTCCTTCACCGGAGGGCCACTGTGAGAAGCGCACATAAATTTTTCGATAGAAAAATCCATTGGTGCACGGCGGTTTGAACTCGGTACCACGGCATCAAAGCCGAACGTTCTCCCGATTACGCCACCGGGCCCTCTAAAATCTAATCTAATCTTTTTTCCAGAATAATCTAAAAACCTCACCTGTAGTCTCATTATGGCAAACAATGGCCGGTTCATTGACCTGTTCTCCATTAGCAATAATATTCCTATGTGAGAGCTCTACGCCTTTCGGGAGGCCCGTAGTCCCACTCGAATACGGCAGAAAACAGATGTCATTTGGGTTCCTTCTGACTCTCTTCAAAACGCTTTTGTCTGCATGAACATCTTCGCTTAATTCATTGAAGCAGAGGGTTCCTTCTGGTATCGCATCTCCGTTGGTTTTGACGACGATAATAGGTATGTTTAGTTTTGCAATGTTCAGGGCATTTTTGATGACTTCCAGAGTATTTGGAAGGGTAATCACTGCTTTGGCCGATGACATAAGCAGTTGGCGTTGCACTTCATCTGAAATGATAAAGATCTTTTCTTAGGGAAGGGTTTTTTTTAAGTATTATGTTGGTAAGTGATGATGCGGTCAAAGATGGTAAGCACGCTAGGCCTAGAATGAGAACTGGCTCTCAAGGATAGCTGCTGGAACACGTTAGATGTTTTGACGACAGATTTTCTAACTTTGGGGGGTAGCTGGCCAGGCGGACACTAGATAGTGTCCTACCACCATGCGGGCCTCGAGCATTTACCAATAAAGATGTTAAAGTTGTAATCCGCAAACATTTTTTTCTGTCGATACTTACGGGGGACGAGGTAAACACGCATTGCACACACACAAATCACTCACTTTAACAATCCCACACACTAGCTTGAAACACGCACACAGTATTAAAAATACAGCGTAGTTACGCACGCTCATATAGCCAAAAATGGCTATATGGCCAGCAGAGGGGTACGCCTTGCGTCAACATCTCCTTTGGTAAATGCTCGAAGCATGCGGGGCATCGCGCTCGGGCATTGTGTTGCGTGGAACAATGTAGAAAATTAAACCGTTGAGGAAAGGAGGGAATAAAAGGAACACTGTAAAGAAAAAAAAGAATATGTGTATTCCGGCGAAGATGTATAGGATAGTTAATAAGTAGATTAGCATTGAGCTTAGTTATTACTACTGTACATTATCTGCAATAAATAATACTGAATACATTTCTCAATTCCGACGAAACCATCCAGTTGAAGAATTTTAGTTCAGTTTTACTAGTAGGCATTGTAGTATAATATTTATCCATTGTCTATGAGCAAATTTAAACCTGTAAGGTCCAATTTATTGAAAAATACCTACTATACAATAGTTGCCTGTACAGAAGACAAAAATACATGGCCTGAGTGCCCAAGCTCTAAGATTTATATATAAATTGTATGATTGATTATTTCTTGTAAAAATTCAAAATTGACATGTGTAATTAATTAAAAAACGTATCAAGTGCAAGTCGGACTCGCACACGTACGGTTCCGTACCACATTATACTAATTAATAAGATTGGCAAAAAACAAGCTTGCAGCCCACCTGATGGGTGGTTACCGCCGCCTTTTATACAAAAATTTAAAAAACACGCTTTAATAAGACTAAACAATAAATTTCAAAATAATTGTCTCTGACAGACAGACGGGCGCATGCATGTGGAGCTGGGTATAAGCCTACATGGCTTACAAATGTTTGGTATGGCATGGCGTCATATATCGCATCTAAAGTGTGATACGTAATTTGTATTATCAGATAACGTTATTTATTTTACAACAAAACCCATCTGCGAAAATATTTTGACACAATGTATATTTTCTTGCAGTGTGTTTTTGTGTAAACAACAGATGTTGAAACAGTAATTGTAGGATGTACTTCTTTGTATAAAAGACATGTACATGGAATAATGTAACAACTCAACATAGAGTAGTAGCACGTACTCGGAAACTACAGTTTCGATAAACTACAGGGCATACAAATTACAAGGCATGAAGACTCAACGTCTAGACACGGTAATGTTATCTATCTAGATGTGTCAGAGTAATAATGGGCGCAGTGCAGTGAAGAGCAACATTTTGGGCAATACAGTTTGGCTTAAACCTGTGTTACCTCTTTAAAGAGACGGCTTGGTAAAAACGTAGTGCAGGGCCACATGAGTAAAAAAAGTGGCAGGGGTCCTCCAGCTAGATTGAGCGTTGATATAAGCAAGCTGGCTGGCAGCGGTTGGAAACAAAGAGCTGAAGATCGAGCACAGTGGCATGCCATAGGTGAGGCATATGTCCAGTAGTGGTCAGAGATAGGTTGATGAAGATGATAATGTCTGATATATAGGCAGGTCACATTATCGCTTGGTGGTAGGCGATGGCATTATAAAAACGTCCAAATATAAATCAAACTTTTATCAAATCCTTTTATTGCAGCATCCTCTAATCAAGGCGATCACACATGAGTAGATCTATCTATCTCTCCAACTAATTCTAGAATACTTTGCTACGCGTACTAATTATGCATTTCTTTGCCAATTGAAGTCTGTCACTTGCTGATGATATTATGTATGTAATCTGTCTCTATATATATAAAAACATTTTTTGTGTTATATATATATATATATAAAAAATTATAAAAAATTGTGACCGAATGTGCTTAATGCAGTGTTAGTAGTATATATATATATATATAACACAAAAATTGTTTTTACCTAATATAAAAAGAAAGAAAGAATGAAAAATTATTTATTCAGCATATTCAAATTCATAATAACAATTTTATTATAAAAACTCACGTTCATTTTAAACTTATAGATTTAAAAACGAGAATTTAACGTGACTTACGCGATGTCGATATATCGAAACATATGTCGATCGCTATATCGACATCGCGTAAGTCACGTTAAATTCACGTTTTTAAATCTATAAGTTCATAATAACAAGCTTAAAATTAAAGAAAAAGTTAAATATAATGAAGTGCTGAAACAGGCCAGTCTGAGCACAAATGTCGCGAATTCCTGGATCATAGACTGTAGAAATACTGGACGCTGATATTCTGAAAGGCGTGAAGCGGGTGTTGGACTAAGCGGAATAAAATGTAATAATACGTCCGTTGTAGACTTTGAAACCATCCAATCAATGTGCCCTAGACCGGTTTCGTTAGAAAGACATATAATGCAAAGATGGTTTGGTTTCAGACCACTAAAAACACTGCATTAAGCACATTCGGTCACAATTTTTTTTAGGGTTCCGTAGCCGAAAGGCAAAAAACTGAACCACTATAGATTCGTCATGTCTGTCTGTCTGTCTGTCCATATGTCACAGCCACTTTATTCAGAAATTATTAAGACTACACAGTTGAAACTTGGTATGTAGGTAGGTATTCTATGAACCGCCATACGATGTTTATTATATAGTTATATATTAAGGCGGAGCTCCCCATACATGGAACTGAAACTAAAAAAAAATTGTTTCATCAAACCTATACGTCTTTATTAGGACTTAAAAATGACATTGAGGTTTATAAAACCATTTTTTCTTAAAGTCAATAATTTGAAAGATAGACACTTCTAAAGTAGTATAATGTGTGACCCCCCTCCAAACAACGTCCACTGTACCATATTTTATGTGTAATAAATTAATTACACACAATAAAATAATTACCAAACCCATTTACACCAAAGAGTAGTACAAAGTCCAATTGCCATATTTGCCCAGCAACCGATCAATGAGTCGCATTATTAAGATGGACGAGATCAATAAACTCATTCCAATTACAATGTCCCTACACAGGAATGAAAATATGATATTATGTTATAAATTATAATATTAGTGGATACCCAGCGTGTGCGATTACGCTTTAATAAACTGGCCAAGTGCAAGTCGGGCTCACACTCGTAGGGTTCTACAAAAAAATTACCTTTGTTTTTCATGGTGTTTGTATGAAAAACAAAGTTATATTTGCGGTTGCTATATCTCAAAAACTGCTGACTTTATCTCGTTCAAACAAATTGTCGTTGAGAATAAATGATTTTAGGAACCTTAATGTCATTTTTAAAGACCTATCCATAGACACGTATAGGTTTGTTTTCGTATAGGAAAAAAAATGTTTTTGTTTCAGTTTCATACATTATATGCCCCCCCCCCCCCCCCCCCCTAAACTTTTATATTTTTTATTTTTGTATATAAATCGGAAAGCGGTTTACAGAATACAACTACGGAATCGTACTACGGTTTCGGAATAAAATGGCTGTGAAATAGACAGACAGACATGACGAATTTATAAGGGTTCCGCTTTTTGGCATTCGGCTACGGAACCCTAAAAAGTGATACCTTCATTCCATACAAGTGGATTTTATACCAGTTTGCATAACGCAAAGGAGTGCTACTCTTTTCAATTTTGCCAATATTGTTGTCAGCTTCAGCAGATAGCATAAATAATGGATAATAATTGATTCGTCACCCTCACCTTACATTAATTGGTTCCACCGAACAAGGTAAGTAACATAGTCTTCGCCTGCTCTGTGATTAATTCCTTAGCTCGTCTTCTTAGGGTTCCGTAGCCGAATGGCAAAAAACGGAACCCTTATAGATTCGCCATGTCTGTCTGACTGTCTGTCTGTCCGTCCGTATGTCACAGCCATTTTATTCCGAAACTATTAGGACTACAGAATTGAAACTTGGTAGGTAGATGTATTCTGTAAACCGCTTTCGGATTTTTATACCAAAATAAAAAATATAAAAGTTTAAGGGGGGGCATCCTATATATGGAACTTGAACAAAAAAAAATGTTTTCTTTAAACCTATACGTGTGGGGTGTTTATGGATAGGTCTTAAAAAATGACATTGAGGTTTCTAAAATCATTTTTTCTCAAAGCCCAAAGTCCCCCCCCTCCCCCCTCTAACTTCTAAAGTTAGGGAGTGAAAAATCTAGAAAAAATATATTCTATAGATCTCAATAAAAACTTTCAACAAAAATTAGTTTGAACGAGATACAGTCAGCAGTTGTTGAGATATAGCGACCGCAAGTACAACTTTGTTTTTCATACAATCACTATGAAAAAGTTATTTTTGTAGTTGCGAAAATCATAGTTATAGAATACTCTATTGTGTTACGGAATATAGTGCGAGTCAGACTTGCACTTGGCCAGTTTATTTTTATATATCTTATAGGCTAGCGTTTGACCACTATCTCACCTATTGGTAAGTGATAATGCGGTCGAAGATGGTAAGCACGCTAGGCCTAGAACGGGAACTGGCTCTCAAAGATAGCTGCCGGAACACATTGGATGTTTGGCGACAAATTTTCTAACTTGTGGGTGGTAGCTGGCCAGGCGGACACTAGATAGTGTCTTACCACCATGCGGGGGTTGTTGGTTTCTTAACGATGTTTTTCCTTCACCGGAGGGCCTCTGTGAAAAACGCACATAAATTTTTCGATAGAAAAATCCATTGGTGCACGGTGGTTTGAACTCGGTACCTTTGGCATCAAAGCCAACCGTTCTCCCGGTTACGCGCGCTACCGGGCGCTCAAAAACGATGGATCTTTTACCATAGCTGATACTGTCCCATATTACTCAAGATGTTGTGTTGGGCAAACAAGCAGACAGCCCTGCGCACTGAAAATGGGAAATGCAGGACGTCCAATAACTGTCTTTAACCTAACAAAAATATGATCTAATCCAATTTATACTCACGAGCAGTATAAATAGGATTTATAGTTGTAATCACAGCACCAGCTTCCAATACACCCATGGCGGCGAGTGGAAAATCAGGTACGTTCGGTAACATGATGGCAACCACGTCACCATCACGAATGTTCAGCTTAGTACGAAGGTTCGCAGCGAATGTGTTGGATAGTTTGAATGCTTGCTCGTAGGTATATCCTCGACCAGTGACAGCGCATACCTGGAATTCAAAATATTATATTATTGGCCAAGGCTTGGACCTCAATCCTACACGTGATCTAAAAGTTATTTTTATTCTATTTTAAAAGATAACAGGGCATTACGCTCGCCTGATGATAAGCTACCTATTACATATACAGCGAAATGAAAAATTTTGGGTAGCCTGAATCTATCCAAAATTTTGCATGTCTATGCACTGCGCCTGTTTCTTCGAGACATAAAGATGTTAATTATATTAACATAATTTTATTTAACTCGACGTTTCGACCAAGTTGCATTGACCGTGGTCACGAGAAGACTGAAGTTGTGGGTATCAGCATTGTTTTGATTGAGAGTAGTTTGAAACTACCCTCAATAAGTCCTGTATTACAATATAATTATGTTAAATCGCGAATGTTTAAAATTTAATAAAGATGTTAAGTCTCGCATGCCCTATGATTTCACTGGACACATTGCCATTCAAACTGAAAAACATTCCTATTTCATGGCTGAATTAATAGGCAAAGTGGTGGTTCCGCCCCAGGCGGACTAGCAGAAGTCAACGCGAGTACCTACCACTACACAAAATTATTGCTGTTAAGTTAAGTTGCATGAATCACCTGCCAACAATTAAATAGTATTGTCATATGAGTAAAGAAAATTTACTCATGTGGTATTGTCGAGCGGTTCACTGGGTTCGGGTTGTTTGAAAGACGGGACAGTATTTCAGACCGTAGCGCTATGTGGAATGGATTAGAAAGTCAGTTATCCTACGCTTCGCCTTAATACCGTTTAATTACTAGAAAAGCACGATGACTTAACTACCGGCATTTAACACCAGATGAGAAACGTAATGGTAAAGTAGATGTCTTGTCAGTCTGTTTATCTCTCGTTTAACCTCCACAATTTTGTTTTCGATGATTTTTACGATTGTTTGCTTTGAGGAATAAAATGACAAAAAATCTGAATAACTGATTTTTATCTTTATTTTTTTGTTCCGACAATTTTATATATTATTACAGCAAAAACTGTACAAATAATAATGGCAATAGAATTGCCCCCATTACGGTGATTTATTTGTCACTAGCGGATAGATGGTGTGTGCTCCTACGCTAAAAAAAAATGTGACCAAAATGTGCCTAATGCATTGTTTTAGTGGTCTGAAATCATCTTCGCATACTGCCTTTCTAATGAAACCGGTTTGGGGCACATCGGTTCGATGGTTTCAGAGTCTATAACGAACATAAGTACAAATGATTTCTGTATTTTATTTATAAAGATTACTAGATGTGCCCCGCGGCCGTAGTATTATTATCCTTTCTATGCCGCGGCTTCGCCTGCGTTAAAGACTTCTTTTATTTACTTAAAACTTTTATTTTGTAAAAACCTCTCTATCATAAAAACATCAAAGAAGTAAAAGCCAAATCGGTTCACCCGTTTTCAAGTTTAGTTATTGCGTGACTTAGGGAATTTCACTAAACTAAACAACCAAGCCACCAAAATTCTTCGCATGTCTATTTTACTTAAAAGGAATAATGAAGAGAATGCGAGTTATAGTTCTGTAAAATTCAGATTAGTTTTGATAAAGTCACAAAGGATCGGCTCCAACATTACCTCATTTGTCAAATTATGTCTTTAGAAGTTATGAGGGACCGAATGAACATATAATATACTTAAAATCACGCATTTTTCCCGTTGTGGTAGGCAGATACTACTTCTTTCTACATGCTAAGATCTAGACATACCTCTTTCGCTTCTTCCACTTTCATGAGCGCCTTCACACATGCTCGCGTAAAATACATATAGGTATACCCAACTAGCAAAATCGTCTTACGTTTCTCACTTTTATAAGAGTTCTGAGCTTATATTGGTCTCTTATCTGTTTTCGTTATTGCTATTGCTCCTATATAAGTCTCTGACAAGCCGTTACAGGCTCAAATACGCCTGATCTTAATACCTTGTCTTAATTATGCATATAAGTTTATTTTACAGTGCCGTTGTATGCCACACTCTCCTATAAAATCATTTTTTAAGACTTATCACACTTGAGATCCCCACTCACTCATATCCACATTTCCTAAGCTCATTTAATTTTATTACATATTTTCTAAATGCTATTGTAAGAATGTTAGACTAATATCAGCATTTTATTTGAGTACTTAAAACGTGTACATTTTGATCTTATTCAAAACTATTATAAGATCAACAGCAGTGGATAGGCACGGTATTAGAGTGATATTGAATCATCATACTTACTATAGAGAAAACGAGTCTAATTTAAGAAAGATTTGTGACTAAAGTTGTGAGAGTAAAATTTGATGTTGACTATTATATTTCACTAAAAGTATTTTAGTGGGGTCTCATAAAATACCATTTCACATCCCAAACGTTCACTCTTAAATGAAAATAATGTTTTATGTCAATTCAAGGAACTCTAATTTATTCCCACTCCATGACTCCATGTTGGAATAAATTTGATTACTGCTAAATGATTTTATAATAGTCTTATAGTGATTCTAATAAATGCAATAGTAATGGTGACGCTTTTAATACAAATTAACAAATAAAATAATTAAACAAGAATGCTAAATACTACATATTGATGAGGCGCACGAGTTGTGAAGCGTAAACTAGGGTCTACTTTACAATAAATAATATTTCCCAATACTAATACTTACCGAAAAGTATAAAACGAAACACTTGTAAATAATGGCACGGTTATTACAATATAATTATTAAATACCTTTATCCTTACTGTTTTCGATTTCTTTTTTATTAGTTGTAACTTTCAAACAAACACTATACCAACAGTTTTTTTACGATTGTGTTTGATCTTATGTAAAATCAAAATAAACTTTCTTACGCTCACAGGACTCTAACGTTAAAACAATGTAAGCCTGTGTACGCTTAAATTAGTTTTGGTAAGATTAATTTAAGTAATAACAACATTCAATAAGACTGATATTAGAAAGATATAAATAAAAAACGCTTATAAATGGTGCCCAAATCCAGGCTTATACGACAATCTAAGAATGGTATAAGAGCAAGAAATAGTGGTCTAGAGATTGTTTTAAGTGTAGTTTTTGCTGGTTGGGTATGAAGGGTTAAAATCATAATCCTCCTATTTGCTTCGCCGTAGCACTATTATTTAGTCTGTGGCCGTAGTCGAGTTAAAAAAATCAAGTTACTTACAGCGGCAGTCCTTTCAGGCCATTTGTCCAGATTCTGCCATACATAATCATACAGCATACAGTTGGGCACTTCGACATTTTTAAAAGGAGATTGAATAATTTTGTCCTGAGTCCAAACGCTTTGATGTCGAACTGTGCTCGCGTACTTTGAACCCTGTTTCAAAGTCTTTAGAGTTCTATTTAACGATAAGATGTTTTTCGACACCATTTTCCACCGGTGTGCCAGCTAGCACTGCCTGCTTGATACTGAAAACATTAAACAATGATAACGATAAGAAGGTTGCAGTAAACGTTGTTTGTGCTATTATCTATTCTGTGACGTTGTAGGCAATTTTACAGTCTTCATAAATTACGATTATATCATTATACTTAGGTATTACCTGTTAATAATACATTTTGAACCGACTTCAAAAAAAGAGGTTTTCAATTCGTCTGTATATTGTTTTTTTTTTTTGTATTTATGTTACGCGATTACTCCGTCAATTGTGAACCGATTCAAATGATTATTTTTAGGGTTCCGTACCCAAAGGGTAAAACGGGACCCTATTACTAAGACTCCGCTGTCCGTCTGTCTGTCTGTCTGTCTGTCTGTCTGCCCGTCTGTCACCAGGCTATAGCTCATTAACCGTGATAGTAAGACAGTTGAATTTTTCACTGATGGTGTATTTCTGTTGCTGCTATAACAACAAATACTAAAAACAAAATAAAGTTAAAAATTAAAGGGGGTCCCCATAAAAAAAACGTGTTTTTAAACGCCATCTATCTCATTAGTTTCGGCAAAATGACATAGATGGCGCTAGTAAACGAGCCCCGTCTTTCTAGATCGCGACCAAACCAAATATTCTTGGTAATATCAATTAATCAAATATATGAGGTTGAAACTCTGTTATGTTTCGTATTGTACGGAACCCTCCCTAAGTATGCGATAAGAGACGCGGTGCTGACTCGCACTAGGCCAGTTTTATTTAATTGGTAGGGTGCATTTCCAAGGTGGTCGCATTGTAATTTCATCGAGATATAATAAGTATCTCCAGAGATATAGGGAGAAACACCTCAAACTATGTACTGAAAATTACTAGCGCGGCATTTGAAGTTGGTTTCGTTTTGTAAACGATTTTAAATTATTTTTTAAACTTATTTTCTTAGTTTACGTAATCTTTACGTCGATAAAGATCAAAGTCTACTTTAGTTCTACTTTTCAATTAGGTTTTTATTTGATCGTCTTTTTTTAATTATAATATATTCAATCGTATTTTCCATTTTCTTAGAGCAAGGGTCTACATTGATAGCGATGCGTCTTGTCGCAAACGTCTGCTAAAACGAGATGCAGCTAGACAGTTGTTATCTGTATCTCTTTTTGTATCGACGATTATCGCTCGAAATTCATAGCTATTCATGTAGAGACTTCCACCCCAGGACAGGATTTACATCCATGGCAATACTTGTTTAAAAATCCAAACCCTAAAATAACAATTATTGTGAATAATTAAGATAATTTAAAAACTATAAGTTATTTTAAAAATAAATAAAACCGACTTCACTACCACAAACAGTCACTCAAAAGCGAAAAATAAATTACTTAATATAATTATTATAAGCGCTACCCACTTATCTATTTGAAGTCGGTGCCAGCCAAGTCAATTGGATAGTAGTAATTCAGTAGCAAGTTTGAGACGTTTATCGTCATTTCTTTGGAGAAACTCATCAGATCTCAATGAAATTGCAATGGGATTACCTCGAAAATATACCCTACCGACTAAAAAATAATCATTAGAATCGGTTCACAATTGACGGAGTATCGCGTGACATAAATACAAAAAAAACATACAGACGAATTGAGAAACTCCTCTTTTTTGGAAGTGGGTTGAAAACAATTTTATTGTTTAATTACATGATATTTTCGACTAGCTTGTCTACGGTCTCTTTCAGCTGTGAAAAAATCAAACTTTTAAAGTCAACGAAATCAAAATATAATTAATACCGTTTGTGTCACATATTTTCGCACATTTTGGAATTTCGCAACGAAATCAAAACCTATAGGTAATTTCTCGGTGATCTAGAATAATGAAATATGGCAAGAAGCAAGACATAAATGGCATGATAAAATCAATATAATATAAAATAAATTATAAAAATAATATAAAATTTAAAAATATAATAAATTATATAAAATAATATTGACAAGTTTGTACGGAACCCTCAGTGCTCAAGTCCAACTCGAACTTGTCCGGTTAAACATTTTCAACGAAAACTGGAATAATGTTTATTTTTTTCGTACCAAAAATGTCATAACTTATTGTTTACGTATTTACGTTCATTAATTGATAATATTAAATAGGCCTAATTACCTTGCTTGCACTTTGGAATGGTAAAATTATCTTTATTATAGTTTATGATATCTTATACTTATCTGTATCTAATTTTGGTATATTTTTTTATTCAACCAGTATTAACGTATACATACTGTTGTTATTATGTGATTTAAAATTTGCACAGAGAATACTGCAGTTTCTATGATATTAAATTTCATGTTGGCAATATTCTTTTAAAATGCACATAGACCCCAAAAAAAAAAAGTTTTTAACTGACTTAAAGCAGAGGAAGTTCTCAATTGGACTGAAAAGAAAACTTTTAAATGTTTCAACTTAAAACCACATAAGTAAAGAAAATTTACTCATGTGCTAAAACTCCGTTATATATTATGTTACTCTTTGTCAGAACTCCGTCATTTATAAATCGATTAGGAAAATATTTTTTTTGTTTTAAAGAGTAAACCAAGTTCTAATTTGGTCCCGTTGTAATTTCTGATAAGTATCTCCATAGATATGGCGATAAACACCTTAAACGTGGTACTGCAAATGACTAGCACGGCATTTTAACTCGAATCTTTTCGTATTGTGAACGATCTAATATTATTTATTACCTACCCTGTTGATTTTTGGCAAAGTACCTCGTATGTTATTTAATAATGCTCAATCTTCGTACATTTCCCCGAAACAAAAGTTCGAAAAAAATTAATAACATCATCGTCATCAATAACAACCAGTATTCATCCACTGCTGGACATAGGCCTCTCCTATGGCACGCCACTGAGCTCAATCTTCAGCTTCGTGTTCATTAATAACATACCTGACGAATTTTAAATAATATAAGAACCAAACTCAAACAAAGGCATTCAGACAATCTTATTTTCAAACAGCTGACTCAAAGACAAAAGAAAAGTATAAATAATTTAATCAACCGAAACCACACGCTCACTATAATTAGCAATTCATTAAGGTCATTGGTATATGTAATGTATAAAATATACATAGGAACATTGGTTACTTAAATCGTAGTTAACTTGCTTCGTGTAACCGGTCAAATTGCATAAACAATAACAAAATTGTACGACGCACGACGCTTACTGCCGGCACAGATACAAATGTTACAAGTGTTACAACAAATACCGACTTAGGTACTTTTGTTTTTAAGGTTAAGATTAACATAGAATGACGTACTCACGATTATATATACTCCAAGTGTTCAAAATTTAAATATAAATAATAACAAAGAAATTGATAAAGTAAAACTGCGTACGGACGTGCAGTATCGGTAAAGAGTATCTGTGTACTAAAATAGACTGTGACTGAACTGACTGAGGGAAGGGAATTGGTGTGCGTGTGTGGTTATTATACCATACGTGACCATACTTACTTTACGTATACTACCTACATAGACACTTAGTCGATAAATTAATCTGTGGTATTTTTATACGGCACTCGTTCGGAATGAATGAACAGGGCTGTGTTCACATCCTCCGAAGAAAGTTTTTTGGTTGTTTTGCAACTCGTTCGAAGGTCCCGAACGACCACGGGTGTTTTTCACATAAATTATGACTTTGACATTTTGCGCCGACTCGAATTTCGAGGTTATGTTAATTTATTTTTCTTTTTCTGAATATTTTCCGTTTGTTTTTACGATTAATGTCTCGTCATAACACATCTTTGTCTCGACATTGCAAATTTCTTCCGATTCCCTTAATCTGTAACAAAACTAGAGCATTTCCGCCAAATTTACTGTCACAAACGTCAGAGCGTTTTTCAACCATCGAATTTGATGGTTAAAAAGTTGCAACTGGAGTGAAACAACCTAGGTCGTGAACGACACAGTTGCTACAACCGAGTGCGACGCTCTGAGGTCGTGAACGGGGTTAGAGCGTTTGGGTGCACTCCGAGCGTAGGTCGTGAACGCAGCCCAGGCGTCTGGCATGACGACACTATTGTCCAGGGCCCTAATAAGGATATATGCATGTATGTTGAAGTTATACAAACTCACTTTATCTCATGCTCACTTTGTACTTAGCAATGCTTACTTTAGGAATATACTGAATTCTTACAACACAGGAATATCCTAGTATAATTCAAATTCAAATATTTTTATTTCGGACAACAATAATCCATGGATTAGTAATCACTAGTACTTATACTATGGTAAGTATCTTATGATCTAAACTAAAACTAAAACGGATTGACATTATATGTATAAGATTCAGAGCTCGTATTTGAGCTTTGTTAGTACCTTTTTTTAAGCTGATTATAAGTAAACTCGTTTTGGCTATGCTATGTGTGCAGATAAATTTCTTTTATTCATATGGTGCGATCTGGAAAAATAATTGAAAGTAAATTTTTAAGTAACTTCGCACAAAAGGAGGTTCTCAAACAATACCTCGGAACTCCGTCATTTTCTTAACCGATTTGGAAAATTCTTTTTTTTTCGTTTAACTGGGTATGCTTCCCGTTTGTTCCTATTGTATTTTTATCGAGATAATATATATACCAAGCATTTAATTGGCTTCCAGAATAAAATTTTCCGGAGTAAGTTTTATTTTGCTAAGACAAAGAAGTATCTATAACTTCTTATGCACAGACATGCGGCATGGATATCGCTTTAGATTTGATTTGTGGTCTATTGACTTCGGTTATTATTATCCTACTAATACTTGTAGAGAATCAGACTCCGGAGAGAATAATGCGCAAAAGCACTTGTATTAATTTCACAATTATATTTCTGTCAACCATAGTTAAGCGCTTACAACCTGATATTTTAGAAGCTCATAACAGAATGAGTTTGAGTTCCGTCGTTGTACCACCGCCCATCTTTTAAAAAAAAATCCCTATCATGTTCCGAGCTTTGCGATTGGCTATTATCGCTTTTGCATCAACCAATAACAGAACTGACTTAGGCCCGCTTGAATTTGAATTAAACGTTGTCATTGGCTGATGTCATCGACGCTCGGAAAATATTGCCAGTAAACAAAATATTTAACTAATACCAGAGTAAAAAAAACTAAATAATCACAACAAAATATCAAAAATTAGTCACAAAATTACTAACCCTAACATACTAATAAACTACTTAACCCATTGAGCTGAAATTTGATATTTAGATAGCCTAGAGACCCTGGAATATTACAAAGGGTACTTTTTATCCTGATATTTCCGCAGGAACGATGTCTATTCGGGTAAAACTACGGAGCACAGCTTGTTATGCTTACTGTTAAATTATTTTTATCAATTTCAAAGATATCTGATAATTGAAAAAAAAAACACATGTCATTAATACATATAATTAACAGTGATAATGGTTCGGAATAAAAAACTATATGCATATTTTATTAAAAAACAATATGCATATTATAATAAAAACTATATGCATATTATAATAACAAACTATATGCATCTTATAATAAAAAACTATATGCATATTATAATAAAAACTATATGCATAATATAATAAAAAACTATATGCATATTCTCCATTCCATTAAACTAGCGAAGCGCTATTACAGTGTAAATAGGTAATAAAATATGTATAACCTGGTGTCGGAGCGCCTAGTGCAAGTTTTTTACATTGGTTTACTTATTTGATCACGTTTACGTAATCGCATATTTGTATGGAATTAAAAAGCGCCATCCAAAAGTGTGCATCATCATCATTATTAACAGCCAGTGTTCGCCCACTGCTGGACATAGGCCTATCCTATGGCACGCCACTGAGCTCGATCTTCAGCTCTAGTGCATAATAGGCAACATTGTAATTTTTATACAAATCTGAGGTTACGTTAAAGTGATTGAGTAAGTATATACATTTAAAGATACTCGCCCCAAGCCCCTTTGACCGAAATGATGTAAGTATTGGGTACAAACGGTATTAGTACCGTGTAAAGAATTATATATAGTTGAAAGAACTTACCTAAGTGAATTTCAACTCGTATTATACGAGATGTTACATCCGAAGAGATTTAAATTAACCATGTAGTCCGTCTTTCGTTGTTTCGCATCGTCACACTGTTTAAAGCACATAAAATAAAAATAAAAACATTATTTACTCGTTCAATACTCACACACCAGCCAACATCTCGACTGTGTACCTTCATTTGTTTTAGAGTAGTAGATCAGTCTGCATTCTGCAACACTTGGGCATTAAGTTGTATATTGACAACAATTTGACAACAGGATATCCAACGGGGTGGGTGGGAGTTTAAATCTCTTCGGATGTAACATCTCGTATAATACGAGTTGAAATTCACTTAGGTAAGTTCTTTCAACTATATATTATACTTCTATGTTACATCCTCGAGATTTAAATTAACCATGTAGATGTTTAGCGCCTGTTGCAGAATGAAAGCACCTTACATATTGTTTATTGACTCAGTGACTGATCAAAATCAAATTTTGATGATTACTCGATGCATGTTTGTATGTACAAATAGTCAAATAGTTTTATTTTCCTATATTAGTAAGGACATAAATAAATCATTAGGTTAACACATAAGAAGAAAATCAAAATATTCAGCAATAGCTGACTTTCGGGATGTAAAATCGGCCGTTATACGTTACCCATACATTTTGTAAAGAATATTACAATGACAGTTGTTCTTTTGATGACGTCAAAAGACAATTCATTCGCAGCAGAAGTAGAACCATGAGGCATACTATCACAGGATAAATAATAGTACTATGTACGGTGAAAATAAAAACTTTCACATTCTGCTGCAATGCTGTAACATAAAGTCAGTATTATATAGATATTTCAAGATAAATATTTGCGCTAAAATAAGAAATATCGCAGATAACATCTGCATACTCTAACTTTTTTATAGCATCAATAAATTTGAAATGCTGTAATACATCTAATGTAATATTACACAATATTGTCACGCCTGCATGCAGGCTGAATACTTCAATTTACAGTCTATTCTATGATCTTTTTAGTTTAAAATAGTATTCTGGCAAATTTAATGTTCGATTTGATATGTTGACATGGTAAGCATGTTCTCCAATGTATTTTGTCAAGGTAATAAATAGTCTTACATAATAATCAACAAAAAATACTCATAGAGTACATCAATGATCGAAGAATAATTATTTAATTCGCAAGTGATTGATATTTGGAAACTGAAATATAACTCCTAATTTACAATTGATTTATACAGCCAGTTTAATAATTAGTAGAAAATCATATAATTATGATTTCTTTTTACCAATAACTGTTTTTATATAAAAACAAATCTATTTTAACAAATTTTATTTGACGCTGATTTACCAACATAAATTTTTAAATCTTCTTACTATATTAGAATAACCTAATATAGCAAAGGTAAAAAAATACAATCCATTGTTATTACTAGTAGACTGTAAATAATTATCGTCATTAATGTCTTGGTAGATACCATAGATACATACATATTTTATAACGATAAGTAGTTACCGAGTTATTTATATAGTGCAAGCCAGAATAAGGTTATGCTACTGTGGATTTGTGAATTAATGTAAAAAAACCGTGGTTGTGAATACGTATCTGGCCTAGGCTTGTCCAGTGATACAATATGGAATATAGAATGTGCCATATTATTATTACTTAAATACTTTACGGAACTAGATTATCGATATTTCTAAATAGAGAAGTACAATCATCAATCTGCATGCATGAGGATTCCAATTAGGAAAACATAGTTGGTCCGGTGCCCTGTGATACAGTACGTACTTCAGGCGCTAGCTTATCTATTGATCGCATTACATTTTTACAACTATCGCGTAGTTAGTTACTTAATTTAACTTCAAAATAAACCTCATATTAGGCATTAGTTACAACATAAATTGACATTTATGTGAAGATAAATAAATATTGTTAGTATTATTATTATTTATCTTCATTCACACATCATAATTATTATCTATGCGCAGTTTAAGGGATATATTTTAATATTCCTACGGCAGGACAAAAAGTGGTTTGGTAACTCGGATCTGAATTTAAACACAGTTACTAACGTTGAGTTTGTGTTTATGTAATTATAGCACATTGGGTATTCATCTCAAGTCTTAAAAATTTGTGGTGTTAATAGGTACATATTTACATTTTCCATTCCAAATTATTCTTATCATATCATCAAACCCTTGATCACACATACATGTTTACTTACTGCTTTTTGCAAGATTTGTACTTTGAGTCTACGCACAAAATATTAAAAAGGGTAACAATAGCGTAGGTAACAATACCCTTTTCTCAAAATCGGAATAATTACTGACTTCATTACCTTAGCAAAGTCAGGGTAGTGGTAGAGCGCTTGAGGCCGTACAAGCTATTTATCCACATCATACAATTATTTTATTGTTACATATTGTATTAAGATATTGTCATTGTAATAAATGCCTTTTTGGAAAAATATCTGACGTAGTAAATTTTTTAGAATGTTAATGTATAAGGGTATGTATTGCCATAATTAAATCAGGCAACATAAATAGGCCACCTTGATGCCAATTGTGGCCATGTAAAATTACTAAAATGTAATTAATAATTATACTGCAAAGATAAACATATGTTTTATGTTCAAATAGGGCGCGACACTAAACTGTATGCTTATATAAGTTCCATTGCTTTTGTGTGATAAATAATTTATAACGTTTTACACAAACGAATCATGTAGCGCAAAATAAGGTAATTTTGAGGTTAACTGAAGAGCCCTTTTACGTTCAACTGCAATTAAAATGTTATAGTTTAGCCATGTATTTTTGATGCATGTAGGTATTATAATGCATAGTTATATTAATCTATTATTTATCACAAAAATTTGTGACCTTGAACAAAATCTATAACGATTTCCATAGACGACGAGAGCGACGTGAATTACACCCGGTATATAACATTAATAAGATTTATATCGATTTTAATACCAGGACCCAGATTGATACTGTCTAAGTCCATAAATATGCTGCTATTTCATACGATTTTTTAATTACGTTTGTATGGATAAGACGTTGTATGCCGGTCTCTTAGGCCTGAGAGCCTGTGAGCTTGATCACGCGCTGCCATTCAGCCACGGTAATTCTTTAGTATGGGTTAAATGGAACAATATTCCGTTGTACAAAAAAGTTTGACGGTCATTTTATGACCTCTAATACAAACCAATGTTACTGGATCAAAAGTTATCGGCTTTAATTACTGACGTATACTACTCACGCGTGAGTATCTCGAATATATATGTCACGCTGCTTATTTGCAGGCGGCCTGTAGTTCTTCTTCGCTGTCGTTGACGGCAGTTGCTTCAGATTGTTCATTGGCGATTGCTCAATTGCATGTTGTTTTCGTCTGACATCGTAGGCGACGTTGAAAGGTTGGTCGCAATCGAATGTTTATATGCTACATATTCCTCTTAAGGATGTTAATTATAATAGCAATAGCAAAGGAAGAAATATTAATAAGATGATGCATTCTATTCTCACCCGACTGCGGCGAAGCAAAAGGGAGGATTATGTTTCTCACCAGGATGTGTGTATTTCGTAGTACAATCTAGTTAAATCTTACCCCAACGTTCAGAGATCACTGTAGGTATTTACAACCTACTAATGAGCAAATTTCTTGGCCGCTTTAAATATATAATTGCAAGATCTCATTTGTCACGGCTGAAGAAGTTAGGTGACTCGAGCGCTGAATCCTCGACCAAGAGTTTAGCGGGGTTAAAGCCATAGTCGAGGTCTTTACCGAAATCGTATCGCATACACAGGTGATATAGGTACTAAACAGTATCTAGACATATCTGGTGGAATTATGTTGTACCTTATGTTGTAGCCTTTCTTTTACATAATGGCTTTCCCATGTACATACGACACAGAAAGTACTTTCTGGGGTAGCATCGCGTACTACCACATTAAGAAAGTTTAAATACAGATGAGCACTTTATTGCATACTAGACAAAACTTTTATCTTAGAAAAAATATATCTAGATTTATACAGCAATGGGCATGTCTTATCGCTTAGAGCAATCTCTGCAAGACAATCTTTAGATAGTCAGGAACTAGATTAAAAAATGCGGTCGGTTGCAAACCATATATCTGTTAAGAGGTTTATGACAAATACTGGTTGATAAACTTACTTACTCACCTATAATCCCGGTATGACATATGGTAGCAAAATGTTTGGCAATTATTATTGCGTATCTTCATGCTCGAACGCCAAGGTGGAGCGAGTATCTGATCTGTGGTTAAGATCTGTAGAATCCAATAAGTCCCGTGTAGATATATGCGACACAGGCGGTAGTTACTTTCTGAGTAGTATCACGTACCACTACATTAAGAAAGTATAAAATTAATTCCTGGATGATATCTCGTAGCATCACTTTAGGGAATTATTTTTGTTTATTGTTGGGATAATATCACGTATTACCACGTTAAGACAATAAGTAATTAGCTTCACCACATTTTTTCTTCTTAAAATGTGGGTAGATGTTGTTCGGAGCGGAATATTTTTCTGCGCATCCTAAAAATCCGGTGAAATTCTCGTCTGATAACGTCGTAATTAGTACGTTGCGGCTTTCGTTTACCCATATTTAGGTATGGGTGTACAAACACTGCACAAAACTTATGAAAATACTTTTAAAATTTAATATCATAAAATTACTATCAGACTGACATCTGGACGATGCTACACACGAAACACGAATGAAGGTACACAGTCGAGATGTTGGCTGGTGTGTGAGTATTGAACGAGTAAATAATGTTTTTATTTTTATTTTATGTGCTTTAAACAGTGTGACGATGCGAAACAACGAAAGACGGACTACATGGTTAATTTAAATCTCGAGGATGTAACATAGAAGTATAATTTAGTGTGTTTCCTATTAAAATTAATTATTGGTACAAAACAATACACGTCAATTACAAAAATAGTTCAATTAATAATTAAGATAGTTTAAAAACTAAAACTACCGACTTCCATGCCGCGCGAGTCAGTTTCAGTAGCAAGTTTTTTTTTAAAATAATAATAATATTAAATTTATTTATTTCCAAAATGAGATATGTACAGAGGATGCATTAGAAAAATGTGTTACATTGTGTACTTAAACTAGCTGAAACATGTTAATTAACCAACGGCCCCACACTAGGCACAAGGCCCGTGTCGTGGAAGCCTATTATATCAACCTATTATAGCATCCTTAATATAGTTTGAGACGTTTATCGTCATATCTCTAGAGATACTCATCAGATCTCGATGAAATTACAATGGGACTATCTCGGAAATGAACCCTGCCGATTAAAAAAAGAATCATTCAAATCGGTTCACAATTGACGGAGTAATCGCGTAACATACACACAAAAAAAACATACAGACGAATTGAGTACCTCCTTCTTTTTGGGAAGTCGGTTGAAAATAAAATAATTATATATGTAGATACCTGTTGTTTCTTATTTAATTTAATTAATTTTAAGTAATAAGCGTAACGCACAATGGTAACACTGCTTGACTTCAATAATTGAATAAGACTTCTTTCCAAATTTCATGATTTTTTTTTTGCCTGTAAAGAGGCAAAAATGCTCCCCCAAATGTTCTCAATGCACGCCTATTTTTAACTGACTTCCAAAAAAGGACGTTACTCAATTCGACCGTATATATATTTTTTTTAATGTTTGTTTGCGGATGGATAACTCCGTCGTTTATGACGGATTTTGATGTTTTTTTTTTGTTGGAAAGGAGATGTTCCAGTGGTGGAACCATAGTACATATAATTTCATCAAGATTTGATAGGTATCGCCAGAGATATGGAAATAAGCACCTCAAACTTGTTACTGAAAATTAATAGCTCGGCATTTGAAGTCGGTTATTTTAGTTTTTAGGGTTCCGTACCCAAAGGGTAAAACGGGACCCTATTACTGAGACTCCGCTGTCCGTCTGTCTATCTGTCTGTCTGTCTGTCTGTCTGTCTGTCTGTCTGTCGGTGTATATTTCTGTTACCGCTAGAACAACAAATACTAAAAACAAAATAAAGTTAAAAATTAAAGGGGGTCCCCATACAAAAAAACGTGTTTTTAAACGCCATCTATCTAATTAGTTTTGGCAAAATGACATATATGGCGCTAGTAAACGAACCCCGTCTTTCTAGATCGCGACCAAACCAAATATTCTTGGTAATATCAATTAATCAAATATATGAGGTTGAAACTCTGTTATGTTTCGTATTGTACGGAACCCTCCCTAAGTGTGCGATAAGAGACGCGATGCTGACTCGCACTTGGCCAGTTTTATTTAAACGATCTTATTGCCTAGAATCTCCTTGCTCCTCCTTGCTCTTCGATTTTGATAATATTCGTAGTCTGGAAGTCAGTTAAAATTTGTATTTTGATTATTGTACCTTAAAATAATTTAATTTAAAAGAACCGACTTTAAACATAGCGTTAGTCATTTTCAGTACCAAGTTCATCTCCGATTCCTCTGGAGATATTGAAAAGATCTCGATGAAAATTAAATGGGACCGTCTTGAAAGTAAATATCTTTTCAAACAGAATTTTCCAAATCGGTTCAGTCGTCTTCGAATAAACAGTTAACATAATAAAATAAGATCGTTTAAAAAACTAAAAATAACCGACTTCAATGCTGCGCTATTAATTTTAAGTACCAATTTTGATGGAGATAAACACCTCCAAATCTCTAGAGATACTTATCAGACCTCGATGAAATTACCATGGTACCACACTTGCGATATCTCCTTTCCACCAAAAAAGAATAATCAAAATCGGTTCATAAATGACGAAGTTATCCGCGAACAAACATAAAAAAATATATATACGTTCGAATTGAGAAACCTCCTCCTTTTTTTGAAGTCGGTTAAAAAAGGATTCCTACGAATTGAAAACATTCACATTTTTTGTAAAATCTGTTAAAAAGCGCGTTGGCATCGCGCCGTTTTGGCTTTTTGCTGGCTAGTTTAAAGGATTGAGGTCATTTGCAGTACACGAAATGTACTAATGCAGTACCTACCTATATTGGCTATATTGAATAACAAGCTTCGTGCGCGAATTATTGTGGTTGGTCAGTGATTAATTGTTCTGAAACATGATAAGTTTTTCTGCGCATCTAAGACAAAAAACTGTTTCAACGCATAAATGTATAATTTATTATTTTAGTGTTCCTTAAAAACTATATATGCAACTATTTATACAATATAAACGATTCCTAAAACTATATTACAGACTATATAAAATATACAAATAATAAACTGAATTAAGGTCGCCATTCGCTGGTAGGGTACCCAAAAAGCTGGCGACATTACCTTTTTGGAATGGCAAGACTAATTCGATGCCCGAGGTAAGCGCCAGCTCTTTGATCGTGGGATACATCTATCAGACGTCTGGATAACCCTTTACAAAACCGCGTGCTTGTTGAGCCCACGGGCCCTTGGTCCCAACCCCAAACGGAAGAAACGTGTAATTATGTTTCTTTGAAGTTTTACACACTTTATATTTTTGTAAATTGTTATTCACAATCCAAAATTTCATCGTACCGACGGGACTCGAACCCGCACCCCCCGGTACACAATATTTGATTTACGCAGTGCAACATCTCTCGTAGGATTTGAAAACTGTAATGATTTCTTCCGAGTGATTAACTTACGTAATAAGTAGTCATAGATGGCGCCACCAATGCATAATTGGGTTAATAAATGCAATCCACTAATTTCGTCGTATCGATGGATCGAACCGTGGCTTAATTGGCAGAGCACCTGGACGTGTAATCCGGGGGGTGCGGGTTCGAGTCCCGTCGGTACGATGAAATTTTGGATTGTGTTTAACAATTTACAAAAACGTGTAATTGTTTCCAATGTATGCATATTATCTCAGTTTGAGGGCCTCTGCCGCGTCTGCGGCTGCTCCTGCACCCCGAGAGGTACTGTTAAGGTGGGATGCTGCTAACGTATCGGAGCACGTTGCATCCCACACCTAGCCATTAAACTAAAATAAAAAATAAAACTTAAAATAACTGCCTTTACTTACTACTTAGACACCTTTGTTTTCAACCGACGTCCCAAAAAGAAGGAGGTTCTCAACTCATCAATATGTTTTTTTTTTGTATGTATGTTACGCAATTACTCCGTCAATTGTAAACCGATTTGATTGATTTTTTTTTAATCGGTAGGGTACGTTTCCGAGGTAGTCCCATTGTAATTTCATCGAGATTTGATAAGTATATCTATACTAATCTATACTAATATTATAAAGAGAAAACATTTGTATTTTTGTATTTTTGTATTTTTGTATTTTTGTATTTTTGTATTTTTGTATTTTTGTATTTTTGTATTTTTGTATTTTTGTATTTTTGTATTTTTGTATTTTTGTATTTTTGTATTTTTGTATTTTTGTATTTTTGTATTTTTGTATTTTTGTATTTTTGTATTTTTGTATTTTTGTATTTTTGTATTTTTGTATTTTTGTATTTTTGTATTTTTGTATTTTTGTATTTTTGTATTTTTGTATTTTTGTATTTTTGTATTTTTGTATTTTTGTATTTTTGTATTTTTGTATTTTTGTATTTTTGTATTTTTGTATTTTTGTATTTTTGTATGTTTGTAATTAGTAAGCTAAAAAACTACTGAACCGATTTAAAAAATTCTTTCACTAATACATAGAATGGACTTTCGGAATTAAAAAAGGCTATATATTATCCCGTTTAAATCAAAGGTACATTCGTGGAGACCTAATTTGCAACCTAAGTCGGCAAATAAACGGTCGAAAAAACACGTTTCTTACGAACGCTGCTTAATTGAAAATAGATAGAAGAATATTTTCTATGCAAGAGTTGTACAACTTAATAAGACCTACAAAGGTTTTAAGGTTGACTCACAGTAACCATTTTAATCTTAAAATTTTTGTTAAAAAATATTACATTACTTCCAAGGCTATTTTCAAGTATATAGTATTAATCCTTATCCAAAAAATTACGTTAATTAGCTTGGCCTCATATTATAGACTAAAATTGTCCTTTACAGTATATAATTCAAATGAAAACTCTAGAAGTTATCACGAATTTCACAAACACGCATCGCAAAATTAATAAAATATTTGCAGTGAAACCACAGATTAGGTCATAGTTACTATGAAAATATTATTATAAGCTTAGCTATGCTGTAGATCCCCACCGATCACAATCAATTTGAAGTCTATATAGTATAATAATATGATCTATTGTATAAAATAATATTCATCTATATATATAATAATATAATATAATATTTTAAACCACCCCGACTGATCTATGTATAATCGCTTTTTCCAATGACTCTAAACACGACATTTAAAATCTGAGCTGTAAATTGGTGAGGATTTAAGTATTCTGTAGAGTCCAGGAGGCTTCCATGTTCTTACAATATCGTTGAAGAAGAAGATTTTCGAATTGATCAGACCTATGAAAGTTGATTTCATAGCGCAATTAACTAGAAAAAAGCTCATAATTTTATAACGATTGAACGAGTTTTCATGAATCATAGCTAAGAAAACTCTCGATGAAGACATCTATCAAACAAAAAAAAACTATCAATAATAAAAACAAAATCGCTTCATCCGGTTAGGTGCTAAGATGCTACAGACAGACACACAGATACACACGTTAAACGTATATTACCCCTACATTTTGCGTCGGGGAACGCCGTAAGGTTACGGCGGCAGATGTACTCCTTGGTGGTAAGCTACTTTTTGGTAGATTTAATGATTCCACTACCACTGTACGAAAACTCATGATTCATGAATGCACATAAAACTTTCATTGGTAGGTATATAGCTAGGATTAGAACCAACGACCGTCGGGTCAGAATTAGGGTAACTATCCTTTACGCCAAAGGGCCGTCCAATATCAATACGTAAGTATTATAAAACAAAGTTCATCACTGCGTCTGTCTGTCTGTTCGCAATAATCTCAATAGCTACTGAACGGATTATCATGCGGTTTTCACCAATAGCCAGTGTTTTTGAGGAAGGTTTAGGTGCATAATTCGTTAAGGTTTTGTGTAAATTGGATGAAATATGACGATGGTTGTTAAATATAATCAAATATTATGTTTCTTTGAAGTGTTTCACACTTTATATTTTTCGTAAATTATTAAACACAATCCAAAATTTCATCGTACCGACGGGACTCGAACCCGCACCCCCCGGATTACACGTCCAGGTGCTCTGCCAATTAAGCCACGGTTCGATCGATCGATACGACGAAATTAGTGGATTGCATTTGTTAACCCAATTATGCATTGGTGGCGCCATCTATGACTACTTATTACGTAAGTTAATCATTCGGAAGAAATCATTACAGTTTTCAAATCCGACGAGAGATGTTGCACTGCGTAAATCAAATATTATGTTTCTTTGAAGTGTTTGAATTATTGTGACTTTGAATTATTAAACATAATTTACAAAAAATATAAAGTGTGAAACACTTCAAAGAAACATAATATTTGATTTACGCAGTGCAACATCTCTCGTCGGATTTGAAAACTGTAATGATTTCTTCCGAATGATTAACTTACGTAATAAGTAGTCATAGATGGCGCCACCAATGCATAATTGGGTTAACAAATGCAATCCACTAATTTCGTCGTATCGATCGATCGAACCGTGGCTTAATTGGCAGAGCACCTGGACGTGTAATCCGGGGGGTGCGGGTTTGAGTCCCGTCGGTACGATGAAATTTAGGATTGTGTTTAATAATTTACAAAAAATATAAAGTGTGAAACACTTCAAAGAAACATAATATTTGATTTACGCAGTGCAACATCTCTCGTCGGATTTGAAAACTGTAATGATTTCTTCCGAATGATTAACTTACGTAATAAGTAGTCATAGATGGCGCCACCAATGCATAATTGGGTTAACAAATGCAATCCACTAATTTCGTCGTATCGATCGATCGAACCGTGGCTTAATTGGTTGTTAAATATGTTCATATATTATATTCGATGCAACAAACTGATGCAAATTTTGTAGGCATATATGTTCTACCCGTGCGAAGCCGGGGCGGGCTGCTAGTCCAGAAATATGAAGATAAACGTCTCAAACTTGCTACTGAAATTGACTCGGGGGGATTGAAGTCGGTTGTTTTAGTTCTTAATTAACTATCTTAATTAAATGCATCCTTTTTTTTTTTAAACCTGTAATGTCCCACTGCTGGGCAAAGGTCTCCGCCATAACCTTCCACGAATTTCTCTCCAGGGCAATGTCTGGTGGGCCACTATATCGTCCCATCATCATCTGTATCAACATCGCATCGTTCTATACTTATGTGAAAATTTCTATGTTTGTTCAATTAATCACACAAATAAACTGGCCAAGTGCAAGTTGGACTCGCACTCGTAGGGTTCTGTAACACAGTAGAGTATTCTATAACTATGATTTTTCGCAACTACAAAAATAACTTTGTTTTTCATAGTGTTTGTATGAAAAACAAAGTTATACTTGCGGTCGCTATATCTCAACAACTGCTGACTGTATCTCGTTCAAACCAATTTTCGTTGAAAGTTTTTATTGAGATCTACAGAATATTTTTTTTCTAGATTATTCACTCCTAAGGGACTTTAGAAGTTAGAGGGGGGGGGGGGGGCACACATCTTACCAATTTAGACGCGCTTGTATTTTGAATGATTAACTTTGAGAAAAAAAAATTATTGTAGGAACCTCAATGTCATTTTTAAAGACCTATACATACACCCCACGTATAGGTTTGAAGAAAAAACATTTTTTTTGTTTCAGTTCCATGTATGGAATGCCCCCCCTTAAACTTTTATATTTTTTACTTTTGCATAAAAATCAGAAAGTGGTTTACAGGATACATCTACCTACCAAGTTTCAATTTTGTAGTCCTAGGTAATAGTTTCGAAATAAAATGGCTGTGACATACGGACGGACAGACAGACAGACAGACAGACATGACGAATCTATAAGGGTTCCGTTTTTGCCATTCGGCTACGGAACCCTAAAAAGGCTCAACATTTATACAACAGATAACATTTTCCACACATTACCTATGGTAGGCAATCCACAGCTCTCAATTCAAAGTAAATAACGAATCAGTTTGTTTAGGTAGGTAGGTACATGACGAACCGGTCACGGCAAGGTCGGTTAGTAGTAACTATGTACTAAGCTGTGGTGGACATTACCTTCTCCACATTTTTCAATTTCTGGTTTATCGGCTTAGCTCTGCTATTAGCCATTCAATCTACATACTCATAGCTGACTACTTTTCGTACATGACTACTTTTTAACCGACTTCAAAAAAAGGAGGAGGTTTCTCAATTCGACCGTTTATATATTTTTTTTTTTATGTTTGTTCGCGGATAACTTCGTCGTTTATTGAATCGATTTTGATTATTCTTTTTTTGTTCGAAAGGAGATATCCCAAGTGTTGGTATATCACCATGGTAATTTTATCGAGGTCTGATAAGTATCTCCAGAGATATTGAGATAAACATCTCAAAATTGGTACTGAAAATGAATAGCACGGCATTGAAGTCCGTTCTTTTTTAGTTTTTAAACGATATTATCGTCTTTGGTATCCTGCGTCCTACATTTTCTTCTATAAGTACACTGTCCCGAAAAGTGGCCGTGGCTGTTCAAAAGTCACGTACCTATTTTAAAAATAGGTTTGCTGCATTAGCTAATATTTTTAAAATAGGTACTTAACTTTTTATTAAATGCATCTTATACGCCTGCGTTTGACCACTATCTCGCCTGGTGGTAAGTGATGAAGCCTGAAATACTCTGACTCACACGGGCTCTGTACTGCCGGAACATCGTAAGTTCGTAAGGTTAGGGCGGCAGATTGTCTCCTCGAGAGATTCCCCTAATATGGATGTTCTGCCTGACTTCCTACCAAAAAATAGCTTACCACTATCGAGGAGAAAATGTGTCGCCATAACCTTACGGTGTTCCGGTGATACTGTCCTTGAGAGTCAGAGTATTCTAGGCACAGCGTGTTGATCATAGCTTACCGCCAGGTGAGATAGTGATCAATGCCAGCCTGTATTAGAGGTGGGTCGTAACTGCTTACTTTTGATCCGCGAAACTACGTATACAGTTATTAGCCTCATAAGCAGTTTCTAGAACCGCTAACGTTAAATAACGCCCACCTCTAGCCTGTATGATATTAAAAAAAAATTACGACATCCGACTTTTTGCGTAAGGGGTAAACTCAAAAAAACATTGCATTGCAAGGGACTCTGTAAATAGCTAAAGAAACAACCAAGTATACCCTGTTTATCGGATAAAGCTATCATACAGAAATATTATGTGATTACGAGGATCAGGCGGTTTCCTTTGTTATTTAAGATAAGAGGAATTTCGGTTAACTCAGGAGCAGAATTCATTTTTATTTAAGGTAACATTATGTTTAACTGACTTACAAAATGGAGGAGGTTAGCAATTACTTCTGTTATTTCACATATGTCTTCATGTGTTCATATCAAAACGCTCATCGCCAGATGAGCGTTTTAATTGTCATTTTCCTTTCTTTCATAAATAATTTAAGATCATTTTGTAAACGATCTTAAATTATTTATAAATAAATAAATAAATTTAAAAAAAACCTATTTCACATGCCGCGATAGTCGAAATAGCCAGTAGTATCATGTCGTCAAGATGTGTCATGTGTTTGAGATGTTTATCTCTATATTTCTATATCTTGTATACTTGCTGTGGATTTTGTTTAATAAAAAATAAATCTGTTATTGGCCTCACAATATCATTCTGAAACTATGTTAATTAAGGGCTGTGGATTTTGTTAGTAAATAAATAAAATAAATTTTAAAAAAATACCTCCGGAGATAATTGTCAAACCTCGATAAAATTTGAATGGGACCAATCGGCATAATCTCTCAAACGAAAAAAAGTATTTTTTTTAAATCTGTCAAGATTTGACAGTTCTGAGGTAACAAACATAATTATTCTTTTTTAATACAGTCGAATTGAGAACCTCTTCATTTTCTGTAAAGTCGGTTATAATAAAAAATATTTATGAAACTATACCTTCGTACTGTAGTAAATTCTCTTAGTTATTATTAGCTTCTAGCTCCATGCACAAACGCATACTTAGAGCTTTTGCATGCCTGAATTTTTGGCAAACTATTGATATACTTCTAATTTTTTTTATATTAATCATCACATTTTTATAAAAAAAATGAAAATAAAAATTAAATATTGAAAAGTGTGTCGTTTTTTTAATTTTTATAGCAAGCTGCCACCTACTAAAATAACGAAGTAGTATAAGTAATATAGTAATATATTTATTTTTGTAATACTGACATCTACCGGCAAGAATTGTAACTTCTTAATAGCATGTGAACCTGATAATAACAGCAGCTCTTAACCAATATTGGTTGAAAGGTCTAAGGTACAACCAGATAAAAGTAGTTCTGAATAACAAACATAGATGGCATATTGATAAAATATTTAAAAACTTGAGTCGTTTCATGACCTAGTGCGCAAGAAGGAAGGACTCTCGCTAGACAGCTGGATCAAGGGCCAGATACAGCAGGCGGTACTTACTTTTTGATACAGCACGTATCGTCAAGAGGTTCCTCTCTCTGCAACCCAACTGCTTGGCTTGGGCCTTGCCCCGCCGCTGGCGGCACCCTAGGTTTATGTCTTTTATAATATTGTTTATTTTATGATGATTTTGTATTGTTATTTTGTTTGTGTTGTTGATATCTTTATTGTAAACTAGCTGTACCCGCGACTTCGTTCGCGACTCCTACAAAAACTTAACAAAACCTTAACGTTAGTGTGGCTACACTTAAATTTTTAATCGTCTCAGTAAGGTTCAAATCAATGCCTTACATTATGATTGAGGCCAAGAGAAGTTATATCTGCTATACTGTACTTTTTTTTAATGTGACAATTCATGTCTTAATTTAAATAATCCACACTAACCATCAATATATGGGCACTATTGCATTGCCCAGTTTGGTAGATAGGGCTACAATTTTATTGACGATGCATTTTAAATGGAATACTTTAACTTAAATATTGTCGAACGAAAATTTGGCAAATATTGTACTTTGGTATGTAGATAACAACGTCGTTATAATGTATCAAGCCACACAAAAATCCAGCCTCATAGAGAAGCGCTCGTCCAACGTTTGATCTCCTACATTTAAAGATATACCTATAACGACAACTAACCGCCTTGATATTCTCGGCATCTCATTAAGCATCAACTCTTAATTTTACTTTTATATCACTACATAATATAAAACAAAGTCCCCTGCCGCGTCTGTCTGTCAGTTTGCGATAAACTACAGAATTTGCGGTTTTCACCAATAGATAGAGTGATTCATGAGGAAGGATTATGTGTATAATTCGTTAAGGTTTTATGTAAAGATTAATTCATACTCGACGCCACAAAGTGATGCAAACAGATACAGGCATATATGCTCTACCCAGGCATATGTGCGAAGCTGGGGCGGGCCGCTAGTTGAATTTAAAGTTTAGTCAGCCACTTGGCGTTTTGATTAAAGTTAGACAATAGTTCACCCGGGACAGCAGTTTAATCTATATTAACGCGATGGTTGACGTTTATAAAAAAATCCAGCTAAGTAGATGCTTAAAACTTCAATAAATTCGACAACCGGGGATAGGCTTATTAAAAACGTTCATGTATAACCTTTAATAAAAGGCACCTTGTAATTTCAGCCGGGCATATTCACAATCATTCGAAAAAAAATCGGATTCAGAAACTACCTCTCCTTCGACTTAGATCTTTGCAATTCACAATTATCGGAACGGAGATACTTGCATTTCAATTCGTTAAATCAGGGATTCTAAATTATGTTTATAATTTTAAATGACACTTTCAATGAATTTGAATGTATCCGATTTAAATTAGAGTACGGAGAGTACTCATAGAAACATTTTTGACCATCTTCAGAATAAAAGTTAACACACTCTTTTTTTGTAAAATATTATTATGATGATTTTTCAGCACGAAATAGTAAAATTCTGATTTGTTCGTCGGTCATTCCAGGTGTAATCTGACGACTTACATTTCAAAAACTTTCCAATTAGTTATCCAGCTGAAAGTTTCAGGGAAGCTAAAATATCGATGAAAATGCATTCTATAGCGTGGTTTTTATTTCAATTTTAACCAACATTTATTGCTTTGTCTAAAGCATGTTTTAAGTTTTTTGGGTATTAATCTAAAGAGAGTAATTTATCTAAAGAAACTGCACAACATTTCTACCTAATAGAACTAAGCCAGCGATACGAATTCAGAAGCTGGGAAACCCGACGATCCTGTAATGTAAGCAGTTATAATGTGTAATGTAAAGTAAAACATCGACTGGCATAGCAATTCGTCATCTACATCTTATGTTTCAAATGGAAACCTGCTTCGGTTATCTTACTTAGCTTCGCTTCGCTCTCATACATAGTTGGCTTTGAGTAACTCAAAGATAGTTGGGCGCTAGTTTCGTTTCGCTTATATTCCAATAATGAGGCCTGTGTTTAATCCATCATCGGCAGAAGAACGATCGAGTGTCGTTTGCCGAACTCAGCTGATCTCCTTAAACTTAAGATAACAAAAGAGAGTGCGTATGCCACCATCATCCGAATATCTTTCTCAAAGATTTATTACTTTATTAATGTTATTTCTTGAGAGCGAATCGATTAGCCACATGCTTTTATTCGATTGATGGCTGGTTCGTGCGAGTCACAACTCAAACCACCTTTTGCCACACATAGTAGGAGCATTATATCGATGTTCCGCCTGACTTGTTGACATAAAATAGCTTTTTACCATCAAGGAGAACATCTGCCGGCGTATCCTTACGATGTCCAGAAACAAAAAGCCCTTGGTATTCAGGATCATTTTAGGCCTAGCGGATTCACTATCTTCAATGACATCATCGCTTAGCACCAGGCGAGATAGTAGTCAAACGCTAAGCCTATCAGCAGGGTTATTCTCAATCATTCAAAAGCCAATTCAAATTCGGAAACTGCCTTTACTTCGACTTGGATCTTTGCAATTCTCAATGCTCCGATCGGTTAATTTTGATATTTCAATTAGAAATAAACTGGCCAAGTGCAAGTCGGACTCGCACTCGTAGAGTTCCGTAACACAGTTAAGTATTCCATAACTATGATTTTTCGTAACTACAAAATTAACTTTGTTTTTTATAGTGTTTGTATGAAAAACAAAGTTATCTTTGCGGTCGCCATATCTCTAAAACTGATGACTGTATCTCGTTGAAACCAATTTTCGTTGTTAGTTTTTATTGAGATCTACAGCATATATTTTTTTTAGATTTTTCACTCCCATACTTTAAAAGTTAGAGGGGGGGACACACATTTTACCACTTTAGACGCGCCTATTTTTCAAATAATTGAGTTTGAGAAAAAATGATTTTAGAAACCTGAATGTCATTTTTTAAGACCTATTCATAGACGTATATATATATATAGCGTTCATAAAGCTTCCCCTAATTTAAATTTCAAAAAAATATTCAATGTACTGTTTTCGCTTAGTTACTGTTTTATTATAGTATATATAGATATATAGATATAGATATAGATAAAATATACTGGCCAAGTGCAAATCGGACTCGCACTTGTAGGGTTCCGTAACACAGTAGAGTATTTTATAACTATAATTTTTCACCACCAAATAATAAACTTTGTGTTTGTATAAAAATACAGTTATAATTGCGGTCGCTATATTTCAAAAACTGCTGAGTGTATCTCGTTCAAACTAATTTTCGTTGAAAGGTTTTATTGATATCTGCAGCATATATTTTTTTTAGATTTTTCACTCCCTAACTTTAAAAGTTAGGAGGGAGGGACACACTTTTTACCACTTTAGACGTGCCTATCTTTCAAATGATTGACTTTGAGAGAAAATGGTTTTAGAAACCTCAATGTAATTTTTAAAGACCTATCTGTAGACGTATAGGTTTGATTTTTTTTTCAGTTTTTTGTATGGTGAGACCCTTATTATTATTATTATTTTTTATTTTTGTAATTTTGTAATAACGCCTATTATTGTTATCATGGCAATGTCGTTATATCTATATATATAAAAGAAAGTCGTTTTAGTTACTACACTTATAACTCAAGAACGGCTGGACCAATTTTTATGATTTTTGTATTTTTGGAATTGTCTTTGTCAGGAATAGGATAATAATTATTTAATAATGAATGAACAATGAATAATTGACCTAAAAAAATTATATAAGCTAACATATTTTACTAAAATGTTCCTGGGTTTAAAAACTCCCGATTATTTGATGTTCAATTGTTTATCCCATATTATGTTTCTTTGAAGTGTTTCACACTTTATATTTTTGTAAATTGTTAAACACAATCCAAAATTTCATCGTACCGACGGGACTTGAACCCGCAACCTCCGGAATAACATGTTTCGGTGCTTTGCCAATTAAGCCACGGTGCGAAGTATCGTTACGACGAAATTAGTGGATTGCATTTTGTTAACCCAATTATGCATTGGTGGCGCCATCTATGACTACTTATTACGTAAGTTAATCATTCGGAAGAATACATTACAGTTTTCAAATCCGACGAGAGATGTTGCACTGCGTAAATCAAATATTATGTTTCTTTGAAGTGTTTCACACTTTATATTTTTGTAAATTGTTAAACACAATCCAAAATTTCATCGTACCGACGGGACTTGAACCCGCAACCTCCGGAATAACATGTTCCGGTGCTTTGCCAATTAAGCCACGGTGCGAAGTATCGTTACGACGAAATTAGTGGATTGCATTTTGTTAACCCAATTATGCATTGGTGGCGCCATCTATGACTACTTATTACGTAAGTTAATCATTCGGAAGAATACATTACAGTTTTCAAATCCGACGAGAGATGTTGCACTGCGTAAATCAAATATTATGTTTCTTTGAAGTGTTTCACACTTTATATTTTTGTAAATTGTTAAACACAATCCAAAATTTCATCGTACCGACGGGACTTGAACCCGCAACCTCCGGAATAACATGTTCCGGTGCTTTGCCAATTAAGCCACGGTGCGAAGTATCGTTACGACGAAATTAGTGGATTGCATTTTGTTAACCCAATTATGCATTGGTGGCGTCATCTATGACTACTTATTACGTAAGTTAATCATTCGGAAGAATACATTACAGTTTTCAAATCCGACGAGAGATGTTGCACTGCGTAAATCAAATATTATGTTTCTTTGAAGTGTTTCACACTTTATATTTTTGTAAATTGTTAAACACAATCCAAAATTTCATCGTACCGACGGGACTTGAACCCGCAACCTCCGGAATAACATGTTCCGGTGCTTTGCCAATTAAGCCACGGTGCGAAGTATCGTTACGACGAAATTAGTGGATTGCATTTTGTTAACCCAATTATGCATTGGTGGTGCCATCTATGACTACTTATTACGTAAGTTAATCATTCGGAAGAATACATTACAGTTTTCAAATCCGACGAGAGATGTTGCACTGCGTAAATCAAATATTATGTTTCTTTGAAGTGTTTCACACTTTATATTTTTGTAAATTGTTAAACACAATCCAAAATTTCATCGTACCGACGGGACTTGAACCCGCAACCTCCGGAATAACATGTTCCGGTGCTTTGCCAATTAAGCCACGGTGCGAAGTATCGTTACGACGAAATTAGTGGATTGCATTTTGTTAACCCAATTATGCATTGGTGGCGCCATCTATGACTACTTATTACGTAAGTTAATCATTCGGAAGAATACATTACAGTTTTCAAATCCGACGAGAGATGTTGCACTGCGTAAATCAAATAAGTGTTTCACACTTTATATTTTTGTAAATTGTTAAACACAATCCAAAATTTCATCGTACCGACGGGACTTGAACCCGCAACCTCCGGAATAACATGTTCCGGTGCTTTGCCAATTAAGCCACGGTGCGAAGTATCGTTACGACGAAATTAGTGGATTGCATTTTGTTAACCCAATTATGCATTGGTGGCGCCATCTATGACTACTTATTACGTAAGTTAATCATTCGGAAGAATACATTACAGTTTTCAAATCCGACGAGAGATGTTGCACTGCGTAAATCAAATATTATGTTTCTTTGAAGTGTTTCACACTTTATATTTTTGTAAATTGTTAAACACAATCCAAAATTTCATCGTACCGACGGGACTTGAACCCGCAACCTCCGGAATAACATGTTCCGGTGCTTTGCCAATTAAGCCACGGTGCGAAGTATCGTTACGACGAAATTAGTGGATTGCATTTTGTTAACCCAATTATGCATTGGTGGTGCCATCTATGACTACTTATTACGTAAGTTAATCATTCGGAAGAATACATTACAGTTTTCAAATCCGACGAGAGATGTTGCACTGCGTAAATCAAATATTATGTTTCTTTGAAGTGTTTCACACTTTATATTTTTGTAAATTGTTAAACACAATCCAAAATTTCATCGTACCGACGGGACTTGAACCCGCAACCTCCGGAATAACATGTTCCGGTGCTTTGCCAATTAAGCCACGGTGCGAAGTATCGTTACGACGAAATTAGTGGATTGCATTTTGTTAACCCAATTATGCATTGGTGGCGCCATCTATGACTACTTATTACGTAAGTTAATCATTCGGAAGAATACATTACAGTTTTCAAATCCGACGAGAGATGTTGCACTGCGTAAATCAAATAAGTGTTTCACACTTTATATTTTTGTAAATTGTTAAACACAATCCAAAATTTCATCGTACCGACGGGACTTGAACCCGCAACCTCCGGAATAACATGTTCCGGTGCTTTGCCAATTAAGCCACGGTGCGAAGTATCGTTACGACGAAATTAGTGGATTGCATTTTGTTAACCCAATTATGCATTGGTGGCGCCATCTATGACTACTTATTACGTAAGTTAATCATTCGGAAGAATACATTACAGTTTTCAAATCCGACGAGAGATGTTGCACTGCGTAAATCAAATATTATGTTTCTTTGAAGTGTTTCACACTTTATATTTTTGTAAATTGTTAAACACAATCCAAAATTTCATCGTACCGACGGGACTTGAACCCGCAACCTCCGGAATAACATGTTCCGGTGCTTTGCCAATTAAGCCACGGTGCGAAGTATCGTTACGACGAAATTAGTGGATTGCATTTTGTTAACCCAATTATGCATTGGTGGCGCCATCTATGACTACTTATTACGTAAGTTAGTCATTCGGAAGAATACATTACAGTTTTCAAATCCGACGAGAGATGTTGCACTGCGTAAATCAAATATTATGTTTCTTTGAAGTGTTTCACACTTTATATTTTTGTAAATTGTTAAACACAATCCAAAATTTCATCGTACCGACGGGACTTGAACCCGCAACCTCCGGAATAACATGTTCTGGTGCTTTGCCAATTAAGCCACGGTAAAAAATATAAAGTGTGAAACACTTCAAAGAAACATAATATTTGATTTACGCAGTGCAACATCTCTCGTCGGATTTGAAAACTGTAATGTATTCTTCCGAATGATTAACTTACGTAATAAGTAGTCATAGATGGCGCCACCAATGCATAATTGGGTTAACAAAATGCAATCCACTAATTTCGTCGTAACGATACTTCGCACCGTGGCTTAATTGGCAAAGCACCGGAACATGTTATTCCGGAGGTTGCGGGTTCAAGTCCCGTCGGTACGATGAAATTTTGGATTGTGTTTAACAATTGTTTATCCCGCCGTATTTTTTTTTTGTATAATTATCTCCACACGATTAGTGTATTTAGCCCTTGTCAAATAGTAAGTCAAGTAAAAATTCTTCAAGTTTTTGTGAATACAAGTCATGTAGATTTTAAAAATATCAAATATTGTCAGTAATGATAATTGTTTGACATATTTATTGATTGTCAAATATGCGTGCGTTCAGAAATGTATGCTTACAAGCTACTTAAAAAAGTGTATATTTCCAAAAACCATTTTTACCAATTTTTATTCTATATTTGTATTGCCATAATACATCAATAAACTTAATATCTCTTTTTTATTCATTTATTACGTCCATAAAAGCCTAAACAAGTTCACTTAAAAGGTAACACGACATTCATTGTCTGTTAGGTGGTACGAAGTTCGCCGGGCCAGCTAGTTGTCTATAAAATGTGGGTGTGCCTTGCATTGTTTTCTTTCATAACGCACGCAGAATAAATAATCACTTTTTACTGCCAACTGTTGTTTGAAGTGTTTCCCTGTTCCTCAATATTTCCGAATCCTGGACATATCATTTTTTGTATAAAAATCGTAAAGCGGTTTACAGAATACATAAATATACTTGCCAAATTTCAACTGTGCAGTCCTAACAGTTTCGGAATAAAGTGGCTGTGACATACGGACGGACAGACAGACAGACATGACGAATCTATAAGGGTTCCGTTTTTTGCCATTCGTCTACGGAACCCTAAAAACTTATACGTGAGAAAAGCGAAATAATCTTGTTTCAAGATATTTATTTATAAGATGTAAGTACCTGTTTAAGAATATGTACTTATTGTAAAACTCTATAACAGGACTTTAAGACAAAAAAAAAAATTAATCATCATCATTATCATAATCAGCCAGTGTCAGTCAGTCTCAGTGGACGCAGGCCTCTCCCAACGCCACTACTACGCCACTGAGCCTGATCTTCGGCTCATTGGGAAGGATATGCCCTAATCGCCACGCTGGGCAGGCGGGTTGTCGATCGCAGGACGTAGCTTCTCGCACCGGTGTGCTGCTATCCGTCACCGGCCTGTAGTATTTAGCTACGCCACAGTTTGAAATGGTTATACTGCCATTTGTCGGTCACCAGAGCCTCGTTTGTTGGTCAGCAGGATGCTCCCCGGGCAGGTAAGGTTGGCTGGGAGCACTGAGGTGTTATTTGTCCTCCCTTACATCCCTGGGATATTATTAATATTCAAACTGTATTATAATTTATTAAATCTATGCTTGTTTAATACGAATGTATAAATTTACAGTTTCAATAAGTTCATGAGATGGTTCAACTCAAAAGGTTATTTCAGCCATTCATCGTTGAAAAACGTAAGGAAATTTTGGAAATGAAAATGTTGCATTAGCTATTCCGTTGAAACCCTGTAAACAAAACAAATTTTGGGTTATTTGTGTTTTTTTTTTCAATCTGTGTTGTACCACTACAGCCAAAGGCTTCCTTCTGAATCACAGTTTATTTATTGTTGGGTTCGGTTGGAAATAACATACTTAAAATTTAAAAATAACGAGTGATCTGTAATCTGCTCATTAAGACCATTCCAATGAGCCCAAAGACGACATTTTTGCTGTAAGTTAGTGAGAAGTTGTGTACCTATCTAACAGATTCTAGTAGCAGCATCGAGTCAAAGTTACTATGTTCTTGAATTATCATTGGAAGTAACAGGAAAACAAATTCCGAATCGATCTGACCTGTGAAAAATGCTCTGATACCCTCATCAACTATAAATAAACTGGCCAAGTGCGAGTTGGACTCGTACACATAGTTAGGGTTCCGATTGAACAAAATATGCCGGAAAAATAAGTTTTTTGTATGGGAACCCCCTTTAATGTTTAACTTAATTTAGCTTTTGTTTTTGTTTATTTGATGTTACAGGAACCATTGCAATACATACTATGAACAAATTTCAAGTATCTACCTATTACGGTTACAGATATATAGTCCTGTGAAATGCGGACAGATGGACAGACGGACAAACAGCTAAGTCTCAGTAACAGGATGCCTTTGGTACCATCAGGCTACGGAACTTTAAAAAGCTGAATGTTGAGTTATCATAGACAAACAGGAAGATAGATATACGAAATAATTGTGGTCTTGACTCCTTTTTTATGAGGGGTTATAAAAAAAGGTGTTCAGTTCATTCCGACATCTCCGTCTGAGTCTACCACATCATCTATCGCTCTGTGGGATTAACTCTAAAGAAAATTAGAAGAGAACAGCTATGTTCAGCCCAATTCCTTAGAATAATTATTCGTGTAATTATTCGAGTAATAACTCATTGAAATATAATTTATTATTAGGGATACAGACTTTGAGTATTCTGCCAGAAACTCAAAAGATACAGAGGAAAGTTTTTAGGAAAAATTTGAAGCCCGTGTCCCATCCCATTGCATAACAAAAGCGTCCCTTTCCTCAGTTGAGTCCAATCTATCTAGTTCATCCGGCCAATTGTGAAAACTATGTTTATAATTACTCACAACTTTAATGGGGCATGCTAAACCTTGCTTACGAATTAGCGTACCAAGGAATTCGTCCTTATCTATCAAGTCGCAGAGTTTAAAATGCAACTCAACAAATGAACGTTTGTATTCGTTGTGAAGATACTCGTAGATACTCGTAATTACATCAACCTGTTGAAAATTTACAATGTTAGCACTTTTATCATACACTAGCGGATACCCGGCGTGTACTACTACGCTAAATAAAACTGGCCAAGTCGAGTAAGACTCGCCCACCGAGGCTTCCATACCAACGTTTGTAAGTACCCAGTAAGCTAGACCTCTAACTTGTGTGAGCGCTCATATAACTCAGAAGCCTATCTTAATTGGCGAAACTATGTATGTATGGGGACACCCTTTAATTTTTGGAATTTTCCCTTTATTTGTGCTGTAAGATCTTGCTTCTTGCCAAATGTCATGATTCTAGATCAACGGGAAGAACCCTATAGGTTTTCGACCCAATACCTATAGGGTACTTCCTGTTGACCTAGAATTGTCAACTTTGGTTAAAAGCAAGGTCTTACAGCACAGTAAAGGAATAATTCCGAAAAATAAAAAAAAAGTTGATAATTAAGGTATATTTTGGTACTTACAAGTTTTCGCGAAAATCTAAATTTGCCTATATCTTTTTATGGTGTTGACTCAGGACCTTGATTTTTATACACCTAATAGGGACTATAGACTTCAGTATTTAGTATAAATTTTGAATTGCTAGGTCCACCCGTTCCTGAGAAAATCGGTGGTGACACACGGACAGACAGACAGACAGACGGGCAGACAGACAAGAAAGTAATCTTATAAGAGTTCCTTTTTTTACCTTTTGAGGTACGGAACCCTAAAAATGTGATCAAATGTGCCCAATGCATTGTTTTTGTGGTCTAAAACCATCTTCGCATTATTGCCTTTCTAACGAAACCGGTTTGGGGCACATTGGTTGGATTTATTCAAAAGTCTATGACAGACATAGGTAGAAACATAGTTGGTGTTGATAAATACTTAGATAATAATATATTATACCAAGCTTATAAATATTTATAATAGCAGTCGGATAGGGTTTGGCTACTATAGTAGGTGGTTATTGGGTGTTCTACTCCAGCCACATCTGTTGATTAAACGATATACCCAACTGCGTTCGCTCCGCTTGCTGCGCTCACTTGTTGCAGTTGGGTATATCGTTTAATCAACAGATGTGGCTGGAGTAGAACACCCAATAACTAAAAATTGATTATCTCTCGCCACTTGTGTTTTAGAACTCTCAAAGCTTCCGGTGTAATAATTTTGATCAACATGTTTTAGAACTCTCAAAGCCTCCGGTGAAAATTATAATGTTTATTAATGTGGTTACTAAACATTACTTATCATTCTGCGAAAAGCGCTCTTGCAATGAAGTTCGTTAAGCAGCCAATATCATTAAAATTCGAAAATATAAATATTAATTCTGAAAAACGCAGTTTTCGTCATGGAAAGCTTTTACCAAATACAATACGATGTATAATATGTGGCCCGTCGAACTGTGGAAAAACTAATTTGGTTATCGGACTCATCTTACATGAAAATGGTTTGCAATTTAAAAATGTTTATGTTTATTCAAAAACTCTTTATCAACCGAGATACATGTATTTGGAACAGGTATTACGAATGGTTCCTGGTGTTACTTTTTCTAAGTATCATGAAAATGAAGAAGTTCTTACTCCAGAGGCAGCAAAATGTAACTCAATAATTATATTCGATGACGTAGCGTGTGAGAATCAAAATAATATGCGCGACTATTTTGCAATGGGAAGACATAAATATATAGACTCTTTTTATCTAAATCAGACTTATAGCAAAATACCAAAACAGTTAGTGAGAGATAATGCAAATTTAATTGTTCTCTTTAAGCAAGATGATATAAATATGAGACATATTTATGATGAACACGTCAATACAGATATGACGTGGCAGGAATTTAGAGAAATGTGTGCAAATATATGGAAAGAACCCTACAGTTATGTAGTGATTAACAAGGATTGTGAAAAAAACAAAGGATGTTACCGAAAGAAATTCGATACGTTTGTTGTGTTTCATTAGTATGTATGTCGTAAATATGTCAATGCTTGTCGAGGTGTTGAAAAGTAAACAGCTAATAGCAGTAAACTTAATAATTAAATATAGAAATCATGTTTAATAATCCTGTGAACCGTATATACTCCACTGTATACAAACGTTTAAGAAGTTTCGATACCTGGCCTCGAGGATTAGCACAAAAACCACAAGAAATGGCTGAAGCAGGATTTTTTTATGCAGGCTGTGACGACAGAGTTATTTGTTTTTACTGCGATGGAAGGCTTAAAGACTGGAACTCCGAAGATCAACCATGGGTAGAGCATGCGCGCTGGTTCCAGTCATGTCCGTATGTTTTAGTAATGAAAGGAAAAGACTACGTTAAGAGCATGAAAAATTATGTATACGAAGAAATTAAAAAAAATTGCCAACAGACTCCACTGGATGATCTACCTTTGATAGTAAATACATCATCTTCAATAATCTGTAAAATTTGTTTAGAAGAAGAGCTTAACACTTGTTTTTTACCTTGTGGTCATGCTGCGGCTTGTGCAAAGTGTGCTTTTTCCATTGGTAATAAGTGTCCAATTTGTAGGCGAGTATTCGCCAATATAACACGATTGTATTTCTTATTATACTCTATTGCTAGCCTACTATAAATAGCTGAAGTAAAAACACATGTTATCACTTTCGTGAGAACACTGACAATAGTTCAATCAATTGAAATTCAATTTAAAGATATGGAAAAAAATCTAAAGAGACAAATTGTAAAGGCTGCGGCAGCTGTTAAAAATAAGGTTAAAAAGATGCGAGATATTGAAATGGAAAACAATAGTATTTTGGAATCTGTTTTTAAACCAATTACAAGTCCTCTTAATGAAATGGTGGAAAAATCTAAAACGTGTTCCCAAACTAAAGGAGTACAATTTGAAACTTCAAGTCCATTAGACAAGGACAAAACTCTTAAGAGAGATTCTAACATCGAGTTCGACGTATTTAGTCCAAGAGACTCTAATGATTCAGATGAAAGCTATGAGAATTCAGAAAAATCTGATAATGAAGAAAATGAGGAATCATTTAAATCAGTACAATCAGGTTCAAGTGATCAAGAAATTTCTTCGTGGTCCATGTCTTCCAAAACTTTACAAGATGTTCCGTTTGGCGTGAGAAATGAACGAGGTAAACACATGATGGGATCTTCGCGTGTAACTAACTCTTTTTGATGATTATATTCAAGTTGGTGCAAACAAGTACAAATATACTCCTGGTATAAAGGAACTTCTGTTTAAAAAAGTACCTAATATATCTGCAATAACTGATGAAGATTTGAGACATTATAAAATAATGTTACTAGAAACAAATGTGCACCGAAGAGAATTCGATCCAAATAAACCAATCAGAAGTAACAGAGGTCGAAAATACTTGAATATAATAAAACCGCTATTTAAGTTGCGTAAAGTTTCAGCGAGCACTGACAGTAGTCAACCTGATTTACTTCATCAAGGAAAAGGACTACCTCTGTTGAAACAGTGGAAGAAAAATGTTGACTACGTTTACTGGGACAATCCTAATGAACTGGTTGAAAGATTAAAACTATTGATTGCTTCAAAAGATGCTGGTAACACCGGGTTAGATAATGAAATAATATCTATTATAGAAGAACTGCGCGAAAGCAACATTATACCTTAATAAATAGCATACATTTCTAAAAATAGTATCATTTGATCTTTGTCAACAACACCCATCAGTTCACAATAATGGATAAGTTTGGACATCATATTCATAAACGATTGCGTTTACCAGACTTTTTAGAAAATTTTGATAAAGTCTTGATGCAAACTGAAACCGGAGAGTTCGATTTACAAAATACAAGGTTGACTGGGATTACAATTCCATTGAAAAATACCGATGCTGTGAACAAGGAATACGTAGACAGCCAATCTCAATTGATTGTAAAAAAGCAAGAAGTCGATATAATATTCAACGATTTAAAAGCAGATGTTAAAAAAGGCATTGAGAATTTAAAAGCAGATTATTATACAAAGGCTGAATTAGACCAAATCATTAAATCAAAGAAATGAGTAAGCTACAAATAGTAAATGAAATTCATAAAACAGCTCGTAAAAACTTTGTTCGACGATCTGTAATATTAAGAGGAATTGATGATTTATGGCAAGCTGATCTTATGGATTTTCAAAATATAAAAAGTTGTAATAATGGATATAGGTATATTTTTGTTGTAATAGATTGTTTTTCTAAATTTTCCTGGGCTATCCCTGTTAAAACGAAGACTAAATCCGAAATAGCAAATGCATTTAGTTCGCTATTATTTAAAAATTATCGAAAGCCAGTTAACTTACAAACTGACATGGGCACAGAATTTTATAACGATGAATTTAAAAAAGTTATGCTAAAAAATAAAATTAATCATTACTCTACATATTCCATAAAAAAGGCTTCTATAGTAGAAAGACTAATCAAAACTCTCAAGAACAAGTTGTATAAAAATTTTAGTTTGAATGGTAGTTATAAATGGATTAGAAAGCTTTTAGAAAGTGTTATGGCAACATACAATAACACAATACATCGAACAATAAAATATAAACCAAACGATGTTAACCAATCAAACCAAAGTGAAGTATTGAGAAATATAATCAAATCACAGGAAATTAATTGTCTGTCAAAGACCAGAAAATTAGAAGTTGGTGACCATGTTCGTATAAGTAAATATAAAGGTAACTTTGAAAAAGGATACACCCCAAACTGGTCTACGGAATTGTTTTTGATTAAAAAAGTTCATGGTTCTAAACCTATCACTTATTCCATAGAAGATCTACACTATCAACCAATTTTAGGAAGTTTTTATGAACAAGAACTTCAAAAAACTAAGTGTCCTAATGTGTATCTAATTGAAAAGGTTATAAGAAAAAAAGGTAATAAATTATTCGTAAAGTGGTTAGGTCTACCTAGTACTGAAAACAGTTGGATTGAAAAACGAGCAATTGTATGATTATCTTTTCTATAGAGTTACATACCTAAGTATATAAAATTAAGTCTATTTAGATATTTTATCTCATTTATAACTCAGCTATGCATGGTGGTGGACTCGTTAACAGCATCATAAATAACTTACCATTTGAATTGCATTTACCTGGGTACAATTACTGTGGACCTGGTACCAGATTAAGAAAACGATTATTGAGAGGTGATCAAGGAGTTAATGAGCTTGATAATGCTTGCATGAGACACGATATAGCATACGATAATTCAAATAAATTGGAAGATCGACACAGAGCTGATTTAGAATTATTAAATATGGCAAAGCAACGGATGAAATCGAAAAATGCAGGAAGAGGAGAAAAACTGTCTTCGTGGCTTGTGAGCAAAGTGATGAAAACCAAAATGAAGCATGGTGCTGGCGTGAGAACATTTAAATCGATCGTCTCTACAATACATAAACGACTGAAAAAATTAAAACCAAAAAGCAATTCTAGAGCTATTAAAGCTGCATATTCAGCTGCGAAAAAACTGATAAAAAATAAAAAAGGAGTGTGTCTGCCTCGTGTAATACCGTTACCAAAAACAGGTGGTATTTTACCACTTATACCAATATTCGCAGGACTGTCTGCTCTAGGTGCATTGGTTGGAGGTGCAGCAGGTATTACTAAAGCTGTAAATGATCATAAAGCAGCTAAAAAGAATTTGGAAGAAGCCCAACGTCATAATAAAACGATGGAAAGTATTGCCTTAGGAAAAGGCTTATATATAAAACCATATAAAAAAGGCAATGGTCTTTTTGTAAATAGTTCAAAAAACTAATAGAAAGGTTACCCAAGCGTGCTCTCACTGATATAGACATATTAGAGTATGCTACTAAACACATACCTTACTTTAGAGGTGTTTTCATGAGAAATGAATTGCCGCCAAAGCCTAAGGACATTGAGTGTGCGATTGTTAATTTAGATAGCTCAGAGAATGAAGGAACCCATTGGGTAGCCTATGTAAAACATTTTAACTATTGTGAGTATTTTGATAGCTTTGGTGATTTAAAGCCACCAATTGAGTTAATAAGATATTTAAAATTTAATATAACATACAATTATTGTAGATATCAACGTTTTAATACATCTAATTGTGGTCATTTATGTTTAAAGTTCCTAAGTGAATTTTGGAAAAAATGTTATGCTAATACTATTTGTATAAAATGTTCTAATAAAGTATTGTGACTATATATTTATAAACGTGTTTTTATTACCATCATTTCTAAAATGTCTTTCACGCTGTCAATAACAGGCAACACCTCTATTTTATCCACTACCTATTATCCAGCTTTACAATTTGATGATGAATACGAGTGTGCTCTATTATATTTCTCAACATTCAATTCAATACCTAACATTGATAACAGAAACAATAAATATTATTATGACAATAACGAAGTCGTAGACATACCAGAAGGCACTTACGAACTGCAAGATATTTCTGATTATCTAAAGTCAAACGTAAAAAAAGGAGTCGCTTTTAATTTATTTTGCAATAATAACACGTTGAAATCGTTTATCTTCTGCTCTAAAGATATCCATTTTGAAAAAGCTAATTCTCCAGGAACTTTACTAGGATTTGGTAATAAAACTCTTAAAGCCAATATAATACACGAGTCGCAACTCCCAGTTAACATTTTATCGACAACAGTGGTAAGAGTCGAATGTGATATAGTGAGCGGATCATATATTAATGGAAAACCAAGCCATATTCTTTATGAATTTGCTCCTAACGTGCCTCCAGGATACCGAATAATAGAAGTGCCAAAGAATATAATTTATTTTCCTGTCAATCAAATTGACGTCAGCACTATTAATATTAGATTATTAGATATTAATAATAATTTAATAAATCTACGCGGTGAAGAAGTTCAATTATATTTGCATATCAGGAAAAGATGATCGACTTCAATAAAAGTAGTAATTCAATAATGAAACACATCAGTACTCATCGAACAATCCGAAAAGGAACGACTAAGAAAAAAATTAAATTGACCAGGGAAAATAAAAAGTTCCTGAAATTAATTGGTCTATTAAAATGAACATTTTGGATATAACAAGTTCACCAGCATACGATAACACCATAGACGGTATCGAATATCATTCATATAAACCTTACGTAACAAGTTTTAACAGGAATGATGAAATCCGCATACCTATCAATCAGCAGGATTTATACATACTACCATCAGCAAGTACCCTTTATTTAGAAGGAACAGTAAACATCATAAAGAAGGATACAAAACTAAAAGTTACTGCTGTGGAATTCACAAACAATCCATTACTGTTTCTTTTTCAAGATATTCGTTATGAACTAAATGGAGTTGAAATAGATAGAATCAAAAATGCTGGAATGACTACAACAATGAAGAGTTTAGTATCATTTAATGAAAATGAAGCTAAGATAGCAAAAGCTTGGGGTTGGGATATAAATGGAACAAAAACAACCCATGGAAATAGTTTTTCTGCCTCAATACCTCTTAGTAATATTTTGGGCTTTGCTGAAGATTATAAGAAAATAATTATGAATTGTAAACATGAACTGATATTATTACGCAGTAATACAAATTTGAATTCTTTGAAAGTTCCATCTGGTGAGGTTCTTGAAGATATAATAATAAATAAGTTAGTTTGGCGCGTTCCACACGTCAAGGTATCAGATAAAGAAAAAGTTAATTTACTAAAGTTATTGGAAAAGGATCGTTCTCTATATTTGGCTTTTAGAAATTGGGATTTATATGAGTATCCCTTATTACCTAAAACAACTAAGCATACTTGGTCAATTAAAACGTCCTCACAGATTGAAAAGCCAAGATATGTAATCATAGGCTTACAAACAAATAGAAAAAATTTAGCTGATCGCGATATATCAAAATTCGACCCTTGTAATTTAAGAGATGTCAAAGTATATCTTAACTCTAACTATTTTCCATATGAAAACTTGAATATTAGTCTTGATGATCATAAATATTCATTATTGTATGAGCAATATGTCAGGTTTCAGACATCTTATTATGGACGCAGAAGTGAACCACTGCTAAGTACTTCTGAATTCAAAGAAAAAGCACCGCTGTTTGTAATCGATTGCTCTAGACAAAGCGAAAACCTTAAGTCAGGTCCTGTAGTTAGCGTACGTGTGGAACTTGAATGTCATTCAGAAATACCTGATCAGACAGCTGCATATTGTCTTATTTTAAACGATTCCATCATCGAGTACAGACCGTTGAGTAATATAGTTAAAAAAATATCTTAAAATATGAATCCTTGCAGAATAAAATATATATTCGTGGATGTACAAGGATTCAAAGATACACAAAATAATTTTATTATAAAAGAATTGTCTATTTTAAACGAAGAAAATACCCAAACCTTTCTTGTCAAGCCCCCCTATCCATTTAAAAACTTATCGATCGAAGAAAAGAAACAAGTGCGGTGGATAGAAGCAAATCGAGGATATTTCTGGAGTGAAGGCCACATTGACTACAGGGAATTCAAAAGAATTATAATACCATATTTGAATAAGAAAAAAGTGTTAACAAAAGGAACTGAGAAAGTTATGTGGATCAAAGGCCTTTGTGAGAACTGTGAAATAATAGATGTGGGAGAAAAAGGATGTCCTAATTTTTTAAAATTATATCACGACTATGAAAAACCTATATAAATTTAAATTGTGTACAACACACGAAAATGTGTGCATTAAAAAATGTATTGTGCTTAAAAAAGTGGTATGATAATAATAATATACATTTATTCAATGTAAGCTAAGAATTTAATTTAATGTTTTAAATAAAATAAAATAATTATTGCCTAAACTGGTTGTTGTTTTATTCTACCAAATTATATTTTAACGAATTAAAGTGGTGAGTATTTAGGAATTAAAATACAGCAGATATTTGAATAGGTTTTTAATATAATATCGAAAATTAAAACATATCTTAAATTTAATGAATTAAATAGTACAATGCATTCAGGGAGATACTACTTACTGATTTGATTAAACATCTTAAGAATCACTTCTAATTTAATTTAACTGATCTATTTAAAAATAATTTTATTCAATTATGCGTCTCATCAGTCAGAATCACTTATTATATTTTCAGATATATTTTTAATCACTCTTTCGGTTTGATCTAATATTCTGTCCGTAAAATCTTTTACTATATATTGAGCCGATATTACAACATCACTTTCAGTGTCACTGTTATCACCACTAATGTCTATTATTTTGATCTGAATCAAACGTCTCCCTTTGTATGCTTCACGGTTTAAAACAAATGATGATCGCCGCATACTATTGCGAAGATTCTTAGTTTCACCAGGTGTCTTCTTTGTCTTCCGTTTTGGACGTTTTGGAGACGATTTCTTCTGATTAGTGATTGGAAAAATTTCGTCAAAGCCTTCTAATGGATTCTGCGCACAGTGGAAAAGAAGGTCTTGGGTATTAATTCCAAAAAGTCCATCTTGAGTCTCACTGTTATTATTTATTACAATGTCTGTCATAATCTGAAACAAAATAGAAAACTATTAGGGTCATTTTTATGGATAATATCGAGTAAATAGAAATAAAGGAATAAAAGTTCAAAACTTACGTCTTAAGTCGACTTGAAAGTATGTGAATATGTGTGTTAACTGCGACGCTCGAACAGGGTATAATGAGCAGGGCATGATGAATTTTATTTAATGTTTGTCGAATGTGCAAAATCATGTAGTGACATGTCAGTGCACCTGCGTCGGTGTTAAAAGTTTATGCTGCGTTAGTGAATTTGAAGTACCTACGTAGATTACGTAGGTACTTCAAATTAACCTACGTAGATTACGATTACGTAGAATAGTTAAAATTTTTCACAAACATTAAATTGGTTTTGCATTATTAACTTAAGCTAGATGTTAAGGCTCTTAAAATAAAATAAAAACAACAAGTATTCTAAATGAAATTCGTTTATTCACTATATTCTTACTTAAGGTTCACTTTACATTATTATAACATTATTATTATTATTATATTACATATTTATTTCATCTTACAGATAATCTTAAGCTACTTACATTAGATTAGACCCCAAGAATTGAAATATACCCCAAGCTCTGCTTGATTTTTTATCTTGCGAAATAAATCGTTTATCGTCGCTACTAGAAAGCGCAATTTTGTTTACAGAACGTGTAAATATTTCATGTTTTATACTTTTAAACAATATGTTTTTCTTGCGTAGTGTATTTGATGTAAGCAATGTGTTTGTATAATCTAAGATACTAAGATCTCGAACAACACATGATTTTACTCCCTTAGCCTTTTTAATTTCAGTGTCAGTATTTTTTATACAATATAATTTAGAGCGTAATCCTACATATTCAGTGATTATTTTTCCACCCATTTCATCTTTGAAAAGTCCTGGTACTTTTTTGTTAATTATTGGTAATTTGTGATAATTATCAACAGAAAAGTTACTGGTATCAAAATACTCCAAAAACGTATTTTTCACATCTTGATAAAAATTTTTGGTTTGGATGTGATAAATAAAGCTGTCTGTATCAGTATAACACATCGTCAAGCGGTCCCTGTAAAATGGTTTAAATATAGAATAGTGAAAATCATACATATGTGATTTTGATAATTCCAAAACTGTAAATCCGATATACAGTGGCTTATCCAATACTATACGATTAGGCTTTCATTGAATCGCAACCAAACTTTCCGTAAAAACTGAAGCACTGTGAAAGTTTGGACTCGCGATTAATTTTTTTGCGTTATTTCTTTTTTTAGTTCTATTGTTTTGATCATTCCATTGATTTATCAACTCAACATGGACCTTCTTGCGGTTGTTTTCTAACGTTTTACCAAAAACACTGTTATTGAGCAATTTGAAAAAGTCTTGCTCAAAAGTTGACGTTGCTTTTTGACGCAAATTTGTATTAAGATCGATGTATTGTTTTAAATATGCACTCTGTCGAAACGTTATAGCACGATGTACTTGTCTCAAGATCAAACCATGTCTTAAACAGGTTTTTAAATGTACATAATGTATAACATAATTAAATTTGTCATAAAGATTTGGAATTAACTTTTCATTTTTTCCACCCGGTGGAATATCTTTTTCGGGGCAAAACGGTAAATCATTATGTTCCCAATGTAATTTTTTTGGATAAATGAGATCGACTTCTAGAATGAAGCCGAACTCTGCATCATCAGATACATTATTCACATCCAGTTTATTAACTTCTGATTGATCAAGAAACCTAAAGTTTGACAAGGGCAATGTTTGACACATGCTGTATCCATAAAGATTATTGCAGTCTATATAGACTATGAATGATTCTGGCATCAACGGATCATGGTCGAAAATAAATTCGTTGTTTGCTTTGGCATGCCTATGTACTGCCATTACCACACCTCCTCGTATGCCTGTCTGTAACATATCTACTATAGCAAAGTCATCTATTAGTTCTAACTCAATGCCTGTTTTATAAAGCATAGCATCGAATGATAAACTCGGTGCTGTAACATAGAATGCAGGGTCCAAGTTGTAGTAATGTTTGCAAGTTTTTCTAAAGTTTTCAAATATATCTGTTAACAACAACACATCACTTTTTAAATACAAATCGGTATATTCGCCTAGGTTCCGAATTTCAAATTGGGTCCAAACTGACTGTGCGTGCTCATAATCTTTATTTGATATGTGCTCATTGTTGAGAGAGCTATAAAAACTTTCTTTGCTTGGCAGAAATGGCTCGTTGTAACGTTCCCATGCGTTCATGTACTCGTAAGGGTAAACGCCTTTACGAGTTAGAAGGGAAAACTCATTTTCATTTGGGTAAATATTCCTTAAATGAGTAAACTCATGAGTTTTCATGGTTTTAACCAATTTTTCTAGACTGGTTCCTAAAAATTTAAACGAATCTACAAATCTTAACTGAACGAACTCGTCTCTTGATATTGGAATGAATTTTGTGAAAGAGATATAATTTTCTTTCGTTTTAGGAATTATTTTTATTGGTCCAGGCGCTTCACCAAGTGTTTTTATAAACAAGTGACAATCATACCCTGCTAAATTGTGGAAAAAAATTGGCACAAACTTTGGAACTTTGTACTGTAAATTACATAAGCTATGAGCTGCACCCCGATACTGTCCAGTAAGGTGACAATGGTCTCTGACCTTATATCCGAATAGAAAACTCTCACAAATATGACATCGAACTGCATTCCTAAAATCAACTGCATCGTTTGCATTAAAAATTATGGGAACGTTTTGTGATAACACTGCATGGATATCCCGAACATCTTTGTAAAGAGAGCTAACAAATTTTTCTACACAATGAGGACCTCTAAAGATTACGAATTTATTGTAAGAAGGGTCAACAGAATTAATCACATTGTAAGCAAATGCGATAGGTGTATGCTTTTGTGTAGTGCGCGTATAAGAACTTTGAGGATCTGATTCACTTTTGCTTACATCTTCTAGCATAGTTTCAAAGTCAGCATAAATTACAAAAGGAATGTCTTGTTTGCGTTCGAAATTCTTGAATTTAATTACTGACCCCTTTTCCGGTAGGACAGTGACAATTCCGTTACAGGTATGACTTTCTACATCCTCAACCGTTTTAAAAAACAACAAACAAGTGTCACAAAAATAGATCTGTCCTTTATGCTTCGTTATTTGACTTCTCACCAGTCTCGATAAATTCTTTATGAGACAATAGTGAGATGTTGTGTTGTTTTCTATCCAAAGAAGGTGAATCGTTTTTTTATTTTCATGGCTTTCTGATTTATAAAGCGGGCCTACAACAGTCTTGTTATTTTTTAAGCCAAAAATGATAAAACTTAGGTTTGGATTGTTTTCTTCGAATATTTTAACATCAGATAATGTCATGGGAAACGAAATGTTTTCAGTGTTTAGTACATTGCGAAAATGTACATATGACGAACCCTTTCAGGATGGTTTTTAGCTGGATAGAGGGCTGCAAGCACGCTCCACAGAAAACAGTGTTTATCGTTGTTTTGAATATTTAAACATGCTTTCTTTTTCTTGATGAATATTGGTAGTTCAATATACGTGGAGCCGCGAAGTGGTTGATATTTATTAACATTAACCTCAATATGCATACAATTAAGAAAAGTCCAACCCGAATCTTGCTCTTCGAATTGGTCAATTTTTGTGCGTATTGTATTGATTACATTTAAATATAAATGCTCAAAATTATAATTTCCATAAACAGGGATATTTTTTGTCATAAACGATTTAGTTTCTTGTTCATTATTTTTGAAAAGTAAAAACTTTGAGAATATTTCGAAGTTGACTTTGACACAAATATGTTTTTTTATGCATTCATCTAAAATGATTTAGACTTTGTTTCGTATTGAATCTAAAAATACATCAATAGAATGTTCATTTGCGTATTGCGCAGCAATCCTGTAAGATATTATTCGGTTCTGAAATGCTGTCGCTACAATATCTACGCCTTCCACATCGATATGCGGTACAGTTAAAACGTTTTGTTTATGTGTATTACTTCGCAAATGACCTGTCCAGCGCCTACCGCTTATAGATGTGTTACAAACTGAACAGAATGGCATTGTAGAAGCTACTTGCTTGTTTACCTACTAGATATAATTATTAATTTAAGTACCTACCTACATAGAAAGTTACCTATTTTTTAAAGTCAGTATTATAATATTATACGCTTTTAATTTTCTCTTTTATTTCAAATTAATTAAAAATTTTACTTTGAGAGTTTAATATAGTCTACCTACACTACATATATCAAAACATACTATAATAATTCTATCTACCTTTATGAACCTAACTTAATTTAATAAAATAAAAACCATAATAAACCTATGCACACGTTTTGTTTATTTAAAATTAATCTTATCACTAAATTTTGTTGGTTTAGAATCTTTAAATAATTTAAACACCGTAATGAGAAACTCTTGTAAAATTTCCCACTCCTTAGTTTGTTCGTTGAGACGCAGCTTTACACTCGTCAACGCTTTTTTATAGCGTTCTTGAGGAGGCGTATTTTGAACGTCGACGACGTTGTAAAGCTTCACCTCAACGTAAAAGTCGCCTTCGGAGACTGTTGCGGTGCGTCGGCTCTGCCCTCCGGAAACCCTCGTCGTGAAAGAAGAAGCCGAAACGTTGCCTCCGGCGCTTTGTGATGCGTTAGATGCAGCAACGCTTTCTTCCCCTTTCAGAATCGAAAAGATGTCTGACTTGCGTTTTTTAGACCTTTAACACAAAGAAAATAAAATATGATGAAATACTGTTATGATAATATTTAGGAACTTTTATCATCATAATTAGATTCAGAGTTAAATAATCATTTAACGTTGCTCACTCCATACAATATACATTATTGTTAAATAATTATTATCATCATCGGTACAGGGATCCCAACCTGAAGCGAGGAAATTATCGTACCAGGGCCGTGAAATTATCGTATTTTGACGTTTTTGGAGCAAAATTATCGTTCACTCAGTATAATGGCTTAAAATACATTAAAAAATCATATAAAACGATAATTTTTATTACACTTTGTTTGTGTATACAGAACAGAATCAATGTATATTTAACTCCATACAGGCAGACGGGCTGAGAAGACAGACCACAGTACACAGATTTTATAAGCGTACCAACGTTTTGAAATTAAGAAATAAGCTGGCGCTGTGACCAATAAACAATAGTATATGCTCAATTTTTTATTGAATATGAGCGTAATTCTCAAACTTTGTGGTGTATGGAATGTATCGTGTATTTGCGTACATAATACGGAGGCCTAAATTATCGTATATACGTTAATTATAGTACGGTTGGGGCCCTGCATCGGTACCTAGTAGTAGTTACCACCAAGCGATAAAAACGATAACCTATCAGATATAATATATATATATATATATATACGTACCACGAAAATTCCGGCTCTTGCAAATCGGGTGGTGTGAAGGATGGTGAATATGATGCATGACCGCGCTTAGCAAGGGCAGCAGCGTTAACGACGGGGGTGATCTTGCGCTTTGAGGCTTTTGGCTTCTTGGTAGGCTGCGACAACACCGACGGTGCTGTGGCCACGATTGCTTCAGATTCGTATTCAGAGTCCGACCTGAGAAAAAAAATAAAAAATGAGTATGGATGGAACAAAGATTTTAAAAAACACGTAATAAGACAATACTCACTCACATATTTCTGTAGATGTTTTCTCGAAGTGTCGTGGCTGCGCAATGTCAGGCGGCAGGCGGGCTGGCGGTGGCTGGCGGAGTCTGGCAGGCGGCGGCTGAGCAGGGTGGCAGGCGGCGGCTGAGCAGGGTGGCAGGCGGTGGCTGAGCAGGGTGGCGGGCGGTTGGCAGGGTCTGGCAGGCAGCAAGATTCTCGAGGATGATGAACCAGCGAAGAATATGTCAGTTTTCTAATTTTACGCGATTTTATAGCAAATACTTTTTATGTGTCAGCAAATAATATTCCAATTCAAAAGATATTAAGTATCCGTACTTTAACAAAACAAGCAAATTTGAAGCTAATGGTCGCACCACCTTTGAAATCGGATCAAAGAAAGATTGCGCCTACTCGGATGACAATATAAAAACTCACACCATTACCCGACTACGATAGATTAAAAGATAGAAAAATTAAAAGTCAGTGCATAATATATTACAATCATATTTTATGTGTTTAGATAATAAGACGGTATCTAATTATTTGAACTGTACAATACACCACACGGGAAGTATTACTATTTACTTTCTTACATAATTTAAGTTCGTTCGCAAAACAAAAAAACCGACTTCACATGCAGCGCAAGTCATTTTCAGTACTAAGTTTGAGGTATCTATCTCCATATCTCTGGAGATTCTTATCGGATCTCGTTGAAATTAAAATGGAACTACACTGTAAACATATTCTATTAATAATAATATCGTTTAAAAACTAAAAACGAACCGACTTCAATGCCGCGCTATTCATTTTCAGTACCAATTTTGAGATGTTTATCTCAATATCTCTGGAGGTACTCATCAGACCTCGATAAAATTATCATGGTACTACACTTGGAATATCTCCTTTCGAACAAAAAAAGAATAATCAAAATCGGTTCATAAACGACGAAGTTATCCGCGAACAAACATAAAAAATATCGGTAGAAATGAGAAACCTCCTCCTTTTTTTGAAGTCGGTAAAAAAATAAAAAAAAACATTCTCCAAATCCACACACAGTTAATAAATGATGAGGTTCTGAAGTGACAAAAAAATTAAATTATACAGACGAATTGAGTACATCCTCCTTTTTGTGAAGTCAGTAAAAAAAAACAAATCAGTTCATAAATGATTGAGCTATGATATAATAAACAAAAAAGTAATTCGTACAAACGCTATCTGTTAAGTCCTCGTTTTGTTAAGTCGGTTAAAAAGTAATTTGTCCTAAGGCCGCTACACACCTTGAGTTTAAACTGCTCGTTTTCACTAAATAGTGTGACTATACATATGAATGATAGTTTAACTGAATGGTAATAATTATAATTTAAAATCGTTAATAAACTAAAAGAACCAACTTCAAATGTCGCGCTAGTCATGTGCCAAGTTTGATGTGTTTGTCTCCATATCTCTTGAGATAGTCATGAGATCTCGATGAAATTTAAATGAAATTACTTGGAAAGTATGTCCTTTCAAACAAATATAAAAAATATTCTAAATCGGTACAGCCATCTTTGAGTAATCGAGAAGCATACATAAAAAAAAGATTCCGACGAATTCAGAACCTACTCCTCGGTTAGGTGTCGGTTAAAATAGCATTCAATTAACTGTACAGTGCAAACTTAATGGTATAAAAATGTATCTGTACCTACAGAACAGTTCAATCGCAGAGTTAAAAACGAACGTGTATGCGAACCCTTAAAAGAAATGCTTACGATGTACATATTGTTATTCAATCCATTTTACCTTGATACGTTTGTACCTACTATCGAGCGTGTGAACAAAACCATTCATTATATAAGTGCACGGTGTCGGCTGTGGTGTCGGTGAGTGTAGTTCTGTAACTATTTGGAAATAACAAGTAAGTACCTAGCTTTAATTGTATAATATTTTGCAACGTAAACTTTTTTGGTTGATTCGAAAATAAAATTAAAAACCAAGTTTCTGTCGTATTATATAATAAAGATTTTCTCAATAACTAGAAATCGAAAAAATAAAATAGGTCTTCATACGACAAAAAGCCCTATTAACCGACTTTAAAAAAAGGAGGATGTTTTATGTTTCACTGTAAAATTTTTTTTTTTCTCTGTCAATTGTGGGCCGATTTTTTTAATTGTATATTTATTTCAAAGATTATACTTTTGTAGTGGTCTCATTGTAAATTTATCAAGTATCTCCAGAGATAAATGGCGATAATAACCGCAAACTTGCTACTCAAATTGAATACAGTAGCATTTGAAGTCGGTTTTTTAAACGATCCTAATTATTTTGAACATGTTATGTAAATGTTATGTAAAGAAAATAATATTAAAAAATTACATAAAAATGATTATTTTTCGATTGCTGTTTATATTAACTACACACTGATTTAATGTTTAGTTATTTCCAAGTTTAATTTGATTTATTCTGAGTAAAGATTTTTTTAAATTAAATTGTGTATTCTTAGTTTTAAACTAATGTGTACCAATTTCTATTTTACAGGAACGACAAGCAGCAGGGACAATGAGATCTTCATGAATTTAATAAATTAAAATCCTTTAGATGAAAATGGTGAGTGACTACGCTTGAATTTTAATTAACGTATATACACACATTTCTTTAAAGCACAGAAAATATAAAAGTTGGTGCTTTAGGGGTAGCAGATTTTAATTTTGTAATATTTTTTGTATTGTTTCAGATTTCCAGTATGAACACCTACGCTCTGGAATTATACAAATGTATCTTGTTTGATCTAATAAATATTTCGTCATACAAAATTAGTTTGTAAGATTTAAGTAAGTAAATTTTTAGTCACTTCCAGTGAAAAACACCAGTAACAACTGAACATTTCATTTGGTTTTATGGTTTGTAAGATGATGTAAGTAAAATTATATTTTTTTAAATTCTCAGTTAGGACCAGAACAAAATACTGGTAACAACCTGAGAATTTGACATTGTGTTATTAATTAACTAAACCCAAAAGTTTTCCTTTATAATCTTGAAGTATAGTGTGCGGTACGGTTCAGTCACACTATACTTTTATCCTTAATTGCACTGACTGGTGCACGGTAAAGGTAATAAGTCGCACTGGATAGTGCGCGGTAATTTATCGTAAGTATTCCGACAAAAAGTCATTACGGCTTTAGTAGAAGTAGTAGAACAGGTTTATCTGACTATACGATATGCTCAAAACACAGGTAGGTTAGGGCGCGATAATTTATCGTAAGTATTCCAACAAAAAGTCATTACGGCTTTAGTAGAAGTAGTAGAACAGGTTTATCTGACTATACGATATGCTCAAAACACAGGTAGGTTAGGAATCGCAATCGGTGGAGATAATCCGACCTTGGGCTCCCAGAGTGAAACTTACCATGGATCACTTAACCGATTGTGTTTAGACATCGCAAACGGCGAGAGATAATCCTGCCTTGGACTCTCAGGATGATACTTACCATGTTTTATCCAACCGTATGTGCTGAGACATCGTATGCGGTGAGAGATAATCCTACCTTGGGCTCTCAGGATGATACTTACCATGGATCATCCAACCGTATGTGTTACGAACACAGTTGATCAAAACTATTACTCCGGGGTCATTGAGAGTTCTAAAACACGTCGATCAAAATTATTACACCAGAGGCTTTGAGTTCTAAAACACAAGTGGCGAGAGATAATCAATTTTTAGTTATTGGGTGTTCTACTCCAGCTACATCTGTTGATTAAACGATATACCCAACTGCAACAAGTGAGCGCAGCAAGCGGAGCGAACGCAGTTGGGTATATCGTTTAATCAACAGATGTGGCTGGAGTAGAACACCCAATAACCACCTACTTACTATGCCATCAGTTGGTAAAAAACGGGTGTGGTCAAGGATGTTAGAACACTACGCCTATTGTGGGAAATGGCTTATTAAGGTGATTAAGGTGATAGATTTTTCAACATGAGGGTTGAGTTAGCCAGTCGAGAATTATTCTATGACTTCTGTGATAGTAACACCTCAGATTATGCAATATTTACTGATAATACTACAATAGAACTGATAAAGTAAATATTCCAACCCATTAGTTAGACTGTTCGTTTCCAAATCAAATAAAGTTCAGATGCGAATTTTGCATCGTTTAAATCACTGATTTTGAATCAAAACCTGTAAAATCCATAGTTAATTAATTATGTAGTTATTGACTATAGATTTTACAGTCAGGAAAACTAAGCGCCTCTGTCAAGTAATGTTTTAATTATATTCTCCCTAGTTATATGGACCACTTTTGTTTAGGGACAGGTCCAGCGTTATCAATACCGCTGAGAAAAAATGCCATTTGATGCACTGTGGGCGATCTCTGAGCTTTGTAATCTATACCTACTTACATTAGATATTGTACGTATTTATGTTGATACATATTAATATTGAAAAACAAAACAAATCATCGGTTACCACACAGTTTTACCAGATTTTCGAATATAATAAGCCAGTCCTCAGAAATGTTTCCAACAATATTCAAAATAGGCTTTTTCAATTCCTTTCCTTTGCAAGTAGAAATTTAATAATATAAAACACATAGCTTAATACGTGGTTCGGTTTTTAAATTGATTGAACAGTATGAAAACATAGGCTCGACGTCCGCAGATGTGCGATGGTCATTTTGAAGCAAAATGTCAAACTTCACATATGTTAATATAAACTAAGAAACTAACTAAGATTTTGTAATACTTTTTGGCAATAAATATCAAAAATCAAATACTTATACTCAGGAAATCACTTGAACTTTCTTATAGCAGCGGTAAGCATATTTAAAACTTTTCTTGGCAAAAGAAGCCTAAGGATAGTATAAATAAATAATAAATAAATAAAAAAGCCCTTTATACTACTACAGATTTACATGCATATTTATCTTACTTCTAATTTTTAAATTTGTCTATTTACAGTTTTATATACAGTATTACATATTATTATAATCTTCATCTGCAGAAGTCGCCTCTTTGGCGTAGGCCTCCCCCAATTGAGTCCATAGTTTTCGGTTTCTTGCCTTTCTCATCCATTCTGTTCCACATCTCTGGGTAAAAATATCTTCCCATCTTCTTTTCGGTCTACCTCTTTCCTTTTATTTCCTCGTGGTATCCATTCGGTTGCTTTTTTAGTCCACCTACTGTTTTCCATCCTGCAAATATGGCCAGCCCATTTCCACTTGAGCATTCTGATTGTTTTTGTGATGTCCCTCAGTTTTGTTTTTGTTCTTATGACCTTGTTTTTAACTTTATCTGATAGTTTCAGGCTTAGCATACTCCTCTCCATTTTTCTTTGACAAACTGCTAATCTGTGTTCATCTTCTTTTCTTAATGCCAATGTTTGGCAGCCGTATATTAAGGAGGGTAGTATTGCTACCTCATAAACTTTCTTTTTTATGGATAAGTTGATATCTTTGTTCTTCATTATTTCCTTGAGACTTCAATATATTTTCCAGGCTATACCAATTCATCTGCTGTTTTCTCTTTCAGTGTGATCCTCAAAAGCAATGGTTTGACCCAATTAGGTGTATTCTTTGACATATTCTATTATTTCTTGTTCCACTGTAACCGTTTTTTCCTCACCGTTAGTCATTACTTTTGTTTTTGAAGCATTCAACGAGAGTCCTACTTTTTTGCTTTCTTTTGCTATATCACCTAGCATGATTTCTAGTTCTGACGGTGTCTTTGCAAAAATTACAATATCATCAGCGAATCTGAGATGACACAAGTATTCGCCGTTGATTTGTATGCCTTTTTGTTGCCAGTCCAGTTTTCTAAATATGATTTCGAGCACTGAGCAGAATATTTTTGGTGATAAAGGGTCGCCTTGGCGAACTCCTTTGCAGATAGGAAATTCAGGTCCTTCTTTTTCTAAACGCATTTTTGCTGAACTATTGGAATAGATGTTCTGTAGGATTTCCACATATCCGTCGTTCACTCCTTGTTGTTGAAGTGCTTCCCATATGGCATTTTGTTCTAAAGAGTCGAAGGCTTTTGTGATGTCAATGTATCCCAGATATAAAATCTCTTTGTATTCGTTTGCTTTTTGCATTATTTGTGCAACCACTTGAATGTGGTCCACTGTTGAAAAGGACTTACGAAAACTTGCTTGTTCAGGTGGTTGATTTTCATCCAAAGTTACGGTTAAGCGATTTAGAATTACTTTTGAGAAGACTTTGTAAAGATTTGACATAAGGCTTATGGGTCTATAGTTTCCTAATTCGCTCTTGTCTCCTTTTTTGTAAAGGAGAATTATTGTTGACTTTGTCCAATCCTCTGGCGCCTGCCCTTTTCGGAGGATGTTATTAAATAAAATTTGTAGCGGTTGAAGTAGGGGATTTATCATTGATTTAAGTGCTTCACTTGTAATGTTGTCTTCTCCTGGAGTGTCCATTTTTCTGCGTTTTAATTGCGTGTTCTATTTCACTATGAATTATAGTAGGAATAGATGTCAGCTCTTTGCTCACTTGGTTTTTGACTAAATTTGGGGTTTGATTTGTGGAGTATAAATGTTTATAGAAATTTGTTGCTTCGTTAATTATGTCTGTCCTGTTTCTTACTAGTGTTTTCTTTTTGTTTTTTAAACATGTTGTCCATTCACTTTTGTTTTTTAATTCCTTATATGCCTTTTTTAGTGCACCTGTTTTTCCGATTAATATCTCAAATACTTTTTGTCTGTGTTGTTTTTTATCGTAAGTCAGGCTCTTGTTGGTTTGTTTACTGATGTCTGTGATATTTTTTCTTATACTTTTTGTTCGTTTTATTTGGTATAGTCGTTTTCTTTCTTCCATGAGGTTGAGTGTTTTTACACTTAATTTTTGTTGTTTAACCTTTTTTTCTGAACACAACTCTTTAAATTTTGATTTTAATCCTTGTTGTAGGTTATCGTATTGATTCTGTATTTCCGTTGTTCTTGTTATTGTTTCCATAAATGTTTCCTCCACTATTTTTTCTTCTTCTGCAGTAAGTTCTATTACATTTTCAAGTTTATATGTGTTGTTTTTTATAAACTTTCTTTTGGCTTTAAGAGATATGCGGCATCTAATCATGCGATGGTCAGTATTAAAATTTGGGTTTAAGATCTCAAACTGTTCCATTTGACTTGCTTTATTTGTAAGTATATAGTCAATTTCATTGTGGTGTTTGGTATTGGGTGATTGCCAAGTCCACTTCTTATGTATTTTTCGTTTAAATATACTGTTGACTATTTTCAAATTATTCTCTAACGCGAATTCAACAAGATAACCTAAGGATAGTAGTATTTACAATTTCGCAGTCATCTACCATTACCGTAATATTGTTATTCCAAGGATGTTTATTAAATTTCCAGTAGTTTATAACGTAGGATTCTCGCCTGGCATACCGTCGTACATTGACAGTCATATTGGAGACATATTTCTCGTTAGAGTACACGACCTCAGCTCTTTCTGGTACTAATTCAAGGTTCTGGACGCTCTCCTAAAAACGAGACAGATTTTTGATATTTTGTAGCTTTCACGGCTGCCCGTAGATGTTTTCGATTGTCGTAAAGTTTTTGATTAGATGCCAAGCACCAAAAGAACCTTTGGTTTAATAATGATGGAGCAAAATAGGATGGCAGAACTTTGTACACCGATAACAGAAGGATAAAATGCGTGATACTTTCATACAATTCAAAATTTTAACCACCTATTTGATAATCTGTCCATTGAGATCATTCCAATGAGCCCAAACTCGACAAGTCTGCTGTAAGTATGTGGGGAAATGAGAAGATATTCTGCAGATTCCAGGAGATTAATAGTGGTAGGTAGGACTTCTGCTCTGTAGTGGTAGGACTTCTCCTAGTCCGCATGGGGCGGTACACCACTTTGCCAATTAATTCGGCCGTGAAATAGAAATATTTTTCAGTTGAAATGGCAAAGTGTCCAGTGAAATTACATGGCAAGTGAGACTTAACATATTTATGTCTCAAGGTAAGAGGCGCAGTGCAAGCAGTGACATGCAAAATTCTGGCTGTACAGAATTTTGCATACCGCTGTATCTGTGATAGGTAGACGTCATCGCTCACCATCCATCAGGCGAGCGTCGTACTTGTCCTGTTACCAGATGTCCCAGCATCAAGTCAATGCTACCTACTATGTTCTTACAATATCATTGAGGTAAGTTGTGTGTAAGTTTTGAATTGACAATGGATCAAAGCGCAGAACAACTGACTATAGTCCAATCCCCATGCCGCAACTATCGCTAGGTGAAAACGTACCCTTACAAAAAATAATATGTAAATTTTTAACATTCTACACTTACATAAACAAAATAATAAAATATTAAACATTGAAAGGACTGGCTGAATTTCCACATGCTGCTATAATGCTTGTAACTACGTATACGTACGTAGGTACGTAGGTAATTGAAATGGAATCTAGCTAAATTGACTACATTTCATAAAACTAGATAGTTATAATAGATACTATAGCATGTATGTGTTTTGTTGCCAAAAAGCTAATGATACTACTGTACTGTAAATACAAATGATTATTAATATAATTGTAATAACCGCGTTTCCGGTCCGAGATGCGATATTACAGCTAAGTGTATGTATTTTTATTATAATTAAATATACTTATTTATAACCATGCAAAAAAAATATTTTGTATTAAAAAAAAATAGAACTACTTTAAATGCCGCGTGACTCTGCGTGATTTTATATGATATGTTGAAGACGCTTAGATACGTGTCCACAAGACTCAAAGAACACATTGCTTCCATGAAGAACGTGGACAGCGCTAGCTCGGCGGTTACAGAGCACGCTCTCACATCTGGGACGACGCACTACATCAGATTTGAGAAGGCACGGATTTTGGCGCGTGAAAAGTACTTTGTACCCCGCAAAATCCGAGAAGCCATTGAGATCAGTCGTCGTCGTAACTTCAACAGAGACAGAGGGTGGTACCTGTCAAATACGTGGAAAACCGTTCTTCATGGAAAGCACGTCACCAGTGGCAACAGTGAGGAGGACACCGTGAGTTCCGTTTGCCGGTTGGATGAGGTCTCGTCTGAAGTAAACAGCAGTGATGAAGACGAAGCCCTCCAACCTAATCCCGCGCCTCCACTATGTACACCGCATCATTACCCCCCACCAACACCACCACCGCCGCCGCCGCCGCCCGCTCCGTCCGCCCGCGCTGCACGAGCAGCGGCCCGCAGTGCGAGGTGCGACGCGTTGACGAGCGCCCCGCACTCAAGATCCTGAAGAAGGCCTCCGGATGAGGCCGAAACATATGTCGATCGCTATATCGACATCGCGTAAGTCACGTTAAATTCCCGTTTTTAAATCTATACGCTTAGATAGTAATCGAATTTTTTAAGAATCGCAGTAAAGTTGTCTATATTCGTGGGGCATTATTACATTATTATACTATAGCAAAACTGCGTCCTCGGTCATTTTAAAATTTTATTTTTTACAGTTTCACCGGTTGCTGATACAGACAGTTTTACAAAATTAAATACCATCTTACTAAGTAACTCAAATATCTATATAGTCAACCTCTAACAATATTTTTTATTTTTTTTTTAATTTTATTATGGCTCCACACGATTAGTGTATTTAGCCAGTGTCAAGTATGGAAATTCTTCAAGTTTTTATTAATTTTAGTCATAGAGATGAGTCAAAGTCACATTTCAGGTAAGTTTTCAAGTAAAAGTCTAGTCTAAGTCATACCTTCAGTAAAGATGTGGTGTTTACTGAAGATTTTCAGTGGAATTTTGGTGAGAACGCAAATAGCATGTTTTACAACATTGTGCAGTTTCCCTACACTCGCACACAATCACCGGCACTTAATGGTTAATAATCCACATTTATTACACATTAACACGCGGAAGAACACAAGTTTTAGGAAAAAATACAATGATATCACACATACTTTTCCACGTTCCCGCCAATACTCCTAACAATATTTCTCAATCGTTTCATAGCCTTATCACAGATTATAAATAATACACAGATTATATAATAGTTACGTCGTAATTATTTAATGATATTGAGGAGGTAATATTCCCACAACAATCGTTGAAAAAATTCAGTGCTTGGGTACAAGTACTTGTAACTCTAGATACTTAATTATGACATCATGCTTGTATTTAATAGTATCATTTATACGATGCCAGTGCTGGCATACTAAATAGACTGGCGCCAGTACGTACGTAGTGCTATTAATAACTGTGGCGCTAGCTACTATCACCGCGTAAATAGATTTTCGTACATCCATACATTTAGTCCATTTATATGCACGGAAATCCCATTTATATACAGTCACCGTTGTTGGAAACTTAAAATCCGTTGCAGTTCCGTCCTCTCTGGGGGCTTTCCGTTTAAACTGCCTGAGAGCCATCCAGATCCGGTAAAAGTGGCTCTGGGATCCTCAGAATGGTGTTAGGGACGCTTGCTACGTTTACCATTTTCCGAAGAAGTTTTGGAACATCCCAAAAAATTAAGATAAAGACTTAAAAAGTTGACATTATCGTCAATTGTGGTTTCCAGGGCAGCAAATCGGTTCTCCAGTTTCGACTGGATCTTTTCAGACCCAACGGTGTATTGGAGCATATAATAATAATATAAGGCAGGAGCGTAGATTTTTTTAGATGGATGCGTTCAAGCAGCTTACTGTTGTACAGTCCGGCAAGTATAACTTAGCGTGCCTGTGCGCCACTGTGCTTTTACTTTGTACTTTGATAACAGTTTCTCTTAAACCACTTTTAATTACTTTTGGCATTATTGAACTATTTTAATGTAGCAGATTTATCAACAATAATGTCGCGGTAATCTCTCAAACGTCAAACTCACAGTTTCAATTAAAATAATTAGTTCCAAAAACCACCACCGCCAAGTTATACTTGTGGCACTGTAGTCACTTATCGGGCTAGCATGGCGAGGGAACTATTTATCGAGGGGAATAGATAAAAATCTTTTCCCCATCTGTGATTATGTCGACACTCAGAGCATGGGCGCACAGGTGGATAAATTTGTCTCGGTGGATGTGGTGGATATGGAGGGAAAAGCCTTGTCTCCTTCATTGTTGCCATACATAGAAAATAAATTAAAATTCTATTCAATCATCATTATCTAATTCAAGTCTTCAGTTTTGTTTTTTATTTTGAGTTTTATTATGACTACACACAGTTAGTGTATTTAGCCAATGTTAAGTACATTATTATCTCATCTCTATCTTTATATATATAATTCTACTGTACGTGTGTATGTCACTGAACTCCTCCTAAACGGCTGGACCGATTTAGATGATTTTTGGTATGTGTGTTTAAGTTAGTCCGTAGATGGTTTAAATTTACAAATGGACCTGAGAGAATGGACCCGTGGCGCTGCGAGACAACGTCTGCCGGATTTACTAGTATACATATAACATTCTTATGTCACAGTTTTAGTGTTTATACTCCTCCGAAACGGCTGAACCGATTTTTATGAAATTTTATATGTATATTCAGTAGGTATGATAATAGGTTTATAACTTATTTTTATACCCCTAAGTGTTAAGGGTGGCCCAAACGCGGGCAAAGCCGCGGTACGCATCTATTATAATATATATAAAATTGTTTATGTTTACGAAAATGTATTTTTTTTAAACTTGTATTCTTCCGCGAGTGATTACGAAATCACAACTTCGATTAGTTAGTCGATAGAATCGTGAGATTGAGATTTTTTCGATTTATTTGTTAATTTTTAAGCACTGCTCTAAATTACTCTTTGGTACTGGTTTAAGTCAAGTTCCGTGTCCGGAAATTTATTCGGCATACCTTGCGATAAAATGAAAAAAGTATTTAAAAAATTGGATAGATCGAGTAGGAAAAAGTAAGTAAGTATTATGTTTATCTTTTATACGTCCATGTAACGGCAAAACCCGAAAAATGTTATGTTCGCTCCATTTTTTGCGTTTCTAATATAGAAAAAATGTAGATTTATCGCAATCGATATTAAATACGCACGCGACATTTTTAGGCAAATTGCGGTGATAGATAAACTTAAACCCACCTCTTATGATAGTAGATAAATTTGTCCTCTTTAAATGTCAAATATCACAGTTATTCCCTTTCCCCCTTGTCGTCCATGCTTTGAAAGGTGGAAATACTTTAACGTCAAATTATATACGGGGATAAATATTGTCTTTCCACTTAGCCATGCTTTGACGGGTAGAAAAAACAATTTTATCTCTTTTCAGAGGAGAAAAACAGAGGACAGAAATCTTATCCCCTCGCCATTCTGGTTTTGAACCTAGTGATCACTGAGACATCTATAAATACGCTTCTTGTCCGTTATAAATGAAACCAATCTAATTTTTGGGTCAGGGCCTTGCCACTTTCACTGTCCATTGACATTTTATTGTAAAAAAACCTATACCTAAGAAAAACGAATTATCTTGTTTCAAGATATTTATTTCTTAGATTTAAAACGTATGTGAGAATGTGTATTTATTGTAAAACTCTATAACTGGATTAACTGGACTTTAAGACAAAAGAAAATTATAAATAATAAACTTTATTATTATTTATTAAATCTATGCTTGTTGAATACGAATAAACATATTAACAGTTTCTATGAGTTCATGAGATGGTTCAACTCGAAAGGTTATTTCAGCTTTACACCTTTGAAATGGAAAAATGTAAGGAAATTTTGGAAATGAAAATGTTGCATTAGCTATACCGTTGAAACCCTGTAAACAAAAAAATTCTGAGTTATTTGTGTTTTTTTTAAATTCTGTGTTGTGTCACTACAACCAAAGGCATCCTTCTGAATCACAGTTTATTTATTGTTGGGTCCAGTTGGAAATAACATACTTAAATTAAAAAAATTTCGTGTGATCTGTAATCTGCTCATTGAGACCATTCCAATGAGCCCTAAGATGACATATTTGCTGTAAGTTAGTGAGGAGTTGGGTATCCTACAGATTCTAGTAGATGCCCCCGCATAATGTCAACGTTACCATGTTCTTGCAATATTATTCCAAGTTACAGGAAACCAAATTGCAAATCGATCTCCTGTGGAAGATGCTCTGATAGCCTCTGATCTGCACTTTAATAATATTGACGAGTTTATAATCAAACTTAAATAATATAGACGAGTTTATAATCAAAGCCTCATAAACAAGAAATATGATGAATGCTGAGATGCCACCGACTAACAGAAAGATTGACACGTCAGACATAAGTTTGAAGTGTCTATCTATTTGATCTATTCGATATTTCAAGTCATAATTAAGGTGTTTACCCCTTTTTTCATCGGGGATTCAAAAAGGTGTCCAGGGGCCTTATTCAGTATGATCAATGAGATAACGTTCCTTAACGCGCCACGTTACGTTATTGAAAAATTGTATTCTGTATGCCACACGATAGGTAAATTATACAAAACACGCGCGTTACACGTCCTCATATGTCACGATATCTCAAAACGCGCTCATAACCTTACCCTACTGCGTTACCGAACTTGAAATTGGCATAGAGAATACCATAACGCAGAGATAACGTAACACGGCACGGTAAGACTTCAAAATGGTCATACTGAATAAGGCCCCAGTTCATTCTGACATCTCCGTCTAAGTCTTCCGCATCATCTATTGTTCTGTTATAAATCCACTCTAAAGAAAGTTAGAAAACAATATGGCGGCATACAGTTACGTGCAACTCATTGAAATATCGAGATACAGAAAAAAGTTTTTGAAAATACATACGAGGGATTTTTAAATTTTAAAATTTTAAGGTTCCCACTGCAAAACAAAAGTACCTTTCCTGCTTCCACATATCACGGTCTATCGCTTTTCATGTCCAAAAGAGTCAAAAAGTATATCTGTCTAGTTCATCCGGCCACCAAATTATACGAAAATGTAAAAACTAAAATTGTTTAAATTACTCACAACTTTAAAAGGGCACGCTAAACCTTGCTTACGAATTTGTGAACCAAGGAATTCGTCCTTATCTATTAAGTCGCAGAGCTTAAAATGAAACTCAACAAATGAACGTTTGTATTCGTTGTGAAGATACTCGTAGATAATTACATCAACCTGTTGGAAATTCAAAATGTTAGCACTTTTATCTTTCACTAGCGTTAGCGTATATCCGGCGTGTATTACTACGCTAAAAAAATGTATATGATCAAATCTTCGCATTATTGCCTTTCTAATTAAATCGGTTTGAGGCACATTGGTTGGATGGTTTTAAAAGTCTACGGACATAGGTAGAAACATTATTTGTGTTTTATATAAATACTTGGAATGTATATGTTTAATAACAGTCGGATAAGGTTTGCCTACTATCTCACCAGTTGATAAATGACGATGTGGTCAAGGACGGTGGTAGAACTCTACGCCTATTAATGGAAATGGCTTATTAAGGTCATTTAGGTGATAGATACATTTTCCAACATGAGAGTTGAGTTAACCAGGCAAGACTTATTTTATGATTTCTGTGACAGCAATACCTCAGATTATTTAATATTTACTGTACTGTAATAGAAGCGATAGGATAAATATTCCAACCCATTAGTTATTAGACTGATCGTCTCCAAATCAAACAATGCAATAATAATGCAGTAGTGATCTACTCAAATAAAAAAAAATCAAATCAAATCCTGAGATAGACAGATCGTAATATGCTACATTGTTAAGTAATTGATTATAACTATATAACTGCTATAGTATTGACTATGGATGTTATAGTCAAGAAAACTAAGCGCCTCTGTCAAGTAATGTCTTAAGTATCTTCTCCTTAGTTAGTATTATGGCATTATCTTTTCTATGATTATGGGCCACTTTTTATTGAGGACAGTTCCAGCGCCATCAATACCGCTGAGAGAAATTCTATTTGTTGCACTGTGATCGGTCTCTGAGCTTTGTACATAGGATATTTTACATATTTATGTTGATACATTTTTATATTTAAAAACCAAACGAATCATTGGCTACCATTACCGTAGATAGTTTTACAATGCTTTTGAATACAATAAGCCATGGTCCTTAGAACTTTTTCTAACAATATCCATTATGGGCATTTTCAATACCTAAATTTTTTTGGAAGTAGAAATTCAATGGGTAGAATGAAAATAGTTCGGTTTTTTAATTGTTGGTGCGTTTGATTGCGTCAAGAGAATAGTATAAAAATAAAGCCTTGCCACCCGCAGATAGAAATTAGAAAAAGCGAAATTATTAACTTTTCTATGGCCAAATGTCACAATGTCACAAATACCTGTACTCAGGAAATAACTTTTTATACCAGCGGTTCAACATCATCAGCCTGTGACAGTCCACTGCTGGATGTAGGCCTCTCCCAAGATGCGCCACTGAGCCCGATCTTCGGCTAATCAAAACTTTACTTGGCAAAAGAGGCCTAAAGAGAGTACTTATAATTATGCAGTCATCTAATATTACCGTAATATTGTTATTCCAAGAATGTTTGATGATTCTCCAGTAGTTGATGACGTAGGATCCACGCCTGGAATACCGTCGTACATTAACAGACATATTGGAGACATATTTCTTGTTGCAGTACACGACCTCAGCTCTTTCTGGTACCAATTCAAGGTTCTGGATGCTCTCCTAAACACGAGACAGTATTTTTGTTTTTTGTAGCTTAAGTAATGTTTTTTCACGGCTGTCCCTAGTCGAGAGTCGACTAGATGTCAAGCACCAAAAGAACCTTTAGTTAAATAATGATGGAGAGAAATAGAATGGTAGAACATTGTAGACTGATGTTAGAAGGATAAAATGGATAAATACTTTAATTCAAAATTTAATTAACCAATGTAATAATGTAATAATCTTTTCATTGAGTTCATTCATTCCAATGAGCTCAAACTCGACGACTCTGCTGTAAGTTTGTGAGGAGTTGAGTAGATATTCTGCAGATTCCAGGAGATTTGTAGTAGTAGGACTTCTGCTCTGTAGTGATAGGACTTTTACTGAATACCTTAGGTGGTACACTACTTTGCGAATTAATTTGACCGGAAAGTATATATGATTTCGGTTGGAATGGCAAAGTGTCCAGTGAAATTACAGGGCATGTGAGACTTAACATCTTTATATCTCAAGGTAACAGGCGCAGTGCGTGCGTACATGTGAAATTCTGGCTGTCCAAAATTTTGCATAGCGCTATCTGAAATAGGTAGACGTCATCGCTTACCAGCCATCAGGTGAACGTCGTACTTGTCCTGTTACCAGATGTCCCAGCATCAAGTCAATGCTACCTATCATGTTCTTACCACAGAAATATAACATACATACATACATACAATCACGCCTTTTTCCCGTTGGGGTAGGCAGAGACTACTTCTTTCCACATGCTACGATCCTGACATACCTCTTTCGCTTCATCCACTTTCATGAGCGCCTTCATACATGCTCGCCGGTTATAAGTACTTTTGACTTAGCCTTTCTTTACAACGTCTCCGATTTGGTCGTGATACGATCGCCTAGGTCGGCCTCTACCGGCTGCCCCATTCACACTCGTCTCATAAATCTGTTTCGTCAGTTTTTCTTCATCCATCCTCTCTAGATGTCCAAACTATCTAAGCATCCCTTTCTCAATCTTTGTCACCACATCTTCAACCACACCACAACATTCCCTTATCATGCTGACCTTATTCATCAGAGTCACTCCAATCATACTTCTCAAACTTCAATAATACCTTAATAATACAAATAACAACAAATAATACATACTTTAATAATACCTTATTATTTATATTTCTGTGGTTCTTACAATATCGTTGAAGTATCGAGTTTCGAATTGACAATGTAACAAAGCGCAGAATAACAGACTTTAGTCCAATCCCCATGCTGCAACTAAATCAACCCATCTTCCAAGCATTTCTCTAGTTGAAACGTACCCTTACAAAAAATGATATTTAAATTACTATTTACATTACATTCTACACTTACATAGATAAAATAATAAAATATTAAACATTGCAAGTACTGGCTGAATTTCCACATGCTGCTATAATGCTTGTAACTACGTATAATGACAATTCTAAAAATCTATTAGGAATACGTAGGTAATTGAAATGAAATCTAGTTAAATTGACTACATTTCATAAAACTAGATTGTTAATAGATAATATCGCATGTATGTATGTATTGTATGTGTTTTGTTGCCAAAAAGCTAATGATACTACTTTTGTAAATAAAATGATTATTAATAATAATATAAATACCGTGTTTCCGTTTTGAGATACAATTTATAGCTAAGTGTATGTATTTTTATTATAATTAACTATACTCATAACTATGCAAACTACATATTCTGTATTAAAAACAATGTATTAGAACTACTTTAAATACCGCGTGATATCATATGATTGTTGGAGTTTTGTTTTTTTTTAAATGTTTTGTAGGCTAGCGTTTGACCACTATCTCACCTGTTGGTAAGTGATGATCCGGTGGAAGATGGTAAGCACGCTAGGCCTAGAATGGGAACTGGCTCTCAAGGATAGCTGCCGGTACACGTTAGATGTTTTGGCGACAGATTTTCTAACTAGAGGGTGGTAGCTGGCCAGGCGGACACTAGATAGTGTCCTACCACCATGCTACATGCATTGTTGGTTTCTTAATTATGTTTTTTCTACACAACTGAGGACGGAGGACCACTGTGAAAAGCGCACATACATTTTTCGATTGAAAAATCCATTGGTGCACGGCGGGGTTTGAACTCGGTAGGTCTGACATCAGAGCCGACCGTTCTACCGATTACGTCACCGCGCCCTCAAAATAGAGTATTGATTCGCTATAACATTTATTTTTTAAATTCGCAGTAGTTTTTAGGGTTCCGTACCCAAAGGGTAAAACGGGACCCTATTACTAAGACTCCGCTGTCCGTCTGTCTGTCTGTCTGTCTGTCTGTCTGTCTGTCTGTCCGTCTGTCACCAGGCTATAGCTCATTAACCGCGATAGTTAGACAGTTGACATTTTCACAGATGGTGTATTTATGTTGGCGCTAGAACAACAAATACTAAAAACAAAATAAAGTTAAAAATTAAAAGGGTCCCCATACAAAAAACGTGTTTTTAAACGCCATCTATCTAATTAGTTTCGGCAAAATGACATAGATGGCGCTAGTAAACGAGCCCCGTCTTTCTAGATCACAACCAAACCAAATATTCTTGGTAATATCAATTAATCAAATATATGAGGTTGAAACTCTGTTATGTTTCGTATTGTACGGAACCCTCCCTAAGTGTGCGATAGGAGACGCAATTTAGACTCGCACTTGGCCACTTTTATTTATATTCATGTGGCATTAGTACATTCTTATAATATAACAAAATGTCTAATTCCTCGTTTTCTCGGTTTCACCGATTCCTGATAAAGATAGAGAAGAGAATGAAGAAGAAGAGATTATTTTATCAGGACCTTACAAAAAGATATGACTCTGAAAGATGTATAGAGTCGACCTTAGCTAACAATATTTTTCAATCGTTTCATAGCATTATTAAAGGATATTGAGAAGGTAATATTCCATTTTTGAGAAGGTAATCACATCAAGCTTGTATCTATGTATAATATGCTTGTATGTATGTAATCTATTTATACGATACCAGTGCTGGTATGCGAACTAGACTGGCGCCAGGTACTATCACCGAGTAAATGGATTTTCGTACCAGTCCAGTGGCTGACCACGATTTATAAATAATATACTGGCATCGTATAGAGAGTTCACGAGGATCCTCTGGCGATCGGAGTAGGGGATCCTTGTGGACCCCATAGTATAATCAGCCTATAGATTCCTAGGTTTAAAATAAAACAGCATTTTTGTACATACTTTTAATATTGTTAACTTATATTTATAATATACTATTTGTGCCCCGCGTAAACATCGTTCCAATGGGAATATCGGGATAAAACCCCTATGTGTTATTCCAGGGTCTAGGCTATCTACATATAAAATTTCAGCTCAATTGGTTGAGTAGTTTTAGCGTGAAGAAGTGACGAACGTACACACAAACTTTTTCCTAATAATATTAGTAGGTTACATAATATATACATACAGTCTCAGAATACAGAACAAAAAAGAATCCGCATCCTGTCGTAATTTCAAGCGATGGTAGGTGTCCAATAACCGATCCGATAATCCGCGCGTCTCCATTTTACCCAAGTACAAGTGCTAGCTAGAATTTTCACAGGTGGTAATGGTACAAGACATATATTGTGCCGTATAACTATAAATAAAACACGGTTAGACATTTATAAAATACCTCAGACTATCATAAAAAAAGGCAGACAGATTCGAGCCGAACACCCGAGTGACCGTAAGTTCGGTAATACTAAATTCTTGAGTAATAAGTTTCAGCGTTCAGTCCAGCATAGTCAATACGGTATGATTACCACGTAAGCAACGATGCGAAGTAATACTGCACGGAAGCGTCCGAACCTGCTGCCGCTTGGCAGCAAACTGAGCGCGGAGGCGTATTACTCAAGCATTTCGTATTACTGAACTTGCGTTCACTCGGATGTTCGGCACGACTCCGTCTGCCTTTTTTATGGTAGTTTGAGTAAAACACGATATCTTCGACGTAGCTTAGCGCGTAATTACACTTACACTATTTAAGAATAGTTTTAGTTGATTCACTTGTAGATGAGTAAGTTGACGCCTTTTGGTTTATTCAGTATTCTAAGCTGCATACATAAATTAGGATACATTATATGATAAAACATAATAAACATAAAAATTTTAAATTGTTTATAAAGTTGCAGGAATTTTCAGTCCTAAATCATTGATTAAGTTGCAGCAGTGGGTATTGTTGGTATCATGAAGTATGCTTTGGCCATTTGGACCAATTTGGAAACAATTGGCAAATATTCAGAGCCTTGGACTAAGTACCGTTTTCTATAAATTTCTTCGATCATCTGAAAACATTTATCAACATCAACACCAATATTATAAATGTGAAAGTCAGTTATATATATATATATATATATTTAATTAGTTCGGGAGCCTATGGATTCAAAACACATATACCGGAAATTATGTCAATAAAAATTATTTGTATTTATTTATTTTCTACCGACATCCTTCATCCATGTACTTTTTTTGATGATTGTTACGCGATTACTCTCGAACCTATTGAAATGATTATTTTTTTATGAGTAGGGTTCGTCTCTAACGTGATCCCATTTAAATTTTATTAAGATATGATACGAGTAAATATGTCCAGAGATATGGCGATAAACGTTTAATTTGAGGGCCCGGTGGCGTAATCGGGAGAACGGTCGGCTTTGATGCCGTGGTACCGAGTTCAAACCTCCGTGCACCAATGGATTTTTCTATAGAAAAAATTATGTGCGCTTCTCACAGTGGCCCTCCGGTGAAGGAAAACATCGTTAAGAAACCAACAACCCCCGCATGGTGGTAGGACACTATCTAGTGTCCGCCTGGCCAGCTACCACCCTCAAGTTAGAAAATCTGTCAAGAAACATCTAATGTGTTCCGGCAGCTATCCTTGAGAGCCAGTTCCCATTCTAGGCCTAGCGTGCTTACAATCTTCGACTGCATAATTACTTACCAACAGGTGAGATAGTGGTCAAACGCTAGCCTATAACGTATAAAAAAAAAAAAACATCTCAACTTGCTACTGAAACTAATTCGCGCGGCATATGAAATGATCAGCATCCTTCAGTACCAGTTTTCATTCAATACCTATCCGTGCTACCATCCTCGACCGCATCGTTACTCATCATCAACAAACAGTGTCAGAAGCACAGAACATTAACTATACAGAAAAAAATATTCGTCTGTTCTATGGTCAGAAGAGGCCTATGGAATAAAGTGATACGTTACTAGTGGTATTGTAATTATATCATTGAACCCAAAGTAATATGTATGTCAAATATTTTTATAAGCATAGAATTAACAGAAATGAGCACCTCATTGAGCTTCGACTTCATCAAGTCTACAGAATATTCTGAAGTATATCCGGCGCTCTTTCTTTTCTCATCAAACAAGGCCAATGCCTTTTTTTTGGACTGGTCGTGATATTTGGGCCGGTAACTCAGAGAATCGATGATAGGATTCAACAGAATCCAGTACAGAGAGGGTCTGCACAGGTCTTCCATCGATTCCAAATAAACACTTAACGCCTCCTGAGCGGCATTAGCATTAGCATACTTGTTTAGAGCTTCGATTACATCGTAGCGTTGACGCAAGATCTGTAAGAGAGAATTTAATCTTCAATGGCGATTTATAGTTTAAAAAATAATTAACCACGATCAAACTAATAAGTAAAAACAGCAATTTATCGGACTCATTAAAACAAATCATATGAGCCCAAACTTGAGGGGTTCAGTAATAGTCACTGAAGAGTTTCACTTCATTATCTTTTAGCTCTATCATTAGATTATCCCCAAAATACCAAACATATTGTCATCTGAACAACATTATTATTTACTTTATGAAACTTTGTATAGGTTTCATTTTGATACGATAGCTGTTGTGGTGGAAGTAGGTTACATTGCTCACAACTCACAAGCTACAAACTCCTCGCAAAACAAGCTTCGGCACGTAGCTGACTAATTTATTTCTACTTACCTCTTTTTTCATTTCGGAGTTTTAGAAAACATTTCACGAATTTCAACTTCGAAGATAATGTGTACTTATAATTAAAAAATTCAGAAAATCCGATGAGATATTTTTCCAAAGGTCTATTTCATCCTTTCCACGTGACGGAATATGGTGTTGATAAAACGTTTGCAAACCTAGGTTAAATTTATCTTTATAACCAATGTCTAGTACAAAACTATTCAAATTGAGCTAGCCTATACGGCGCTATAAAATACGAACCAAAAAATAAATATAAATATGCTGAATTTCCGAAATACCTCCTGCAGAGTTCTCTCATCCTTATCATTGTAGTCGAATCCTGCTGAGCACTCTTTGTTCGGGCGGAATGTGAGCAGAACTCGACACAATGCTTGCTGGTGCTCGTGCTCAAGATCGGTCGGATGCATACACTTTCCTTTCCATCTATTCATATAATCGTCATATATTTGCACGGCTGCCTGTACTGCTAGACTGTTCAAGCTTTCATTTAACAAATTTAATTGCACGAAGCTGTTGTTTATCAACTGCAACAGATTACATTGGTGTCAAAATTATGATATGTCCAACCATAACTTGTCTAGTCAATATTCTTACATTCACATTAAATACAGTACCTTAGTCAGTTGTTCTTTAAAAACGTCTTCAGTATAAACGCTGGCAATTTTTCTTTTGGAGATAAACTTATCGAGAGCTTGCTTAAGCGCAATTTCATGCTCATGAGAAAGCTCGATATCTTTCATAGAGGTTCCATGTCCAATTTTTTCCCGCATATTATTCCAGTAGTCTATGGCCAAGGTAGATACCACCATCATGTTATTTTGCTCATTTGCCACGTTCAACGTTACAAAACGTTTTTCAAAACTCTAAAACGCACCCAATATATCAATACAAATAAAATAGAAAAGAAAATCACATTGCGAGGAAGAATACGAAACCTAAAATTAAGACACTATTCCCATTTAACAATAACTTTTCACCTTACATAATTATACTATAGCCTACCCTTATCAAGGAGAAAATCTGGCGCCATAACCTTACGGTGTACCGGCAGCATATAGCCCTTGAGAGTGAGAACATTCGATGCCTAGCGTAACTATGATCTAATCTGTGGTTTCACTGCAGATATTTTATTAATTTTGCGGTGCGTGTATATGAAATTCGTGATATCTTCTAGAGTTTTCTTTTAAATTATATACTGGAAAGGACAATTTTAATCTATAATATGTGGCCAAGCTAATTAACGTAATTATTTGGATAAGGATTAATACTATATACTTGAAAATTGCCTTGGAAGTTATGTAATATTTTTTAACAAAAATTTTAAGATTAAAATGGTTACTGTGAGTCAACCTTAAGAGATAGACATATGCTGTCGCGGACTTTCTTGTAGGTCTTATTAAGTTGTACAACTCTTGCATAGAAAATATTCTTCTATCTATTTTCAATTAAGCAGCGTTCGTAAGAAACGTGTTTTTTCGACTGTATTTTTGCCGACTTAGGTTGCAAATTAGGTCTCCACGAATGTACCTTTGATTTAAACGGGATAATATATAGCCTATTTTCATTCCGAGAGTCCATTCTACAACATTCACCACCATATCATCGCTTACCATCATACGAGATAGTGGTCAAACGCTAGCCTATCAGCTACAAATAAATCATAAGTCGATTTATTCGTAGCCTATCAGATATAAAAAACACTCTATCACCAGGCTAATTATAAAAACTCTTGAGAAAAATGTAATGCTTCCAAGTATATATATTTTTTTATAAACAGATACAGATACAGACTACAATATTACTGTTATTTGTATTTATAGAATCCCAAAACAGACGAATTTAAACTCATGCTATACTATACTTGAAGGTATGTTAAGTCAACTTTGTCGTATTAAGCAATAACAAATTATAATAGCAGGAGACTTCAATGCTGACATATTAAAAGCAAATAGTCTTACTTTAGAATTTGAATTCTTATTACTAAACTTCAATCTGCCATTGGCGTTAAAACAGCCCCCTAGAATAATAAGACAAACATGCATTGATACTTTTGCCCACAATTTAAAAAATAAGTGTAAAGCAGTAGTTTTCGAGTTTGCTCTACCTGCTGACCACACTGCACAAATACTGAAATGCTATATAAAAAAAGCATGTCTACTCAAATTTTGGCGAACAAAGCGACGCAACTACTCCCCTGAAAAATATGTCAAAATTCAAAGACTGTATAGAAAAACTTACATTTTCAGACATTTACAATTTTTCGATGATCCGAATATTGCATATAATACTTTCCTGACCATGTCCAAACTTTTTTATAATTTGTGTTTTCCGCTTAAAACTATAACTATGACTGTCACTACAAAACAAAACAACAAAAATTTGTAGTAAAAAAAGTGTTAATTACTTTTTTTTGTGCTGTTTCTAAAGCTGTTTCTAAACAGCTCTAATAAATGTGTTTTTACTAATTACTCACTAAGCTTGCTCAAAATAATTACGCCATAAATACATCTACTAACAAGAGTAAAATCATTTGGCGCTTAATAACTAGCTCTAAACCTAATTATTCCAAAGAACCCTTAACCAATATAAAAACTGAAGACGCAAGTATCAGTGATCCACAGAGAATGATGGCCAACACATTTAACTATTACTATGTCAATAAAATTAAACCCATACAGGGATCAAACAGTAAAATTAAAATAGTACAAAAACCCCAAAAAAAACTATTTTTGTAAACCCATATGTTCCCACTGCCCAAACATTGGCTGATTTCATGACAAACTATACACCTACATAAGATTAAAAGTGTGATAAAAGATGTTCAAAGGTATCGGTAGCTTCATGATATATTTCAAATTATAAAATGCTTAAAAACAACGAACAGTGTAGGATATGATGAAGTTTCCTCTAAAGTCATAAAATTAGTAGCTATCCAAATTTGTGGACATCTGAGTCACATTCTTAATCTGTGTATAAGCACCGGTACCTATCCAAACGCATTGAAAGTCTTAATTATAAAACCGCTTTTCAAAAAAGGCAATAAAGAAGTATTATCGAACTACAGACCCATCACTCTAATACCCGTAATATCGAACATTTTGGAAAAATACATATACAAAGAGATTCTTACGTAAAAAATAAAAATTTTATATGTGACGAACAGAAGGGATTTGAGAAAATAGGACAATAAACATGGCAATTTACGACTTTCCTTATAAATTTTGACAAGTATGGACGAAAGGACACCTATGTGCATTATTTTGCGATATGACTCAGACCTTCGACTATGTAAATCAAAATATACGAATCCGAAAGTTAGAGACACATGGTATTCGAGGCAACATATTAAAACTTCTAGAATTCTATCTTAAAAATAGAACTAAACGAACAGAAATCACCAAAATCAATCTTAAATCAAAACATGAAGAATCCTTTATATCGTCAGAACGCTTACCTTTATATTGTGTACCACAAGGTAGCGTCTTAGGACCGCTATTATTTATTCTTTATATAAATTACTTCCCATTATCGACTACCCAACCCATGACTCTCTTTGCTGATGATAGCACTTTGACTATAAAATGTTAAAATAAAGACCTATATCAAAATGGCATAAATTAATCCCTGACTTCAGTAATATTGAGGTTAGAACAAAATAATTTTCAAAAACATCTAGAAAAAACTCACATAATTAATTTTTGGCAACGAGAACCAAATCCTGTATCTAAAAAGATAAAACCGTGAACGAAGTAAACTCCACTAAATTCCTTGGTCTAGAAATAGATAAAAAGCTGAATTAGAAAGCTCATATTGAAAATCTTAGCAAAAGACTGAGTTCAACTTCGTACGCTCTATATAAATTAGCATCAGAAGTGAACACCCAAACACTTTTGATGGCATATCACGCCTTAGTAGCTTCTATTCTACGACACGGCATAATCTTCTGGGGCAACTCGACCGATCGGAACATTATATTTAAAACCCAGAAAAGATGCATGACAGCAATGTTTCATTTAAATTCTACAGTAAGCTTCTTTTTAAGAAACATTTTATTTTAATATTACTTTCAATGTATATTTTCGAAATAGCAATCTTTGTTAAAATCAATTCCCAGTTATTTCCACGAATTTCAGACAAGAGTTATCGCAAAAGACGTGACAACAGCAAACTATGCTTGCACAGTGCACAAACTAGCTTTATGCAAAAGGGTGCGTTTTGCATGGCACCAGCCATATTTAACAATATTCCAAATGACATAACGACCCTGAATTATCACATTTTCAAAAAAAAAAAAACACAATTATTAAACGATAAATGTTACTATATAATCTACTACTTAGTTTTCCCCAGCACAAAACAAGCTTTTACGATAAGTCGTTATCCGTAGAAGCTGTGCGTCTGTGGAATAGTCTCCTAAAGCCTTCATTTAGTTTGATATTACAATTTTTATATATATTTTATATTATTTTTATACAAATTATATATATATATATATATATATACATATATATATATATATATATATATATAAGTATTTTTATGTATGTATATAAATGGATACATTATTTATTGTATCTTATTTATGTAGGTGTATAAGCCTTATTCTTAGGTGTATGTTTATTTTGATTTATTATTGTTTTATTTTTCTTTATAATAATTATTTTATTTATCGCCCTTATAATGTTACACCACCAACCTTGCTCAGCACGCATCTCCCTTTCTCCATCCCAAGGTTGACTGGAAGAGATCGCTTTTAGCGATAAGTCCGCCCATTGTACTATAGTTTTAAGTGTTTAGTGTTTATTAAGTTAGTTTTAATTGGTGTACAATAAAGAACTTTGTATTGTATTGTATTTTATTGTATCAACGACGTCCTAACAGACACATTTTGACTAGGTGTAAATAATTAAATCTTACTTTATTCTTATTTCTTATTTGTTTAAATTAAATTGTTATTGACATTTGACATTTATTCAATTAAATTTGTATAAATCATCATAAATAGTTATTTTTATACCGTAAATACTGTACTAAAATATTCCAAATTTTATGGAACTACTGTAATTTTATAATAATATAAGTTTGATTAAGTATGTAAATGTTTACGAATTTGTACGCCATAGTGGCTCAAACATGTATGAATCCTCGACTTTCTGACCAACTTGCATGCAAATTATTTATTATTTTATGCATACTCATATTTGAACAAATAAACGATCTATATCTTTATATCTTACTAGCAGCCCGCCCCGGCTTCGCACGGGTAGAACATATATGCCTACAAAATTTGCATCAGTTTGTTGCATCGAATATAAAATATGAACATATTTAACAATCATCGTCATATTTCAACCAATTTACACAAAACCTTAACGAATTATGTTCCTAAACCGTCCTCATAAACACTCTGGCTGTTGGTGAAAACCGCAGGATAATCCGTTCAGTAGCTATTGAGATTATTGCGAACAGACAGACAGACGCAGTGATGGACTTTGTTTTATAATACTTACGTAGTGATATTGGACGTCCCTTTGGCGTAAGGGATAGTTACCCTGATTCTGACCCGATGGTCGTTGGTTCTAATACTAGCTATATACCTACCAATGAAAGTTTTATGTTCATTCATGAATCATGAGTTTTCGTACAGTGGTAGTGGGATCATTAAATCTACCAAAAAGTAGCTTACCGACGCAAAAAGTAGAGGTAATTATATACGCTTAACGTGTGTATCTGTGTGTCTGTCTGTAGCATCTTAGCACCTAACCGGATGAACCGATTTAGTTTTTATTATTGATAGTTTTTTTTTTGTTTGATAGATGTCTTCATCGAGAGTGTTCTTAGCTTTGATTCATGAAAATTCGTTCAATCGCTTTCATCAGCTTCTCATCAGCTTTTTTCTAGTTAATTGCGCTATGAAATCAACTTTCATAGGTCTGATCAATTTGAAAATCTTCTTCTTCAATGATATTGTAAGAACATGGAACATTGACCTGATGCTGGGTCATCTCCTGGACTCTACAGAATACTCAAATCCTCACCAACTTACAGCTCAGATTTTAAATGTCGTGTTTAGAGTCATTGGAATGCTTTTAATGAAAAGATTAAAATTACAAAAATTTTAAGATTAAAATGGTTACTGTGAGTCAACCTTAAGAGATAGACATATGCCGTCGCGGACTTTTTTGTAGGTCTTATTAAGTTGTAAAACACTTCCATATAAAATATTCTTCTATCTATTGTCAATTGAGCAGCGTTCGTAAGAAACGTGTTTTTTCGACCGTTTTTTTGCCGACTTAGGTTGCAAATTAGGTCTCCACGAATGTACCTTTGATTTAAACGGGTTAATATATAGCCTATTTTCATTTCGAAAGTCCATTCTATGTATTAGTGAAAGAATTTTTTAAATCGGTTTAGTAGTTTTTTAGCTTACTCATTACAAACATACAAAAATACAAAAATACAACAATACAAAAATACAAAAATACAAATGTTCTCTCTTTATAATATTAGTATAGAAGTATAGATATAGATAGGCTAGCGGTTAGCGGTCTTATAGGACGGCGGAGATTGAACTTTTTGAACTATGCGACTCTATGTACGTCAGTAGGTCAGTGCGAAAAAACAAAATACGTCACATTAATAAGTTTTTTAAGCAACTAAACATCAGCCGAAGCTAAATTAAAATAATTATCATTATTCACTGATCAATTTGCTACATTTTTCTGAAGAGCAGATATGTCTTATAGTATTTTTAAATACTAGCCTATTACATTTCGTACTTTGCGCATTTTTCACACTATGAAATTGTTAAATCTATCGTATGTACCTGTAAAAAGTGTGATCTCTCTTCATCGTTATGCTCTGTTAGTCTCTTTTTAGAAGCATCATACGTTATAGTAGCAGCATCAACGCCCGCTTTATGGACTTTTTCCAAGTCTAAAGGATGCACACACACTATCATATCTACTCCACATATTTTTTTAATAGCCTCATCATACGATTCATTTGCCTTCGTTATTGCTGCTTGGATCTTCGCTATATTCATTTGTATGAACTGAGGGAGTCTCTTTTCCAGTTCCTGTATAAAAAAGATGCAATTCTAAAATGTTTCTGTGTCACTTATTGACTACAAATTCAGTTTCTGTGCCATAATAATTATAGACTCTTAATGTCTGTTAAATTCTCTGCATCTTGGATGCAGTTCTCTGTAAGGCACGTTTTGACATCGCCAGAGATTATGTACAAAAACCAGTGATCAGCGATCACACCGCGTGACCTAACTCAACAAAAACATGAATTCAACGTTGTGTATTTATTTACCCTAGCGTGTTCCGCATCATCGCTTGCCACCAGACGTGTTATATATTTATAGCCAAGTATAATTATTAATATGCTATTTTAATTTGAATTATGTTGTTAATGTTATTTTGTAGGTGCTTACTGTAAACTTCCCATTAATTTTTTTTTAACGTTTAATTACTTTTCAATTACATTAACATTAAATAATTTAACATTTAAATTAAATAAATATGCATGAATAAATGAATGGATTAGTCAAACGCTGGCCTAACAGATATATAAATATATAAATCTATCAGTAGCGTTCGAACTAAAACGAAGATGCAATAATCTCTCTGGAAACTTAAAGAGCAATACGGAGATAACGTGCTTGATGACAAAATTAAAAGCTAGATACAACTCTTCTGTTATAAGATCGTTTAAAAAAACAAAAATAACCGACTTCAATGCCGCGCTATTAATTTTCAGTACCAATTTTGAGGTGTTTATCTCTATATCTCTGGAGATACTTATCAGACCTCGATAGAATTACTATGGTACCACAATTGGGATATCTCCTTTTCAACAAAAAATATAAGAATAGTTAAAATAGAATAATTGAATAATTAAAATCGGTTTATAAACGACGAAGTTATACGCGAACAAACATAAAAAAAATACCATATATACGGTCGAATTGAGAAAACTCCTCCTTTTTTATGAAGTCGGTTAAAAATATAAAAATGGAATAAATTGCTTGTATGGGCATTGATTGGAGTCCATGAAATCAAAGAATCAACTTTAACTACAACACACAATGAAACACGGTATATTTAATTGCAATTTTACCGTTGTCGTTGCCTGTGGTTAAGTAATAAGGTTCAGTTACCTCTGTTAGTTTGGTGAGATATTTTTCAGCGTCTTCTTTAGAGCCCAACTTTTTCTTCTGCGTAAACAGGGTTTGAGTGGAACTCAAGTATTTACGGTGTAGTTCGTTTAAATCCACAGCAGGTATGCTGAGCTTATTTGGTCCGCACTCGGAATTCATACCTTTCTCATAAACATCTCTAGCTTCATTTACTGCTGCCATGAGACCAGCCTCGACAGTTGTCTGTGGAAGGTATAAATAATCAGTACTACTATTTCTATTTACAGGCCTAGGGTGGAAGTCTCTACATTGATGGCCATGCGTCCTGTCATCGCAAACGTCTTACTTCTTACGTCTTTCTACTGAAGGAGATATAGCTAGACAATCTGCATCTCTTTTCTTACTACCAGCCCTGGACTGGTAGTCCCAGACTACCGGTAGACTACCGGCCCTGGGCCGGTAGTCTCTACATGAATAGCGATGAATTTCGACCGACAATCGTCGGTAAGAAAAGAGATGCAGATAACAACTGTCTAGCTGCATCTCCTTCTACTAGACGTTTGCGGTGACAGGACGCATCGCTATCAATATAGAGACTTCCACCTCTGGCCTGCCTTCGATATATTTACTATTGTCGAAATCTCACACGGCAAACTTTGACTTAATGCTATCGTAATTGACCTTGATTTTATTGGATGAATGAATGGATTGATTGAAAATGAATGCCCTATGACCTTGTTGGTCCTTTTAAAACACTTTTCATAATTGGAATAAACTTGGAAGAACACTTAATATGTATGTCACTAGATGTAAAATAGTGTTACATTCTAAGGGAAAATCGTTTTGCCTCGAAGTGAATAACAACATTGAGACAAGACGCTGAACAGCCGGCATTAGTGCGATCCACATTGTACAACTATTCTAACCCCTTCCTGTAAATTGGCTAGCACTGATCATCATGGTGTGCTGGAATTCTGTGATTGGTGACCACCATCCGAAGATCATATTGTTAGAAAGTGCCTCACTGATAGGATGAAGGTGATTTGATTCTCACTGTCTCCGATTTATATCTACTCGCTTGAGTTTAGTTGTCATTTAATTCTCATCAATTCTCATCAAGTAATTTAATCAATTTTTATGTACATCAATTTTTATAATTTTTAGGTACATACCTTCAGAATGTTCGTAGGAGTCGGCAGCGTGTCACTGTTGAACAATTCCATATAACTCTTGAAATATTGGCACAAGTCACCAGCAGTAACCTTCGCTCCGCCTATCTTTTTCGGCGTCAGCGTTGCAGGACTGAATAGTGATGACACGTAGTCGATCAGTTGTGTTTTAAATGTGATGTCGATATCTGTTAACAGTTCTTTGGATTTAACTCTAACAAATATATATCCAAGAAAGAACGTAATGATTTTACCTATATAAAAAACTTTTTCATCCGATAAATTAAAAAAAATAAAGATAAAGCTGCAGGGCACTACTAGCTATGGTAATAAAGATTATTTGCCTGATTGAAACAATCGCTTAGAGCTTGTTCACTTGTTTCACGCACGAGTCTAATCACACCACAGAACATCAAATATTTAGAAGTATTTCATGTTTTGTGAGTCGAACGCAGACATTATCGCCTTCAACATCGCGGCATTTACTCGTCAAAAGCGAGCGGCTTTCATGTTTTTCATGGCTTTCAGTTCTCGCCAGTCCGGTCAGTCATCCAGCACTTTGTCTCACTGCTGCCTTTTAGTTCCAGATGAACACGATTCCATCTTAGACCGCATCTTTATTTAACATCGGGTGAGATAGTGGTCATGTGCATGTCTGATAAATAATCTTAGTCGTTACGCAGACAGGAGTATTAAGGAATAACAATATTCGTACCGGATATGTTTCCCTTGAATTTAGAGCTCAGAACCTTGAATCCAGGATGTGGCATCAAGAAACATGATACCTTCTCGAAGCTAGACAAAATGTGTTCCCTGATGTCCATTAATTCTTCAGCAAGGTTATGAGAGATCTGAAATTATTGTATTTTTGAATTATTTTGCGTTATTGTCAATTATAAGTTTAAGCGTCAGTTATCGAGTACACATAGAACTATTTGGGCTGTATTGGGACTATGACGTGGGTAATGGCTAAATGTGTTGTAAAAAAACACAGTCGTGATATATTTTTTTATTATACAGTTTTTTTAATAATTTTATTGACGTGTTTGTGTACCAACAGAAACCGTCAATAAAATTGTTGACTGTCTGTGTCATTTTTAGGGTTTCGTACCCAAAGGGTAAAACGGGACCCTATTACTAAGACTCCGCTGTCCGTCTGTCTATCTGTCTTGAAATGAAATGAAATGAAATGCATTTATTCAGCTACACACTAAAAAAACGTAGGTATTTAAATAAAAACAAAAACTTAAACCTAGTAGTATATAAAACAAAAAAATCATAAATAATAAAACTTAAGCTATTTGTGTGTGTGTGCTGAACAGGATCATCTCAGCACATACGAGTATGTTCAGGTTTTAACCGGAACGCTGATTTTCAGATGGACCTAAGCGGATTGGACACGAAGTAAATTACAAAAATAAATAATATTACAGAAACATACATTCAATCAAAACACATTTAAATAAATATATAAATAATTAAAATAGATACAATTCGATACAAAAATATACTTTTTCTTAAAAAATTTTTTTATTATTATGCTGTCATTGTCACATTATATTATATGCCTGTCACTGTCAGATCAGATCTTAGACATGACGGTGAGACATTTTCAACAAGAGAAAATTGTAAACAAAAAACCACGTAAAAAGTTAAAAACTGTAAAAAACTCTCTGTCTGTCTGTCCCTCTGTCACCAGGCTGTACCTCATGAACCGTGATAGTTAGACAGTTGAAATGTTCACAGATGATGTATTTCTATTGCCGCTATAACAACAAATACTAAAAACAGAATAAAGTTAAAAATAATAGAGGGTCCCCCATACAAGAAACGTGTTTTTTCGGCATTTCAATGTAACGCCATCTATGAACGCTTAGTTAGGTAAACGTCGCTTGCATAGATGGCGTTACATTGAAATGTCAATCCCTAATACCTTTGTTAGACGTTAGATGGCGTTACAAGAAATAAAATGTTTATTAATTATTATTTTTTGCTGGCGAAAAATGATAGTGGTATTTTTGCTCGATCTTATAAAATACTGTGGTGTGGTACGGAACCCTACGAGTGCGAGTCCGACTTGCACTTGGCCAATTTATTATAAATAACCACGGCCTTTAAACGCATCAGTATGACTAATTTATCGTAAAATATTTTTTTTAAATATTTGTTTACTGAAAATATCGTAAGTAAAATTCAAACATCCGTACTGCCACATGCAGCACGGGTGTGGCGCTCTCCGGGAGCTGACGTACTCGCTCATGTAGATGAAATGAGGCACGTATTGCCTTGACAACTTGAAATCATTCATATTTACGTGTCGACGTATCTAACCGTCAGAACAATTTAAATTCTTATGATATTTTTGTACAAAATATTAACCGTTAGCTTGTCACGTAACATTTGTCCTCCTCCCTCAGCGCCGAAGGCATAATCCTCGCTGAACTGCCAGTCTCTCACAAGGAATTGCAACGTTTGGAACGCTGACACATTCTGGTCTTTCACCAACTTGGCGTACTCCGTAAATAACTGAAATATCATAATCAAATAATTAAAAACAGAATCTCTACATCAGTAAATAAGAGAATCAAAATATTTGAAAGGGATCCAAAATATTTGATTGGAGTTGTGAACAAGGAGGTATGGCAGAAAAAGAAACTAATATCAAAATAAATATAAGCTATAGTTTGAAAAAGTTAAACTCGTTGAATTAAGAAGTAGACTGCTGGGTCCAGCATCAGACCCTTGTTACCAAGATCAATCTATCGGACTCAAAACGAATCCTAAGCCCCAAACTCGAAGGGCTTACTGAAAATTTCTATTAGCAGTGGGTTGTAAATACAGAACAAATTTAGTTGTTTCTACTTTACTGTTGATGTAATGAACTTCCACATTTTAACGCTAATCAATATTATTATAATTAAGATCGATTGAAATACTAAAAAAACTGACTTCACATGCTGCGCAAGTCATTTTTTAATCAAAAGTTTGAGTTTTTTAACTCCATATCTCTGGAGATACTCATTGATCTCGATGAATCGTAAACTGCGAAGACATCTCCGCAGTAGTAGGGTACATACTAATCACTCAAATTAGCTGACAAATTAACGGAAAAAACGATTAAAATACACACAAAAGAAAAAAAATCTGTATTTTTTTTGTATCATTCTCCTTTTTGGGACTCAGTTCAAAAGTATGTATTGATATTTAGTACCGCATCCGATGCTTCAACAGTTACCTGAAGATGTTGCAGGTCGTCTTCTTGAATGTTCTGAGAGATGTTGTAGATCTGCACAGAGGATAGCAGAGTGGTCATTGCGAATACTGTAGAGTAGTCCCGAACACTGGTCTTATTGTCGAAAGCACCTTGCGTGTCCAACAGCACCACCGCTACCTAAACACCGTCAGATCAAATACACACAATCATATAGTAGGAATTAGAAACTCAATGTCTCAATGTGAATTAAGACAAATAAATATATATAGAAAAATTTATGTGCGCTTCTCACAGTGGCCCTCCGGTGAAGGAAAACATCGTTAAGAAACCAACAACCCCCGCATGGTGGTAGGACACCAGTTCCCATTCTAGGCCTAGCGTGCTTACCATCTTCGACCGCATCATCACTTACCAAAAGGTGAGATAGTGGTCAAATGCTAGCCTATAATATATTTTTTTTTTAAACTCGCTATATTTGGTAGGAGCCATTGCTTGGACTGAATATGCCTTCGAAAGACCCGGCGACAATGAGGCGAACGGCACTACAGTAATACTGCAGGCAACGTACGGCATTTTTATCTTATTCAACATCATCATTATTAGCCGGTATCAGTCCACTGCTGGACGTAAGTCTCCCCATTATATTATTCAACTTTAAATAGAAAAAGACAACACATTTGGACATAAATGCCCGTAAGTATTTCATTGTGTTGACTTTGGAGTCTCAAGGAAGATGGAAAAAGAATAAAATACAATTAAATAATTACACGATTACTTAATTTTCTCAAAATACCTTTTCTCCGGAAGAAAGAGTGGTGATAAAAGGTTCGGACCACATGAGAACGCCCACGGTCGTCCTAGTGACACCACTGCGCCATTTGAATCCAACTAATGGCTCGCTTTCCTCGCCGAGCCACGATCCATCCAGTCGAGCTGATTTCTGTAATATGACCCTATCATTATACTTATCCATCGGTATAAAGGTATGGCTAAACCGCTGCAGTCTGTGGGCGTGGGTGCGAATGCGATCTACTTTTCAATAGCTGTCTGATCGCCATTGGTACAAATACTACTGCACTATCTGATCGCGCCCGCGCCCGCGCTCGCAGATCGCAGTGATTTGGCCGTGGCAAGCTTTAGACAAGGTGATTTAAGATGGACAATGCACAGGCTAAACGTAGAAGACTAGATAATTGCAGGAAGTATGCCTTCCTCTCCCTAAATGTGAATTTTAACCGACTTCACAAAAAAGGAGGAGGTTCTCAATTCGTTTTTATGTTTTTTTTTTGTGTGTATGTTACGCGATTAATCCGTCAATTGAGAACGAATTCGAATGATTCTCTTTTAAATAGGTAGGGTACGTTTCCGAGGTGATCCCATTGTAATTTCATTGAGATCTGATCAGTATCTCCAGAGATATGGAGATAAATACATGAGGTACATAGGAGAATTTAATGGTTTTAGAAGAAGAGTCCCAAGAAGATTATACTCAATGGAGGTTGCTATTGCATATACTTTTGAAGACTAAAAATTTGACCTTGAATAATATTTTTACATCTTTCTTCTCGTTGATTTTGGTTTTTAACAGATATTCTTACGGTAACTGTGAGCGAGATAAAACTAAAGGTGGGGAGGATTAATTTGTCTTTACAGGAATGTTCTACCGGGCAAAGTCTTCTTAGGGTGCAACGTTTTTGAGCATACAGTGCCACAAGTATAACTTGGCGGTGGTGGTTTTTGGAACTAATTATTTTAATTGAAACTGTGAGTTTGACGTTTGAGAGTTTACCGCGACATTATTGTTGATAAATCTGCTACATTAAAATAGTTCAATAATGCCAAAGGTAATTAAAAGTGGTTTAAGAGAAACTGTTATCAAAGTACAAAGTAAAAGCACAGTGGCGCACAGGGACGCCAAGTTATACTCGCCGGACTGTACCTAATATTTTTTGACATGACATGACGTTTGGCGAAGATGGCGGCCATATGGCGGCGATTAAATGTTAATAATCGCAAATAATACTTTTTAACCGAAGAAAAAAAATTGGTGGAAGTTATCAAGTCGACGCGTATATATATATTTTTTTTTATGTATGACAACGCATAACTTTTTACAGAGTAGTCTGATTTCGATAATTCTTTTTTTATTGGAAAAGGTATACCCCCAAGGGGGTCCCATTTAAATTTTAACGAAATCGTTCGAGCCGTTTTAAATAAATCAACAAAAATAATGGATAAAAGTATCATTATTTGGATGATTTTATCATATCATCAATGTATGTCAACAAACACTGGAAAAAACAAAGAGCCGAAAATCGGGCTCAGTTGCGTGTGTTGAGAGAGCCATATGTCCAGCAGTGGACTGATACCGGCTGATTATGGTGATGATGATGATATTTTACAGGTGGTACAATTTACATTTCATCGAGATATTATGTTCTGTACCTCCAGAGATATGAAGATAAACACCTCAAACTTAGTATAGAAATTGACTAGCGTGACGTTGGAAGTCGGTTTTTAGGGTTCCGTAGCCGAATGGCAAAAAACGGAACCCTTATAGATTCGCCATGTCTGTCTGTCTGTCTGTCCGTCCGTATGTCACAGCCATTTTATTCCGAAACTATTGGGACTACAGAATTGAAACTTGGTAGGTAAATCTATTCTGTAAACCGCTTTCCGATTTTTATACAATAATAAAAAATATAAAAGTTTAAGGGTCACCCCATACATGGAACTGGAACAAAAAAAATTTTTTCTTCAAACCTATATGTTTGGGGTGGGGTGTCTATGGATAAGTCTTTAAAAATGACTTTGAGGTTCCTAAAATATATGTATATATATATGTTTTTCTTAAAGTCAATCATTTAAAAGATAGGCGCGTCTAAAGTGGTAAAATGTGTGTCCCTCCCTCTAACTTCTAAAGTAAGGAAGTGAAAAATCTAGAAAAAAATATTCTGTAGATCTCAATAAAAACTTTCAACGAAAATTGGTTTGAACGAGATACAGTCAGCAGTTGTTGAGAGATAGAGTATTCTATAGCTATGATTTTTCGCAACTATAAAAATAACTTTGTTTTTCATACAAACACTATGAAAAACAAAGTTATTTTTGTAGTTGCGAAAAATCATAGTTATAGAATACTCTACTGTGTTACTGAACCCTACGAGTGCGAGTCTGACTTGCACTTGGCCAGTTTTTTAGATGCATGTAAATTAATTAAAACTTGTTTTGCACTAAAAAGCATTAAATAATTATTTTTACAAAGTATATATCCGTCAGTGTCGAATCCCAGTCACGAAATTTTATAGATGCATGTAATTTAATTAAAACTTGTTTTGCACTAAAAAGCATTAAATAATTATTTAAAAAAAAAAAAACCGACTTCATAACCACAAAGAGGCACTCAAAGGCGAAAAATAAATTACTTAATATAATTATTATAAGCGCTACCCACTTATCCATTTGAAGTCGGTGCCAGCCAAGTCTAATAGGTAGTAGATAGATGCTACCTACATGTATCTACCTACTTACTACTACTACGAGGCTCATTCAACAAGTACGTAGCCTCATCGCCCTATGGCACTGCGATTACAAAAAAATTTTACCATAGTACAGTGCAATGTTTTTGAAGCCTATTGTCAAAGTTTTAAACAATGACCTCTATTAACTTTGAAAGCGAACGTGTCGGTCAGTTTAACAAAATTGGAAAAAGAGCAGTATAGTTCGGTGATTCGATTTTTATTTTTGGAAGGGAAAACGCCCAGTGAAATTAAAAATCGCTTTGATGCTGTGTACAGTGACTCTTCTCCTTTGATGGCAACCGTCAAGAATTGGTTTAACGAGTTTGCTCGTGGCCGCAAGTCGGTTTTTGATGAGCCACGCCCAGGTGCCCCGAAAACGGCTACTACGGAGGAAAACATAAAAAAAATCCACGATCTCGTGTTGGCAGACCGCCGATTGAAGGTTTGCGAGATAGCTGACACTGTGGGCATTGCAGAAGGAACGGTGCATCATATTCTCCACGAAGAACTGGGCATGAGAAAGCTGTCAGCGCGATGGGCGCCGCGTTTGCTCACACTGGACAACAACCACGACAACGCGCCGGCTCACACCTCTGCCGTCGCCATGGCCAAATTATTCGAATTGCGCTACAAATTGCTGCCCCATCCACCTTACTCTCCAGACTTGGCCCCCTGTGACTTCTTTTTGTTTCCAAACCTTAAAAAGTCACTCGCCGGAAAAAGATTTGGGTCGAATGAGGAGGTCATCGCCGCCACGGAGGCCTATTTTGCAGACTTCAGGAAAACGTATTTTTTGGACGGGTTAAAAAAGTTGGAGCATCGCTGGGCCAAGTGTATTATTACTTACATTAGTTAAAAGGAGATCATGTAAAAAAATAAATCGGCACTTTTCGAAAATTTTCGTTTTTCTTTTGTAGGCTAAGTATTTATTGAACGACCCTCGTACATACATAGTATCTATCTACTATCCAATAGACTTGGCTGGCACCGACATAGATAAGTGGGTAGCGCTTATAATAATTATATTATGTAATTTATTTTTCGCTTTAGTGCCTGTTTGTGGTTATAAAGTCGGTTATTTTTTTAAAAATAATTTATTACAATTAAGTCTTCCTTCAACAGATTAAAATCGGTAACAATTAATTTCATATTGCACTGGTTTAGTGGGATACATGAAATTCATAATGGATGAATAGCGTTTGAATTAACTGAGAAAACAGGTGGGTCAGTTGGGTCGGGTAAGTCAGTGGCGTACTATTGAAGAGATAGAGCCTGTGCAAAAAGAGAACCGTCGTAGAAATTGAGGACACGCGTGTTGCGTACGCGTTAATGTATTGTTTTTGTTGTGTGGACAACATTGCTCTGTCATTGCCAATGTGACTAAAATTGTGTGATAACTTGGTAGGTACCTACTTACTCTTATCATTATCGGGGGTAACACAGAAATATTCATAACTACCTTTTTGTTAAAATTTCTGTAGGTGGTACAGTCCTACAAGTATAAGTTGGCGGTGGTGGTTTTTGGAACTAATTCCGCTCTCTTGAAACTGTGAGTTTGACGTTTGAAAGATTACCACGACATTATCGTTGATAAATCTGCTACATTAAAATAGTTCAATAATGCCAAAAGTAATTAAAAGTGGTTTAAGAGAAACTGTTATCAAAGTACAAAGTAAAAGCACAGTGGCGCACAGGCACGCCAAGTTATACTTGCAAGACTGTACTTGTACTATTATTTATTCTGTGGTGGTACTATTCTGTGGTGGTCTAAGAAGTGGTAGTTTGAATGTTTGATCATCGTAAAGCCACGACGGTTCTCTTTTTGCACAGACTCTACGAGAGTGACTCAATTACCACGGTCATAAATTTACGACTATTTTTTTAATATAGACTTAAACTTCGCACACATCTCGAATCAAGCGGTCTTTTCTCCCATAAACTTATAAAATGTGGAGCGAACTGTGCCATCTGCTGTTTTCCAGCTGCAACATGGAGTCCTTCAAAAGAGGCGTTAAAAGAATCTTGATAGGTCGACAACGCATGAGAGAACCCTATTGTTGCAAGTGTTCATAGGCGACGGTGACCACTTCCCATCAAGTGGACCGTTTGCTTGTTTGCTACCTATATCATACCAGTAGTCTTGTGAGAACAGTAGACCTAGCGTGCCCTTATAAAAATTGTAATCCGTCCACATATAACGCTACAGCGAACTTCAACCGGTTTCTTCCCTCCACTCCCCCTTTTCCTGGAAATGCTTTCACCACATCTTATGTAGAATTAATTCCTTAGTGAACCTTTCCAATTTGACTAAAATCCGTTGATAAATAACGTTACACCAAACTTCTCCTTTACCCCTATTTATCCCCAATAAAAAAATGCGATTGACAGAAATTCTTAAATAAATCAAGGAACTCGTGTGCCAATTTTCGACTAATTCGAATGAAAAATGCGACCTGTAGGCGAGAACAGACAGACAGACAAACATCCGGACAAAAGTATTTTTGGTCTGGTCGAAACTGACACGCTACGCACGCTCGGTCCATTAAAAATATATAGAAAAATATTTACTCACTGATGCCTTGAGGTATCTCAGAAAGAAGTTGAGTAAGAATGACTTCCCAGTACGGTAGGCACCTGCCACGCTTACCACCACCACCGGCAGATCCCTAACCTCATCCTTCAACAGGATCTGCTCCAGCTGCCGCACATCCAACTGGAAGGTACGAGACGCTGTCACATTCACCACTTGTACTCCATGTCCAAAATCCGACATTTCTGCAATGGAAACCAAATGTCATTCGTGAAGTTAATTTCCACGAACTCATGCGAGTTTGACACGTGTGTATATGTGTATGTGTGTGTCTGTCTGTGGCATCGTAGCGTCCAAACGGATGAATAGATTTTTTATTTGATTTTTATTGTTTGATAGATATCTTAATCTAGAGTGTTTTTAGCTTTGATTCATGAAAATCCGTTCAACTGTTTTAAAACTACGAGCGTTTTTGTAGATGATGTTGCTATGAAATAAATGTTCCTAGGTCTGTTCAATTTGAAATTCGGTATCCTCTCCAACGATGTTGTAAGAACACGTTAGCATTGAGCTGATGCTGGGATGGTAATATATTTTGATTTTAAAATGGACGAGGAAGAGCGACTGACTCGCTCGAAACCTAGGTCGATAAAATTCGACTAAAGGTACGTGAATTACAGCCGGTATTGTTATATACAATAATAATAGCAATATATTGTTTCTACCGATTTGAATTTCCTCATAATAATCTCAATATGTGTGTAGATTTATTTATTTTTATTTTTCAACCGTCTTCCAAAAACAAAGGAGGTTCTTAATTCGTACTATCTATGTTTTTTTTTGTGTATGTTACGCGATTACTCCGTCAATTCTGAACTGATTGGAATGATCATTTTTGTTATCGGTAGATTACATTTCCGAGGTGGTCCCATTGTAATTTCATCGAGATCTGATAAGTATATCCAGAGATATATATAAACGTCTCAAATTTGCTAATGAAATTCTCGCGGGGCATTGAAGTCGGTTGTTTTAGTTTTTAAACTATCTTAATTATTTTCAATTCTATTCTTATTTCATGATCATAATTTGTAATGCCTTGTAAATTTGAAATATGTAAAATACGATGTGTATATTTTTCTTATGTATCTTTATAGGACTATTTGTATTTTTAAAATGCTGTTTTTATCACGATGTGCGCGTATGGATACTGGACTACAGAATCGTATTGATATATTCACCATGACTATTTAGTAATGATTATTTTGTAACCTGTCATCATCATCATCATTATCAGACGGTGTCCGTCCACAGCTGGACGTAGGCCTCTCCCAAGGCGCGCCACTGAGCCCGATCTTCGGCTCTTCTTTTCCAGTCACTGTCCACCGCTTTGCGTATGTCGTCGCTCGCAGTCACAGGACTTCCTACGCTACGTTTGCCGATTCGCGGTCTCCACTCAAGGACAACTCTACCCTAACGGTTTTCAGTCCTGTGGCAGATATGACCAGCCCACTGCCACTTCAGCTTACTAATCCGTTGAGCTATGTCGATAACTTTAGTTCTCTGGCGAATTACTTCGTTCCGGATTCGATCCCGCAGAGAAATACCGAGCATAGCTCTCTCCATAGCTCGCTGAGCGACTTTAAATTGGTGGACCAGTCGAACTGTGAGTGTCCACGTTTCGGCTCCGTATGTTATCACAGGTAGGACGCACTGGTTAAAGACTTTTGTCTTTAGACACTGCGGTATAGGCGACGAGACCGAGGCGACATATAGGCGACGAGACTGTAACCTGTGATATGCACCAAATAAATAAATATATACAGGAATCTGCAGAATACTCATCTCTTCAATAACTTACGGCATAGATGTCGAGTTTGGGCTCATTAAAATGGTCTCAATAAACAGATATAATACATAGATCAGTCGGGGGTGATTTAAATATTGAATTTAAGTATTATTAATTCTAGATTTGATTACTTACTCGCTTGATGTTAAGGAACAAGTTTTTTTTATTAAATGAAATGAAATAAAATGAGTTTATTTCACATGAAATAGAGTAAACAAAGTTGGAAAATCATATTAGACCATCTATTTCGCCATGTAATGGCATGTGAAAGAACTGGGATAATTAACAAATTTTCAGGTCACATTAAAATTATTACTCATATTACAATTAAAATAAAATCTTTAATTAAATATTAAATAAAAAAATAAATCATCATTGAATTAACGTGTTAATAATTGAGACAATAATAAAAAACAAATAATTAGATGTCAGAATTTAAGATATTGTAACTTATATTTTATATTTTGTAAATGTCATTTATAATTCTGTCTCAATCTCGGATTTTTCATACATAGGTACATGTCATTGTTAAATAGCTTATAGGCTAGCGTGTGACCACTATCTCACCTGTTGATAAGTGATGATACGGTCGAGGATGGTAAGCACGCTAGGCCTGGAATGGGAACTGGCTCTCAAGGATAGCTGCCGGAACACAATAGATACTAGAAAAAAAATATTTCGAACTTATTTATATATTTCTTACTTGATAGAAAAGTAGAATTGACTTGATTTTCACAAAAAACACGTTGAATCTTCTAACAGAACTGAAATAATTCAGCAATTAATGTCATTTTATACATCATAGGAAAAATAGACGGTTGGAAGGTTTAGGGTTCCGTTTTGATTTTTAATTAAATAAATTATTTTATATTCGGAAATATTTCAGATTGTTTTTTAAATATTATTTATAGATATAAATATAATTTAGATTGATTAAAAAAAATAAAAACAGGAAGATCCAGTTTGAGTTATTATCATATCCCAGAAGATATTTATCAGATTTTGATTGAATTAAATGACCAAATATACACAAAAATAATGTAAAAACATGATAAGTTTGGGGTGTTTATCTCCTGATGAGAGATACTCTGAGAGATACTCGAGATCTGAAGATCTTGATTAATTCTAAAATGACACCACCGCGGGGACATCACAACTCACGAGACAAAATATTATTCAAATCGTTTCACTATTTGCTAAGAAAATCCCCTAATTAAAAGTTGATAAAAAATCTGTAATGAATAACTTTCTCCTGCTTTGGATGTAGGTTTAATATTTAGATATTTTTTTAAATGCCTAAGCAAAATTTAATATCTGATGTTGATTTTTTTATACTTCTCTGTTCGTGATTGAAGGTCGCTATAATTATTTTTGTCACACAAGTAAAACTACAAGGCGTAGAAAACGTAAGAGCATACTAATTAATCGAAATTTATTAATCGTATAAGACTACAGAGCTTCAAGAAGTGTGGAACCTAACGGAACCCTGCACTGCTATAGCTCGACATACACTTGACTGTTCGAAGTGCATATCAGTTTGTGGTTGTGGTCAGAATTTTATTTATTTCCTCTTCCTTCAGTATTATTATTTAGATAACAATATATCTATCAACCTATTAGGTAAAATTATCTCTATCAACCTTAAAAAATTAGGTCAAAAACCATCGGGCCGAAATATACCAAAACTGAGCTGAGAATACTGCGTTTCACTTTCAGCAACCAATATGAATTCATTGAGCTGTAAAATGCATATCAACTACCTGCTAAAGTACGGTGTCTTTGGGTATGAAAACGACAGCACCGTTGCAAGAGCTATGCGTCCAGTGCACGGACCAATGCAGCTGAAATTCCCATTCTAGGCCTAGCGTGCTTACCATCCTCGGCCGCGTCATCACTTACCAACAGGTGAGATAGTGGTCAAACGCTAGCCTATAAGATATTAAAAAAAACAGCGCTTTGGTTGAGCATATGAACTTGTCCTTACAGGCCGTCTCCGATGATTCGGAGACAAGTCAAGGACAAGCGACTGGTGATGAAGCTGGAAGGTGGCCACGGCATCTCTGTGATAAAATAACGTAACCTCAGTGAATTTGGGCTCAAATGATTCGTCTTCAGAAGCACCTTACACTTAAATGATAGCCAGGATCTGATGATGAAGCTGTAAGGTGGCCATGGCATTTCTGTTATAAAGCAACATAGCCCCACCGAGTCGATTAATTTTCCTTGAAGAGCACATTACCCATAATCACATCAAATATCCGTGGAATATTTTAAAACATCATGCCTTCTCTTAAATACTTAGGTAGTAGCACAGAATAATGAATAGTACAAGTAGTAGTTAGGTAGTCGGTATCTATACCTACCTACTAAAAAGTTAAAAATAAATTATAAGAAAAGAATATTTTTTTAAACAAGCCTTTATCAGGGACAATGAACTAAAATTTAAAAAATAAATTCTAGTAAGTATTTGGCGTGTAGTACTGTACTGAACTTGCCTATATTTTTAAAAGCTTGAGGCACTGAAGTTTAGTAATTACCTAGCCTGAAAAACGGGTAGTGCTTCAAGCTTTTAAGAATATAGGTAAATACCTGCACGCCAAATACTTACTATAATTTATTTTTTAAATTTTAGTTCATTGTCCCAGATAAAAACTTGTTTTTAAAATGATTTTCTACTTATATTTTATTTATATATAAAGATAAGTCCGATCGTGCATGGAGTATTATTATTTTTTTTTGTTTCGTTATGGCCCCACACGATTAGAGTATTTAGCCAGTGTCAAGTATTAAAATTCTACAAATTATTGTGAATTCAAGTCCTATAAATAGGTGAAAGTAACATTTCAGGTCAAGTCGAAGTTATAGTCTAGTCTAAGTTATACCCTCAGTAAAGATGCGGATTTTACTGAAGATTGACTGGAATTTTCGTGTGAACGCAAATAGCATTATTTTCAACTTTATGCTGTTTTTCTACACTCGCACACATTCACCGGCATTTAATGGTTAATAATCCTCATACATTATACGAGTACATTAACTCGCGGAAGAACACAAGTTTTAGGACAAAATACAATGAGAGCACACACACTTTTTCACGTTCCCGCCAAAACCTCGGAGTACTGTTTTCATCTCCGAGATGGATCAGCCCAAACCAGCTGCGAGCATTGGAAGTAATAGATAATATGCATGTTTTTTAGGGTTCCGTACCCAAAGGGTAAAACGGGACCCTATTACTAAGACTCCGCTGTCCGTCTGTCTGTCTGTCTGTCTGTCCGTCTGTCACCAGGCTGTATCTCATGAAACGTTATAGTTAGACAGTTGAAATTTTCACAGATGATGTATTTCTGTTGCCGCTATAACAACAAATACTAAAAATACAATAAAGTTAAAAATAATAGAGAGTCCCCATACAAGAAACGTGTTTTTTTCGGCATTTCACGCCATCTATGTACGGTTAGTTAGGTAAACGTCCCATAGATGGCGTTATATTGAAATGTCGATCCCTAACTCCTTTGTTAGACGCTAGATGGCATTATAAGAAATAAAATGTTTATTAATTATTATTTTTTGCTGGCGAAAAATGATAGTGGTATTTTTTGCTCGATCTTATAAAATACTGTACTGTGGTACGGAACCCTACGAGTACGAGTCCGACTTGTACTTGGCCAGTTTATTTTTATCTGATATGCTAGCGTTTAACCACTATATCGCCTGGTGGTAAGCGATGATGTGGTCGAAAAAGGTGAACACGCTAGGCCTAGAAATAATTTGACTCTTAAGGGTTGGTTGCTGCCGGAACGACGTAAAATTATGCCGGCAGATTTTCTCCTTGATGGTGGCGAGCTGCTTAGTGGTAGAGAGTTAGGCGGAACATCGATATATTATGCTCCTATCACCTGTTGGATATGATTTCATAAGTTCACCGCCTACTCTATTCTTTCTAAATTTACGTAAGCCTGTTGAATAAGCACTGTCATTTCTCCAGGTAACACTGCCGAGATAGCTACGAGTATGTACAGGTTGGCAAAATAGAGTAGAAATAAATAGGGGCGCCACTATTGCTATATACTAGTAACCCCGATAGCAGAGAGAGTGGCGGTAAACTTTAAAATTACTTCTTTAGTGGAACTACGGATAGTCTTATTCATGTTAAAACATCGTTAAGTCGCGTAGGTTACGGAAAATATTAAAATACTACTTAAGTTGCACAAAAAAAACATTGTTCATAAATGTTCAGTCACTGACCACAGTTAACATAGAAAATTTTATCACAGATTAGATTATTGCCAGGCCAGAAAAAAAATAGTTCCGTCAAGACGTTTTTGCCAACCTGTACTAACTATTCAATATACAGGTTTTTTCTAAACCTATTTCAGGCACCAGTCTTTCACTGAGGATAGGTTAACATTCGTTATTACCCAGCCACTAATATTGTGTAAATAGACCATAAGAACCTACTGTGAAAGAAAATAAATGATTTATTTATTTAATATATATAATATATATATTTTTTTTTTAATAAAGATTACTCGCAATGTGGGTTGCACATTACTAGTATTCTTGTTAACCACTCCATCTAAGCTAAATATGCTTGTGTCTGGAGTGGGTTCACGTCAATAGTGCAATCGATGGGGTGGGGATCGAACTCACGACCTCTCGATCGCCAGTCCGACACCCTATCCATTGGGCTATTGCCGCCTAAATATGTATCGCGTATTATGAAAAACTACGTTCTTATAGGTAATAAATATTTAATTGTATTTCATACATATTCATAGTGATGATCAGTGGATACCCGTGGTCGTATGCTACTTTGCAGAATGTGTTGTTTTGTTACGGTAGGTGACATACGACCACGGGTATCCACTTAGCACCACTAGAAATATATATAAAATACAATAAAATATTTATAACAAGTTGTTTTTTATAAAACACGATACATATTGAATAGTTTGTACGTAGCGATCTCAGATGAGAATATTTTCTTGTTTCATTCTTTTTAGAACGTGATTTTTCAGGGATTCCTTTGTTTCGCATAATTTTTTATTCCTAATTTACTTAGGCATAACGGGTTACGCATAATTTCAAATGGCATAATAGTACTATCGCATAATTTATTTTGGCATATTGTATAAACAAGCATAATTTTCAAGTAGGCTATATTGTTTCGGCCTAATTTTGATTCGCATAAAGTTATAGGGCATAATTTTTACTGGCCGTATAGTTTAAGACATAATAAATGAATTCATAATTGAATCTATACTCATATTTTATGCTGAATTATTCCAGTATTTCCAGTAGTATTATAAAAGTACATAATAAAAATAATTTAACATCTCCAAAGTCAGAATTAAGGTAATACATATATAGTTAAGAGTTGTTTGGCTCAAAAAAAAAGTTCGTGGTTCCAAGTTTTTAAATTTATTAATATATGTACTTCAATCAAATCAAATTTATTAAATAAAGTAGGTAATATAAAGTTATTAATACCAACAAAATGTTTGGTACTAGACTGGGACAGTAGGTTCAAGTTCGGCGGGGGTGGCCCTTGCGCCACCCCTACGCCGCGATTATTTTTATTTTAAGACTGAAAGTTATTTGACCTAACGCAAACATTAAATTAACATAACTTATCTTTTTTTGGTTCTGCATCTGATTAGATATCAGCTCATGATTATGTTCATAATTTGGTTAGGTAGTTTAAGTTAAGTCAATATTTACACTAATTATGCGCATCTTGACGTGCTTAACACATCCAACCAAGTTGTTGGTTTTTTTAACGATGTTTTCCTTCACCGGAGGGCCACTGTGAGAAGCGCACATAAATTTTTCGATAGAAAAATCCATTGGTGCACGGCGGTTTGAACTCGGTACCATGGCATCAAAGCCGACCGTTCTCCCGATTACGGCACCGGGTCCTCATAGTTATGCGTGTATTATTATTCTTTAGAGTATTATGCCACAAATGCTTATGCTAACAGTAATTATGTCAAGAAAAATATGCCTAACTACTTTATTCCAAATTAATGTATTTTTAAATATATTAGGAGAAACGATATTATGCTAAAGTATATTATGACAAAAAAAAATATGCGAAACAATAGGGAACCGATTTTTCAGTAATCGGGTTTTAGTTTTTGAACTTATTTTTTATTTAAAGTATTTTGGGGTTTTTGCATAAATGTGTACATGCATACTATGTCAACATAATTACATTGATACATAGCGATCAAGAAACACATAAACCTCCCTATTGCTTCTTTGCGAAGCCTCGTGGGGTAAACATTAGTTGGCTTGACTTCGACGGGATATATCTCGCAAACACTACGCTTGACAAACATAAGGTCTACCAAAACCTACAAACACACACAAAGGGATGGGGTGTAAATATTAGCTTTTTTAGCTCTTGACTTCGTGCCCGCTAGAGGGTGCCACATTCAATTAAATGTGACTTCACATAGCCTATAACTAGCAGACAAATAGGACGCGTCCAACGACACCTCATTTGTGATATTATAATAAGCAGTTTAGAAGTTATGAGGATACATACATACATACATACATACCCATATATCGGTCAAAAACATAACCATCCTTTAAATAACCGGCCAAGTGCGTGTCGGGCCACGCGCAGAGTAGGGTTTCGTAGTAGCCCGTTATTCAATGCAAGTCTTTACTCGTTATAAACAAGCAACTAAGTACTTTGTTTTTGTCACTTTAAAGTATTTATTCTAAGGGTTTTGTATTTGGTACAATATTATCCAAAACCCAAGTTCAACAACAATTACTACTAAACTAAAAAAGTTATCTTTACCGCTATAGTTTTCTTTTGAAGTTCATGAGATGCACTAATATTACGAATTTTTCCAGATTTTTTAAGCCAGCAGTTTAGCTTTTAGAGGGGGCGGGACGCCCTAGTGGAACAAAAATTTGCACTTTAAAGTTTAATATTTCGTAATTTGGGCATTCAATCGAAAAATAGTATTAGCAACCCATAAATTATTTTAAAAGACCTATTCAACCTTCTCACGTGGGGGGGGGGGGGGGGTAGCTACCCTAAAAAATTATTTTTCAAAATTTTATTTCACCACTTTGTAGGCGTGATTTGTTTACATACCCCTACAAAATTACAGCTTCTATCATTAACGGACTCTTAATAAACCTCGGACAGACAGACAGACAGACATGACGAAACTGTCAGGACTACGAAAAAAGAGACCCCGCTGCGTCTGTATGTCTGTCTGTTCGCAATAAACTCAAAACTACTGAACGGATTTTAATGCGGTTTTCACGAATAGACAGAGTAATTCATGACTGAGAGAGGTTTGAGTGTATATTTCGTTAATATTTTGTGTAAATTAGTTAAAATACTTATGACAATCATTGTTGAAGTTTGAAAATGTTAAAGTTGATACTCCACGCAACAAACTGATGCAAAAAATGTATGGCATACTTTTACACAATAATAATGTGAAAAATAAAATGAAAAATATAGTAATAAAAATGATGGATAAAATGGATGTATAGGATGGGTAAAAATAATTATGTTAATCAGTATACTTTGAAGAGAGACCTTGAAGAACAAAACGGTCCCACATTTATGTTATCAGTTCCATGACCACGAAGGTCTCTCTCTGTATATCTGTTTTCTGTGGTCTCTGTGGTTTTTTTATCGATCTAAGCTTCCGGTAGCTTTGTTTTATTTACTGATAACATTCATTATTAATGAAATTTGTGCACAGGCATTCCGTACTTTAGGGTTCGTCCTCAGACAAGCGAGACACTTAGATAGCATACCTGCTCTGAAAGCATTGTACAATGCTTTCGTAAGGAGCAGGTTAGAAACGAACGCTATCGTTTGGTGTCCGTTTGAAGCAAAATATGTGCAGTCAGTGGAAAAAATACAAAAAAAGTTCATCAGATGGCTGTATCATAAACAGTATGGGTATTTTGTGGGATATCCATTTGTGTATCCTAGTGCATTTTTGCTTGGCATGGTAGGATATAATGGATTGGAATTAAGGCGTTATATTTCTTTAGCAGAATATATATGGAATGTTATGCTAGGGCGAAAATGTAACCCCGCACTGCTAGAGAGAATCAAAATAGCAGTGCCAGATAACTACTCGAGAGCTCGGCGACATGACTTGTTGGCTGTGCCATTGTGTCGCACTGAGCTGGGCGCCCGGCTCCGCTCCCGCGCGCGCTTCGTCTTCTTAATGCTGTGTTACACCAAGACCAACATATAGATCTATTGAATTGCACAGAGCAAGAATTTCGCAAAGTTGCTATGAATTTTGTTGAAACTTTTTCATCTGCTTTGTATAAGTTATGATAGGAGTTAGACATGTAGGACCATTATTTTCTTTATCTATTGTTATTATAATTTTTTTTTCTGCTATTAGTATCTAAGAACTTGGAAGGGCGAATTGGGAAACTGTAATGTCCATCCAAAGCAAGATGAATAAATAAATAAATAAATAAAATAAATAAATTATCAGTAGATTGGCATAGTTTATTCACCAAGCCTTATTTTTTTGTAAGTTTTTATTCTTTAAATTGACACTATTTTAACCGACTTCACAACAAAAAAGGAAAAGGTTCTCGATTTGACTGTATTTTTTTTTGTGTTTGAGAGATTAAATTTTATCGAGATTTGATAATCATTGCCGGAGATAAACAATATAAACAAATTTGATACCTTGATGACATGATTATGACTAGTGGATCTTTATACTATCGCGGCATGTGAAAACGGTTTTTTTTGTTTTGTAAACGATCTTAAATTATCCTCTTTTATTGCAACTTATAATGGTTAATTCCAAGCTTTTATTTTATACATTTTTATTGTTTACTAAATCTAATGCCTTATGGTTAGGTCGAAAAACTACAAACATCTAATATTTATTTCGTTTATTTTGCTTTTCATCGGTTTTACATACTAATATTATATTCAAATACATTTATATGGCATAAAAATTAAAAATAAAATTAAAATAAACTATTAACTATGATTAATATTAAAATACAAACTGCAAATAAAATACGGAATTCAGGTCGCTACTCACTATCTGCTGGTACAGTACCCAAAAAGCTGGCGACATTACCTTGAATGGCGAGACCAATGCATTGCCCGAGGTAAGCACCAGCTCTTTAGTCGTGGGAGACATCTATCAGACGTCTGGACAGCTACTAAACAAAACCGCGTGCTTGTTGACCCCCCACGGACCCATGGTATTGACCTCAAACGAAAGAAATGCGTAGTAACCTAGTCACCTATGCCTACCTATACATTTTCCTTACGTTTGAGGGCCGCGTATGCCGCGTCTGCAGCCTCTCCTGCCGCCCGTAAGATATTATGAAGATGGGAAACTGGCAAAGTATCGTCGCACGTCGCATCCCACACTAGCGGCTAGACCGACAGGCCTCTTACCATCGGCACGTATGATACCGTTCGGCTCTAAAATTTATAGCCAGCACGTTGACGGCGACAAGAGCAAGAGCAAGAGACGACGGATGACGTCGTTCAATAAGGCGTGTCGTAAAAGCTGCCCTGCAATGCGGTGGCTAGAAAGACTGTGGAGACCCAGTCTATCCACCTCGTCACCGCAGCGACAGAGATATGGTTCCATTCTTGAGATGCCCAGACGCAATACCACTGTTATGGAAAACTGTCGTTGTCCATGAAGTTCCCTATATTAAACGAAGGTAACGCCTGTAACCAATATCCAAATTAAGACGAGCCCGATCCCTACCATCAATACAACTATTTAAAAGTTGTTGTTGTACTATTATACTTAAGAGCTCGTCCCGTTGCCGCTGCGAAAAGAGATTTCTTGGGCTTCTTCTGGGCCAGGTGTTTTTGGCTTCATAAATAAGAAGAAACAAAAAGACTTTTCTTTTTGTTTCTTCGTTGCCTTTGCAACGAAAAACAATGAAAATATACAAACCGACTTTTACATTTTTAATTTAGTAAATTTTTTTTTTTTTAAACTTTCGCGATTTACACACATAATTATATTGTAATACGGGACTTATCGCGCTAAAAACATAATTTTATTTACCTCGACGTTTCGATCAAGTTGCATTGATCGTTGACGTAGGGTTCCAATTGAACAGAATTTGCCTGAAAAACATGTTTATTTTATGGGGACCCTTTCTAATCCACTTCACAGAAAAGGGGCAGGTTCTATATTCGACCGTTTTTTTTTTGTGTTTGTTACCTCCGTTGTGTTTGAGAGGTTATCACTCTCCTCCTGAGGCCTCCCGTTTAGTCATTCAAATATTATCGAGATCTGACAATTATCTCCGGAGATATGGAGATAAACAATATAAGCAAATTTGTATACGTTGGTGACATGATTATAGCTATAACTGGTTACTTTGACTATCGCGGCATGTGAAGTCGTTTTTTTCGTTTTGTACGATCATTCATTATATTTTTAACTGTATTCTATTTTTAGTATTTGTTGTTATAGCGGCCATAGTAATACAAACTTTATGTAGATTTCTTTGAGAAGTCTCTATCTATTATGGTTCAAATAAATCAGATAAACTGGCCAAGTTCAAGTCGGACTCGCACTTGTAGGGATCCGCAATCTTTGAGTATTCACCTACAAAGTCCGCAATACACTACAATGTTTTATTAGATAGAGCAAAAAATACCACTATCATTTTTCGGCAACAAAAAATAAAATATGTTTTCATAGAGTTTGTAGGAATGACAACGTTATATGAGAGATATAGCTATGTCTTAAAAACTGCTCTATTATATACCTCGTTCAAACCAATTTAAGCTGAAAGTTTTTATTTAGATCTATAGCATATATTTTTATTAGAATGTTCACTCTCTTACTTTAACTTATTTGAAGTTAGAGAGGGGACACATACATTTTACCACCTTAGAAGTGTCTATCTTTGACGATTGACTTTGAGAAAATATTGTTTTCGGAACCTTAATTAAATACCTACCTATCTATAGACACACCCCGCACGTATAGGTTAATGAACTTTTTTTTATTTTAAGTACCATGTATGGAAAGCTCCTCCTTAATCTTTTATTTTTTTATATTTGTATAAAAACCGTAAAGCGGTTCACAGAATACATATACGAGTATCTACCAAGTTTCAACTATGTATTCCTTATAGTTTCGGAATAAAGTGGCTGTGACATACGGACGGACAGACGGACAGACAGACAGATAGAAAAACAGACAGACAAACATGACCAACCTTTAAAAATTCCCTATAGGAACGAGGAACGGAAAGAAACCCCCCTAATAACGCCGAAAAAACACGTTTCGTTTATATTTAATAGGGGACTCCCTTTGATATTTTATTTTATTTTGTTTTTAGGTTTTAGTACCTTAAAAGGATTAAAGGAACCCTTATAAGATCACTTTGTCATCCGTAATCGACCTGGAACTCGTTAAGGAATCAAGTTGAAACTTATAATAAATACTTGGGTGTACAGTATTTTTCGGCTGTAAAAAAATCAGACTTGTAAGTCAACGCGATCAAAAGATATGACCGTGTATGTCGCATATATTAGTATATTTTGCGATAGCACAAGGGATTAAAACCTATAGGGTACTTATTCCCATCGACCTAGAATCAAGAAATTTAGCAAGAAGCTAGGTTTTAAAACACTTATATAGGAATAAATCTGGAAACCGTAAATATGTAGTTTAACAACAACAAAAAAAATGATTTTTTTATTACAAACTAATTATTTGTGGTTGGTGCAATACATGTTCTATGAATCGAACTACAAGGTTAATTTCGTTCTTTAACTTTGTTTGAAAAGTTGGTACGGACGCCTCGGTGGGCTAGTCCAATTCGACTTGGCTGGTTTTATTAGTATTTTTTGATAAATCTCCCATAGTAATACATACTTCGTGAAAATGTCAAGTATCTACCTATTACGGTTAAGGACTTACGGAGCCGAGACGTGGACACTGATGGTGCGATTAGCTCACCAATTCAAAGTCGCTGAGCGAGCTATGGAGAGGGCTATGCTCGGAGTTTCTCTGAAGGGTCGAATTCGAAACGAAGTCATCCGTCAGAGAACCATAGTTATCGACATAGCTCAAAGGATTAGCAAGCTGAAATGGCAGTGGGCTGGTCACATCTGTCGTAGAACCGATAACCGTTGGGGTAGACGAGTTCTAGAGTGGAGACCACGGCTCAGCAAACGTAGTGTAAGCTTAACCATGCATCTATCTCCAAATAGGGGGTCATGGGGAAACGGAAGGTCTAATATTACATCACTGTATTCGTAGGCTAGGTTAGGTTAGGTAGATAGTGCAAGTGTTGGTATGGCGATGCGCCGCTCTTCCTATCTTCTGCGACCGAAGTGGCTGGTGGTGGGGCCACTGATCTGACCCACCGCAGGGGACCAAGGGCGTTAAGACATGGGGTTGTCTGGCGCCCATTTGCTGGTGTGGTCCCCGAGAAGAAGGTTGCGACGTCCATGTGTTCTGGTACGTCATGACGTGGGGGGAGGGGCGAAAAAGCCTGTTGACCCCCCGAGGAGGAGTCCTTGTGGACAAACACTGTCGGGGCCGCGGGTGAGTGCGAAAGCGTACCCGTAGCTCCGACACTCGGTGTCGAGAGGGAGCACCTTGGGGTTTTAGTCCGTTGGAGTCGGACATAACCACTTCATTGACCCTACAATGAAGTGGTACCCGACCGGGTTTCCCCAAGTAAAAAAAAAAAAAAACAGGTAGATAGTGCAGCAAAGCGGGTCTCCAGTTGCAACTGGAGCATCTCAGACTCCGACGGAACCATGGATTGAAGCATATTAGGCCGAAGCGTAGATTTCACGCGTTTAACTTTACTTAAGGTGCGTACAGACTATGTAACATGACATGTTATACAACATTGTTTTATAACATGTTTCAGATAATGTGGACACGGAATGTATAATAACGTGTAATAGCATGTTGTTAAAATGTACAACGATGTTATATTAGTCATGTATACTCATTGATCTGAAGAATGGTTATATAACACTGTGATTCTAATGTGTACAGTATTGTTTTGTTTTTTTTTTTAAAGATTACTCGCAATGTGGGTTGCACATTACTAGTATTCTTTTTAACCCCTCCAACTAAGCTAAATATGCTTGTGTCTGGAGTGGGTTCACGTCAATAGTGCAATGGGTGGGGTGGGGATCGAACTCACGACCTCTCGATCGCCAGTCCGACACCCTATCCATTGGGCTATTGCCGCCTTAATTATGTTGAATAGCAAGGTTACGTAATGTGGACGTGTTAAAAACACAAGTTATATATAACATGTTACGTAGTCTGTACGCACCTTTCAGTGTTGAACCTATTGATCAATGAGACATCTCTAAATAGCGGATAATACCTTTAATGTATTGTGTGTTAAAAATGAAACTACTTAATGCTCCTTTGAAATTTTATTTTCATGTGATTATATTGTAATCAACATAATGAACTCGACATCTCAACAATAAATATATCGTAAACAAGTAGACATTGTTTTGAAGTTACAATTATTACAATTATTGCTGCATCAAAATCATAATAAGATGGCTTTTTAGTAATTTTGTTCGTGAGTTAATTCATGAATCGTATTCAATAGTTGCATGCCTCCACCTAACGCGTCATCGGGCGCCACCGATGAAAAGAAATACATCTTGGCAATTTGGACAACCCTGGAGACGATCGGCAAAAATTCAGCACCTTCGACTTTGTAATTTCTGTTAAAAACATCGTCGATCATCTGAAAAGTTCACGATTTTATTAGTGATTAAACAAAATAATTTAGGCTCAGAAAAACTATTAAAGGAAAATAGTCAGACCGCGATCTAGTTCACGCTCTTTGAGTCTTTTCTTGTAGTGATTGTATTGAGCTGTAATTCAGTTGCCATCGAGAAATACCATACAGCTTATGACAATCACCAGGCTCTGGATTAATGACTCTAATCTACATGACTCGATAATCTAAAAATCTAACCTAACATAAGATCGTTTTGAAAACTAAAAGAACCGACTTCAAGTGCCGCGCTATTAATTTTCAGTACCAAATTTGAGGTGTTTATCTCCATATCTCTGTAGATATATATCCTGATCTCGATGAAAATACTATGGTACCACCCTTGGGCGACGAAGTTATATTATACAGTCGAATTGAGAAACCTCTTCCTTTTTAGAAGTCGGCTAAAAACTCACGACTTTAGAACTGGCTAGTATGAGTTATCATGCTGGAATTCATAGAACTGAAGGTGACAATCTTTATTGCCCTTTTTTTACCGACTTCGCATAAAAGGTTTTTTTATGTTTGTTACCTCAAAACTCCGTCAAATCTTAACCGATTTAAAAAATTCTTATTTTGTTTGAGAGATTATGCCTTTGGTTTGGTCCCATTCAAATTTTATGGAGATCTGATAATGATCGCCGGAGATATGGAGATAAACAATATAAAAAAATGTGTATACCTTGATGACATGATTATGACTACAGGATATTTTTACTATAGCGGCATATGAAGTCGGTTTCTTCGTTTTGTACGATCATAAATTATTCAATATGTTATAGGCTAGCGTTTGACCAATATTTCACCTAGTGGTAAGCGATGATATGGTAGAAGATGGTGATACGGTAGGACGCTACTCGGACGATACTCTGACTCTCAAGGGCTGAGTGCTGCCGGATTTGTGTACGGTTTAAGCTTCTGGTCAGAAGCTCAGCTCAAATCCATAACATCCAATGGGTGATGCATAATATATAAGTACTATTACCCAGTATTAAAATGTTCATTATTAGGGTTCCGTAGCCGAATGGCAAAAAACGGAACCCTTATAGATTCGCCATGTCTGTCTGTCTGTCTGTCTGTCCGTCCGTATGTCACAGCCATTTTATTCCGAAACTGTTTAGACTACAGAATTGAAACTTGGTAGGTAGATGTATTCTGTTAACCGCTTTCCGATTTTTATACAAAAATAAAAAATATAAAAGTTTAAGGGCATTCCATACATGGAACTGTAACAAAAAAAAAAAAAATTCTTCAAACCTACACGTGTGGGGTATCTGTGGATAGGTCGTGGATAGGTCTTTAAAAATGATATTGAGGTTCCTAAAATCATTTTTACTCAAAGTCAATCATTCAAAAGATAGGCGCGTCTAAATTGGTAAATTGTGTGCCCCCCCCCCCCCCCCCCCTCTAACTTCTAAAGTAAGGGGGTGAAAAATCTAGAAAAAATATATTCTGTAGATCTTAATAAAAACTTTCAACGAAATACAGTCAGCAGTTGTTGAGATATAGCAACCGCAAGTATAACTTTGTTTTTCATACAAACACTATGAAAAACAAAGTTATTTTTGTAGTTGTGAAAAATCATAGTTATAGAATACTGTACTGTGTTACGGAACCCTACGAGTGCGAGTCCGACTTGCACTTGGCCAGTTTATTTTTTTGTATGTGTAGCTTTTCATCCACCTTTAATACCTAAAATTTACTATAGAGCAATAGTCACTTATATTTTATGCATGACCCAGACATAACAAGAAACACGACTGGGACTGCGACAAAAGGTGACATTTAAATAAATTCCTTAAAAAATCAACTAATCTATAAATAAGTAATGATTCTGTTAAAATCAGACGATATCGGTTACCATTGGGTAGATCTTCCATGCCTCGCGAGTCAGTTTCAGTAGCAAGTTTGAGACGTTTATCATCATATCTCTGGAGATACTTATCAAGTCTCAATGAAATTACAATGGGACTACCTTAGAAATGTACCATACCCATTAATAAAATAATCATTCGAATCGGTTCAAAATTGACGGAGTAATCATGTAACATAAAACCAAAAAAAAATTTAAAAAAATATATAGACCAATTGAGAACCCCCTCCTTTTTGAAAGTCGGTTAAAAAAGAGAATTAGCTAAGCACCTCAATAAGTTTACTCTTCATTGGATCTATAGAATATTCTGATGTATGTCCGCTGCTGTTCCTTTTTTCATTAAACACGTTTAGTGCCAAAGCTTTAGACTGATCGTGAAATTTGGGTCGGTTGCTCAGAGAATTGATCATAGGATTCACCAAGATCCAGTACAAAGAGGGTCTGCACAGGTCTTCCATCGAAGTAAGATAAACAGTTAACGCCTCCTGTGCTGCGTTCGCATTTGCATATTTATTAAGAGTTTCGATTATGACATAGCGTTGTCGGAGAACCTGCAAGAGTTTGGGAGAGAATGAAGACAGTGTTTTAATTAATAATACAGCCCAGCCAGCCAGCCAGCCAGCCAGCCAGCCAGCCAGCCAGCCAACTAAGCCCAGCCCCCTAAAGCGCATGTCAGACTACGCTATTCTATTCCGCTATATAGTACAGCATGACAAGCAAATTACAAGCAAATCGGCTCATATATAGTATATCTTAGTGTGAACGTGTTCTAAATAAATGCAGGGTGAGCGATATTGTTGTGCTATAAATTATATGCAATAAGCTGTTATATTATAGCGTAGTCTGAAATGCGCGTAATTCTCATTTCAATCGGATACAATTAAATTTGGAAACGTCATTTTGAGTTTAGAATATTTATTATTCCGTGAGCTATTTAGTTGCGGAAACCTTTTCGATTAGATTATCTGATTTTTAATACGCTTTTATTAGCTTCAGACGTATGTATGTTTGTATGTTAGTATGTAACGGAATCTTTGAACATGATTTTAACCCCTTTCAAAACGTCGGATTAACTCGAAATTTGGCATACTTATTAAGGACCGATGACAATAAATAAATTTAAAAAAAAATTCGACTAAAAAATGAAAAATAAATAATAGTTTAAAAAAACTAAAAAAATACGCTTTTATAGAAAATCCATCTAAAAAATAGAAAATAAATTTTAATAAATTTGAATTAAAAATAGTGTAAGAAAAATGATTTTATTGTAAAAAAAGCGTGGGGTGCTTTTCAAGATATTATCAAAATAACCCTTCTAGTCATATCTGTTCATAAAATATTTGGAACTATTGATACCATGCACCCCACGCTTTTTTTACAATAAAATCATTTTTTCTTACACTATTTTTAATTCAAATTTATTAAAATTTATTTTCTACTAGCTGACCCGGCAAACGTTATTTTGCCATATAAATAATTTCATGACGATTGATCAGTTTTTTAAATTACTAAAATGGCTATTAAAAAATAAGGGTTGATCGTAGAAGGGTGAAAATTGAGGATTGTATGTATTTTTGTATGTTGTATCATAAAAAATAGAAATTAAAAATGTTGTCTAAAAAATAAAATAAAAAATTTAGAGGTGGACTACCCCTAACATTTAGGGGGATGAAAAATAGATGTTGGCCGATTCTCATAGATACCGGATAAGCACAAAAAATTTCATCAAAATCGGTCAAGCCGTTTCGGAGGAGTATGGCAACGAAAACTGTGACACGAGAATTTTATATATTAGATTTTTTAGTTGGATTTTCTATAAAAGCGTATTTTTTTAGTTTTTTTAAACTATTATTTATTAGGGTAAATTTCAACAATATAAATTAATTAGTGTTCATGATTATGAGAGTGAGTTCATGGTTACATTCATAGGAAGAGTGAAGGACCATATAGAGAGAATCTGTTGCATAGTAGGTTCATCACCATCATTATCAGCATATCTCTGTCCACAGCTCGACATAAGCCCTATGGCATGCACTGAGCCCAATCCTCAGCTCTTTGTTTCAAACAATGATGAATGAATTTAGAATTTAAAATGTATTTTTACTAGTTTGACATTTAATTATTACCATTTTATTTAATTTTACAAGTTGTGACTTTATTTTATTGTATTAACTCAGCCTTTTGACGTATATAATTTGACATAGGTATTTGTAAAATTGTGAAATTTTGTTCGCATATATTTTTTCACCTATTGTGTTAATTAGTGTAAGTGGTTCTTTGCCGTTCTAATTATCAATAATAAATAAATAAATAAATAAACCGCTGCCAGCCATTTTGCGTATATCATTATTTTATCTAGCTGGAGGGAGCTTTATACTACATTTGCCGAGCCGTGGTTACGTAGGTTGGCCAAGGGTATTTTAGAACAAGTAAGGGTGCAATTGTAAACTTTAATATTTCAGTTTAATATTCCAGTCTAATGTTTCAGTTTAATATTTCAGTTAGATATTTATGTTGAATGTTTTAGTTAAATATTTCAGTTGTGTTTCAGTTAGATATTACAGTCAAATATTTCAGTTAGATATTTTATTTATAACTATAAGTAAGGGTGCGTACAGACTATGTAAATTGTAATATAACATGTTATAAAAGTGTCATTTATCATGTTTCAAATAATGTGGCCACGGAATATTATAAAACATGATCTCATAACATGTTATTATAACATGTTTTATTACATCCCGTGTCCACATTATGTGGAACATGTTAAATAATAATGTTATAACATGTTATGTTACATAGTCTGTACGCACCTTAACCAAAACAAAATTTTGAATAAACACCCACGACAATGTCCTTTAGAAAATTAACGTCATAACATCTACTCGTATCTAAGAACCACAACTGATTAATTACGAACCGTTTAAAGACAAAATCGAACTAGTTTTAGAGAAAAATGGCAACATGGATTTGCACAAACAAATGTTTACTGCAGCGCCCCCTGGTGAGTTAACACCGTTACATCTATCTAAAAACAAGCACCAATCAAATCCAAACCCATAACTGAAAACTGCATCAAAATCGGACTAGTCGTTTTGAAGAAAAATGGCAACAACGATTTGCACAAACAAATGTTTACTGCAGCGCCCCCTGGTGAGTTGTCACCGTAACACCTATTTAAAAACATGCAAAAAAAAATGGCAACATGATTTGCACACACAAACAAACAAACATCCTCTCACCCCAAACACATATACAGTGTCCGTTTCGTCGTGGATAAAAATGATGATGAGTCTCGGCATAAATATGTGAAGAGACAGCTTACCTCCTGCAGGGTTCTTTCATCACCGTCATTGATGTCGAATCCTTCCGAGCACACTTTGTTCGGGCGAAACGCGAGCAAAGCGTGGCACAATCCCTCCTGATGTTCGCGCTCGAGATCGGTGGGATGCATGCACTTGCCTTCCCAACTCTTCATATAATCATCATATATTTGCACCGCTGCCTGTACTGCTATACTGTTCAAGCTTTGGTTTAACAATTTTAACTGCTCAAAACTGTTGTTAATCAACTGAAACAGATTTCAGAGGTTTAAAAACAAGTAATAATACTTTATAAAACATATTTAAATTCAAGCTTTTACATAACCGAGGATCAAAGTAAGCCAAGAATTGTGTAGCTTAGGAGTTGCACCTTCCAGCTCCGTCATCAGATCAGCACCATATCATCATAATATTGCATTGTCACGCAATTTACACATTATGTATGCAAAATTTCAGCTCAATCGGTAATCGGGAAGTGGTTCAAATTTAATTTGCAAGATTTAATGACAAGCTCGGGATACAGCTGGAAGCAGAGTAATCGGACTACTCGGAACATATCGGAAACTGGTTTTAAAAAACTATTACTGTGATCAAATTGGTTCTAAAAACTATTACCGTGATCAAATTGGTTCTAAAAACGTCTTCAGTATAATTGCTGGCAATGTTTCTTTTTGAAGCAAACTCTTGGAGGGCTCGTGTACGCTCAGTTTCATGCTCACGATTAAATTCGGTGTCGGTCATAGAAGTTCCATGTCCGACTTTACCCTGCATCTTGTGCCAGTAGTCCATGGCTACAGTAGACAACGCTACCATGTTATTCTGATCATTCGTTACGTTAAGCTCCACGAAGCGTTTTTCGAAACCCTGAAACGAATGCATAATATTAATATAGATAAATATCTATATTAATAGATATATTAAATTTTTTTTAGGGTAGCTAGATGATTTTTTTTCGTCGTCTACCCATCGTGTGGGGTATCATTGAATAGGTCTTTTAAAATAAAATGACTTAAAAGTTGATAACTCTATTAGTTTAGCAGTAATTGTCGTTGAACTTGGTGTTGGATAATTTTGTACCAAATAAAAAATCCTTAGAATAAATACTTTAAAGTGACAAAGACGCAGTACCTAGTTGCTTGTTTATAACGGGTAAAGACTTGAATTGAATAACGGGCTACTATGGAACCCTACACTGCGCGTGGCCCGACACGCACTTGGCCGGTTATTTCCCAATAATAAATGTATTTTGTCTTTCAATTAGTCAGAAAATTTTGTTAATCTGACTAAACATTTGATATTGATGGATATGAACTGATTGGGTATGGATTTTTATAATTTAAATAAATTTTAAACCTTGCATATTACATTTGAAAATTGTAAGTTACCTGTAAAAACTGCGCTCTTTCATTATCCTTCTTTTTCGTCAGCCTCTTTCTGGACGCATCGTATGTTTTGGCAGCAGCTTCAACGCCAGCTTTATGGACTTTCTCTAAGTCTAAAGGATGCACGCACATTAGCCGATCATCTCCACTTATTTTTTTAATCGCCTCATCATACGACTCATTCGCCTTTTTTATCGCGGCTTGGATCTTCAATATATTCATCTGTATGAACTGAGGAAGTCTCTGTTCCAATTCCTGTGTACAAACAATAAGATGATAGATGATGATAATAGTTATAACAATAAGATGATATGTAATGCTCTGTCTGTCTGACTACGATTCTGAGCTTTAATAGGTAATCTAAATGTTGTATAAATTACTCTTAGAATGTCTCGATATTACCCAAAGTGTGATTAATTCGTACAATTTTAATTATTTTTCAATGGTGGAAAAACGTATAATTTAGTTGGAATATCCAAATTGTGACGATAAATATTTATGATGATAGTAGAGCAATTTGAGAGCCCTTTATTATTGACTCATAATAATTCACAATGATCGAATTTTTCTAGCATTTTTTTGCTTTTTTAGGGTTCCGTACCTGGTAAAAAAGGAACCCTTATAAGATCACTTTCTTGTTTGTCTGTCTGTCTGAGTGTCTGTCTGTATGTCTGTCTGTCCGTGTGTCTCCTCCGATTGTCTCAGGAACGGGTGGACCTAGCAAGTTGAAATGTATACCAAAAATTGATGTTTATAGTCCCTATTAGGTGTATAAAAATCAAGGCCCTGAGTCAACACGATAAAAATATATGGGCAAATTTAAATTTTCGCTAAAACTTGTAAGAACCAAAATATACCTTAATTTTTTTGGAATTTTTCCTTTACTTGTACTGTAAGACTTTGCTTTTAACCAAAATTAAAATTTCTAGGTCAGCCGGAAGTACCCTATAGGTTTTGGGTCGAAAACCTATAGGGTACTTCCCGTTGACCTAGAATCATGAAATTTGGCAAGAAGCAAGGTCGTACAGCACAAATAAAGAAAAAAATCTACAAAATAAAAAAAGTTGAAAATCAAAGGGTGTCCCCATACATACATAGTAATCGCCAATTAAGATAGGCCTCTGAGTTATATGAGCGCTCATACAATTTTTAGGTCTAGCTTAACCGGTACGGAAGCTTCGGTGGGCGAGTGCAACTCGACTTGGCCGGTTTTATTTTTATTTTGTTTCCATATCTTCAGAATCTGAATTTAATTAATTGCTTACCTCTGTCAATTTAGTAAGATATTTTTCGGCGTGCTCTTGAGAGCCCAACTTTCTCCTATTGGTGAATATTTGTTTCGTCGCAAGTAAGTAATTGCGATGCAGATTGTTCAAGTCCACAGCAGGTATGCTGGGCTCATTTGGTCCGCACTCAGCATTCATGCCTCTCTCATACACATCTCGAGCTTCATTTATCGCTGCCATGAAACCAGCTTCGACGGTTGCCTGTAAATTAAATTAAAATATGAGTATGAAGTCAAACGTAAAAATAATAATAATATATATAACGGAGGTTGATCGGGAGACTTGTAATCAAAGTGGTCGGACATTGTGAAAAGCCAAAATGACACTCAACATTTGACACAATCGTTCGTTTAACCAATGCGTAGGTAAATAGATTAAAAATCAGTTTAAGAATTAACCGGATGGAATAGTATTAGAAACGCGGTAAGTTCGATGCCACGTGGCGTTCGTGCGACCGCTCGCTCTTCCCTTTCAAAGCAGAATGACGATCACAGATTACTATATGAGTAAATCACGATGTTCGCTTCACTCCCGTCAACTTCCGACTGTCAAACTGTCAAGCATCAGACGTCAAACGTCAGCACTAGCATCGACCACACCTAGGATGATGGATTACCATCCTAGGACCACACCCAAGCAGCTGTCTGTGAGCTGCTTAGTGTTTCCAATAGATGGCGCTGTAGTGCTGATGCTACGACATATATGTCATATAATATTTATGGCTAAGGAATTTCACAAGAACTTTTTTGCCATTGGCTATAGATTGTTTCTTTGAAGCCTAGACAGTTTTCCCGTATACAATTATGTATTTACTTTTAAAAGAACATCAAGTCATTCTAATGTGTTCATTTTGCATGACGTCCGTGAGAAAAGATGGAAGCTATTGAGAGGAGAGCCAAAAAACTCATCAGCGATGACCTATTAGTAAGCAAGAGACTCCAGAGTCTCGCGCATCGCCGCAAAGTCGCTTGTTTATCGGTTTTCTATCGGATACATTTCGGAGAGTGTGCAATGGAACTGCATGATTTGATTCCAACATCCCCATTTTATAATCGGACATCCAGAGACACTAAAAGGCGCCACCGATTTATGGTGGATATACCATCTACCCGAACGAAGCGATTTGCTTCTTCGTTCATCATACGAACCGCTAAGGAATGGAATACCCTGCCTGAGTCCGTGTTTCCGATTAAGTACAATATGGGGGTCTTCAAATCGCGAGTGAATAGGTATCTTCTGGGTAAGCACGCTACATCATCGATCGCATCATCACTTAACATCAGGTGAGATAGTGATCAAGTGCTACCCAGTTCGGTATAAAAAAAAAAAAAGACGCCGGATAACAGAAACAGATATTAGTCGAACACACACAGGGCAACTATTCTAAACCCTCCAAATTGACTAGCACCGATTCACCGAGCATCATGTCGGGACTCAACGATCCGACACGTTGTTTAGTTGTTAATTCGAGCCATTGCAAAAACCTCATAGTGGTCACTCATTTATCTCCACCTAGGAATCGTTTGCGTTTCGGCAATCAAAGTCTAAACTTGATTCAATAATTCCACAGATTTATCTTCAAGTGCATCAATAATAAAATATTCACAGCTTAACATACCTTCCAAATACTTGTAGGAGTCGGCAGCGTTTCGCTGCTTAATAATTTCATATAACTCTTGAAATATTGACACAAGTCGCCTGCCGTCACCATTTCTCCACCTATCTTTTTTGGCGTTAGCGTTGTAGGGCTGAATAATGACGACACGAACTCGATCAGTTGTGTTCTAAAGTTGATGTCGATATCTGTTAAAAGTTTTTAGGATTAAACTCTAGACTTCACAATTAAATTTCACACGCAAACTGGTACAATTTTTTACACCTGAAACTTTCAAATTAATGTGGCAGGCGTTATTGCTTAAAATAAAACCGGCTAAGTTAAGTTGGCTCGCCCACCGAGGATTCCGTACCAACGTTGGTGGTACCAATTAAACTAGACCTCTAAATTGTATGAGCGCTCACATAACTCAGAGGCCTATCTTAACTGGCGATTACTATGTATGTATGGGGACACCCTTTAATTTTCAACAGTTTTTATTTTTTGGAATTTTTCCTTTATTAGTGCTATAAGACCTTGCTTCTCGCCAAATTTCATGATTCTAGGTCAACGGGAAGTACACTATAGGTTTTCGACCCGAAACCTATAGGGTACTTCCGGTTGACCTAGAATTGTCAACTTTGGGTAAAAGCAAGGTCTTAAAGCACAAGGAAACAAAAATTCCGAAAAATAAAAAAAGTTGAAAATAAGGTAAATTTTGGTACTTACAAGTTATTGCGAAAATCTAAATTTGCCCATATCTTTTAATTGTGTTGACTCAGGACCTTGATTTTTAACCACCTAATATGGACTATAGACTTCAGTATTTGGTATAAATTTCAACTTACTAGGTCCACCCGTTCTTGAGAAAATCGGTGGTGACACACGGACAGACAGACAGACGGACAGACAGACAGACAGACGGACAAGAAAGTGATCTTATAAGGGTTCCTTTTGAGGTACGGAACCTTAAACGTATAAAAAAGTAGATACCTGATCATAATCAGCCGGTATTAGTTCATTTCTGGACATAACCAGAGGGTCAGAAAAGTGGTGTTGGAGGGGTGGAAAAGAATAGCCGAAGGTCAATCTCAGTGACGTGCCTTGGGAGAGCCCAAGGCGTGCCAATGAGCTCGATTGGTGGAATGGTAATCGCCCACCGCTTTGCGAATGTTGCTGCCACCGAGTCAGACTTGTTCTAGAGTGAAGACCGCAAATTGGCAAACGTACCTTAGGGCAGCCGGTGACCAGGTAGAGCGAAAATATAGCGGTGGACAGTGACTGGAAGAGAAGAACCGAACATCGGGCTCAGTGGCGTATCTTAGGAGAGGCCTACGTCCAGCCAGTAGACTGACCCGACTCATTATAATGATATAATGATGATGCGATATTCAAATCTCAATATGTACTATTAACTTTTAAGCGTAGAATAAGGATAAAGTAACAAGCGTCATCTTAGGCCTGTGTTTTTTAGTAATAGTCATACCAGAAATGTTTCCTTGGAATCTGGAATTCAGAACCTTAAATCCAGGATGCGGCATCAAGAAGCACGAAACCTTTTCGAAGCTAGACACTATGTGTTCCCTGAGGTCCTGCAACTCTGGAGCCATCCTAGGAGTGATCTGAAATCCTCTTATACTTTTGGCTAGTTTTACCGATCAGAACAAGAATAGATAAGAAAGTAGTAGGTTTAGGTTCTAGTTCTGATTAATTTATAGGTTTATTAGAACTATAACTTATCTGACAGACTAACTGACTAGGAACTTATTTGAAATATTGTGACAATTTTATGAGGTGTCCTCTGTCATCTGTTCTGGTTCCTTTATCAGGAACCAGAACTGGTCATTATATCAAAACTGGTATAAGTATATTTATATTATTATCTTACAGGTGTTGTTTCTATCTCACTCTATGTATGACACCGAATGGAATACATATTATTATATTGTCTTTGGGGCCCAGTGGAGTAGTAGCTTTCAGCTTTGACGCCAGAGGTCGTGTATGTACTAAAATCTTCAACAGTCATCGTCATATTTTAAGCAATTTACACAAAACTTTAACGAATTATACACCAAAAACCTTCCTCATGCATGACTCTATAGATAAAAATATTATAAAACAACGACCCCGAAGGACTTTGTTTTATAATATGTAGTGATTGAAGGGGCAAATGCTTTGTATGATCTGTAATCGAATGCAGTTTAAAATATTCACCGCTAGCTTGTCACGTAACATTTGTTCTCCTCCCTTGGCACCGTAGGGATGGTCCTCATTGAACTGCCAGTCTCTCACAAGGAATTGCAACGTTTGGAACGCTGATACATTCTGGTCTTTTACCAACTTGGCGTACTCCGTAAACAACTGAAATACCAATAATAAAGATAGTTTAAAAACTAAAACAACCGACTTCCATGCCACGTGAGTCAGTTTCAATAGCAAGTTTGAGACATTTATCGTCATATCTCTGAAAATACTTATCATATCTCTATAAAATTTAAATGGGACTACCTTGTAGATGAAAATGAAAATTATGGGTTCGAATTCCCGCCGTCCCTAATGGATTTTTCAATCGAAAAATGTATGTGCGTATTTAACAGTGAACTTTCTGTGAAGGAGAAACATCGTTAAGAAAATCCCCCGCATAGTTGGTGGTAAGACCATGCCTAGTGTCCGCCTGGCCAGCTGCAACCCTCAAGTTAGAAAATCCGATGCCAATATTTTGGCGTTCTAATATGTTTCGGCATCTGTACTGGAGAACCAGTTCCCATTCTAGGGTTAGCGTTCTATTCCACTATCCTCAACCGCATCATCGCTTACCAACAGCTGAGATAGTGGTGCAACGCTAGTCTAAGTGATTTGAAAAAAAAAGCTGTAAGTTATTTGATGTTTTCGTCATCATGGGTTGTTGCATTACAACCAATCGTTTCGGCATTAAATCAACGTAGTAGGACGCCCTCCACCTAAGTGGAGCGATGATATACACAAGCTGGCTGGCAGTGGTTGGAAATGAATAGCTGAACATCGAGCTAAGTGGCGTGCCATATAAGAGAGGCCTATGTCCAGCAGTGGACGGACATTGGCTGATAATGACAGAAAAGGTTGTTTCAGCATTGCTAGCTCGTTTGGATGATTGTTTGGGCCAATTCTGCCATCTAGAATCGACTAACGTCAGCCGTCCTGCACCTCAGACAAGCACAATGCCATCCTAGACCGCATCGTCATTTGACATTAAGTAGCCGCGTACTGACTGAGCGAGCAGCCTCGCGAGGCAGCCGCGCGAGGCAAATCCTCGGTCAGTCAGGACGTGCCTCGGCCGAGGCAAAAACTCGCGCTGCCTCGCCCGAGCGTGCCGCGGCCCGAGCCGAATGTTGTCGGTTTTTGTCGATGCTCGAAAGCGCCTCGTTAGCCGCGCACTGACTGAGGCGGCCTCGCGAAGCTGCTCGCTCATTCAGTACGCGGCTAATGACATAGTTGATAAATGCTTCATCATCATCATTGTCAGCCGGTATCAGTCCACTGTGGACATGGGCCTCTCCCAAGACACACCACTGAGCTCTTAAGGTACGGACACACCGCAGCGTCCTGCGTCCGCGATCTAGGTGGCGATCAGATAGCGCAGTAGTATTTGAGAGTAGAGACCGCGCCCGCACATTGCAGGACGCCGCGGTGTGGCCGTACCTTTAATGATTATTGCTTGTCGGTTCGAAATAGAAAGACAATCATAAACTCAAGGCTTTACTTATACTTAAAAATATTTAATTATATTTTCTGATAGTAATTCTAATATCCGATTCCCAATACTTCGACAGTTACCTGAAGGTTTTGCAGATCGTCTTCTTGGATGTTCTGCGAGACATTGTAAATCTGGACTGAAGATAGCAGAGTAGACATCGCGAACACTGTAGAGTACTCTCGGACGCTGGTCGTATTGTCGAAAGCACCTTGTGTGTCTAACAAGATCACAGCTATCTAAAATGAAATATTTGTAACCATTAATGTACCTCGGTGGATTAAAATAATTACAAATGCAGCCATATTTAATGTGTTATCGTTCTTAGAGCAGTTCATGAATACAAAGTTAGATACTATTAATTTGTAATATACCGGCTACAATTCACGTGTCTCTCCGACACACGGTGTTAATTAAGGTACATGAATTACAGCCGGTATATAGCATAATATTACAAAGTCACAAAAATGTTAAACAAAAGTTAGATACATTTTGTTTTTGATGACAGGTTTATAACTAAGGAAACAAGATTTAAATTTAATAAGATCATCCACAACAGACAAACATACACGGAAATATGAATAATAATTATTTGTATTTTTTAAAGTTATATAATGGCTCCACGCGATTAATGTATTTAGCCAGTGTCAAGTATTGAAATTCTTCAAGTTTTTATAAATTTAAGTCGTAGAGATAGGTCAAAGTCACATTTCTGGTCAGTTTTCAAGTAAAAGTCTAGTCTAAGTCATACCTTCAGTAAAGATGTGGTGTTTACTGAAGATTTTTCAACATTGTGCTATTTCCCTACACTCGCACTCCTTAGCACTCAATGGTTAATAATCCACATTTATTACACATTAACTCGCGGAAGAATACAAGTTTTAGAAAAAAAAAAGAGATAGATTAGGATATAAGCATAATACGAGGTCTGTGGTCATAACACCTACGTTGTACCATACTAAGACTTTGACTCGCACCCAAAAAGTTTGGAAGTAACCTTTTTGGTATAGCATAACGGTTGATCCCGAACTTCTTGCTTGCACTACATACTGACGTCACTAAATCACAAATGTGCTTAGATACCAGCCAGTTTGTAAGACTGATTACTGAGTCTCGAGGTTGTCCAACGCCTTATCTTATAACGATATAACGGTCTTCCGCTTTCAACCATTTCTTCGTTTGACATCAGTGATACCGCAATAAATGTTTATCAGTCTTCATGCCGTTCGTAATAATTAAAAGATGTTATGTTTCTTGAAGTGTTACACACTTAATATTTTTTGTAAATTGTTATATACAATCCAAAATTTGTATCGTCCCGACGGGATGCGAACCCGTACCCCCCGGATAACATGTCCTCTATCCAATAGTCTGTACTCTGACCAATTAAGCCACAGTGCGATACTATCGATAGGACGAAATTATTGGATTGCATTTTTAACCCAATTATGCATTGGTGGCGCCATCTTTGGTAACTTTTCGAAGTAAATTATTCGGAAGAAATCATTACAGTTTCTAATTCGACGCGCGATGTTGCACTGCTTAAATCAAATATTAATATACACAGCGAAGTTGTATCATCATATCTCTGAAGATAATTATCAGATCTCCATGAAATTACAATAGAAGAAATACAATACCAATTAAAAAAAGAATCATTCGAATTGATTTACAATTGACGGAGTAATCGCGTAACATACTTACAAAAAAAAGTTTAAAAAAAACGTATAAACGAATTGAGAACCTTCTCCTTTTCGAAAGTCAGTTGAAAAGAAGATTAAATACCTTATTTCCAGGATCGACGGTGATGATGATAGGTTCGGACCACATGAGAACACCTATTGTCGTCCTTTTGACACCACTACGCCACCTGAATCCAACTAATGGCTCGCCTTCTTCACCGAGCCACGATCCATCCAATCGATCTGATTGCTGTAATATTTACTTTGATTATATACATGTCCAGATACCGTATTAAATACACGTTACTTTCTAAATAAAAATATACCATATATAGTAGATAATCTGTTTACTTACAACAGTGACACTTGAGCAACCGAGCGCGCGGAGCTCATGAAAAAATAATAAAATATGCCGGTTTCTGCTGTGCTATTATGCCACAATCACGCAGGAAAGCATGATAGTAATTAGAAGATTAGTTATCAACGGTAAGTTTTATTTTCTCAATCGTTTGAGTATGAAAACACGATTTTAATTTTGAATTTTTCGTTGGTTAGTCGGACTGGTCAGTGTTGTCAGTTTAGTAGTGGGGTAATTATCCAAATATTTGGCAACTTTTTTTCTGTGTATAACATTATAGTGTACAAAAGGTCACAATTATTATATAATTATTAACGACATTATATCGCTAACCGACTTTGAGAACTGAGAAAGTATTCAAAGAGTATGCTTATTTTATTTTGTTGTTACCTCAGATTGAAATCTGAACCGATTATTATTAAATAAGACTAGTTGTGTCCCGCGGTTTTGCCCGCGTATATGAGTACCTATTCTATATCCTATTCTTCCCATTGGATATGATATGACGTTTGCCGCGTCTGCTCGTGTTCGGGTCGCAGAGACCGTGCGCCACGCAGATCTCTCACACGCGTCCTATGTACTATAATTCTCACCGTAACTTTTAAATTATTTACCCAAATTACTTAACGTGAAAGACAAAGATTGAATAAATGATGATAAATAAAATAATATAATAATAATATAATATAAATATGATAAAAATAAATTATGTATATATGATATTTACTAAGATATATTATATACTATGATATATCTTAGTAAATATGTAAAAAGAGCATATTTAGTTTTATTTAATTAATTTTGGCCTATGTAAGTCTAATAATAATGTGGATTATTGACCATTAATAACCAGTTAATGTGTTGTGTATGTGTGTGTAGGCACATTGTAGAAAAACTTGCCATTTTTTGTTCACATCAAAATTCCCCTGAAAATCTTAAGTAAAGTTCACATCTTTACTGACGGTATGTTTTGAACTGCACTAAGACTTTTGTTTGACTCGAACGTTACTTTAACTCGACTTTACGACATAAATCTATGAAAACTTGACATATTTTAATACTATATAATATAGACACTGGCTAAATACACTAACCGTGTAGAGTCATCATAAAAATAAAAATGTGTAAATTTGTAGCGACAACTTTAACAGCTGGCATCCCTAAACAGGCACGTAAAGTCAAAATTTGACAGCTTTATGAAAGAGTCACGCACACACATAGCAAAATTTGGGCCGTTTTTTGAGTGACTTTGAAATGTCATGTTCCATCTGGACGTGTATATAATCAAAGAATATTTATTATACAACGTGTAACATAATAAGCGCAAGACCTCGGACATTTAGATACCACCCAATTAGAATATCAAATCCTTATATAATAGCAAAAGCGTAAACTCATTTCGAGACGTGTAATTGTTGTTTTTAAGATATTAGATATACCAACTTAGCACAAAATGTATGGACGCACTAAAACGTTACATAGTAAACAAAACTTTTCTGTCACTTCGCGTGGATATAATAAAAATTAAAATATTCGCCTCTCACTAGCACAGATATTGGGGGGTTCGGAATTACAGCAGACAACTTATTCATCTAATGCGCTGCTGAATTTAATCTATATTAAAAGAATTTATACCAAAACATGTCATATAAACGTATGACAGTGTCATAGCACTCATGTCACCTAGAAGATTTGATTGTTGTCATTTCGTGAAAAACCTAATGAAACTTTTTCTTTAAGCTAACACCACAGTTACTTAATAGTGACTTTGAAACTACGTAGTATTATTATCTTTTCTACGCTAATACTAAAATTAAGTACAAGTAGAAATGAGTCTAATGTATTTGAAATAAGGTTCAGTTTTCTAATCAAAACAACCGATGGAATCGTAAGCCTAAAAATAAATATAATTCCAGATATACTAATTACTGATTAAGAGAAAATTAAATATTAATAAAAATCACCAAATCGGATTCAGTAGCCGATTTTAAACAAATAATTTTCAGGTACTGTATATATATTTATTTTGAGGGCCGGTGGTGTAAGTGGGAGAATGGTCGGCTTTGATGCCAAATACAAATTACCGAGTTCAAAACCCCCAGTGCACCAATGGATTTTTCTATCGAAAAATGTATGTGCGGTTTTCACCCTTTTTACTTTTTTGTGCCCTCCTGTGAAGGAAAAACATCGTTAAGAAACCCCTAACCTTTGCATGGTTATAGGACACTATCTAGTGTCCACCTGGCCACCTACCACCCTCAAGTTGGAAAATCTGTCGCCAAAACATCTAATGTGTTCCGGCAGCTAACCTTGAGAGCCTGTTCCCATTCTAGGCCTAGCGTGCTACCATCCTCGACCGCATCATCACTTACCAAGAGATATTGGTCAAACGCTAGCCTATCTGATATAAAAAAAACTATGTATCTATCTAAAGGAGTAGAACTTACTGATGCCTTCAGGTATCTCAGAAAGAAGTTGAGTAAGAATGACTTCCCACTGCGATAGGCGCCTGCCACGCTTACCACCGCCACCGGCAAGTCCCTGATCTCCTTCTTCATAAGGACTTGCTCCAACTCATGGTCATCCAACTCAAAAGTGTGAGACTTGGTCACATTCACCACTTGCACTCCATGTCCGTAACCTGACATTCCTGCAATGGAAAATAAAAAGAGTTTTCGTTGGAAAAATAACTATTTTATACATACTATTTTACTTTTACCTATGTTTAACCTCCGACGCAAAAAGAAGGCTTGTTATAAGTTTGATGTGGGTTATCTGTGTATGTGTGTATCTGTGTATGTGTTTGTCTGTCTGTAGTATCGTAGTGCCTTAATGGATAAACCAATTTCGATTTAGCTTTTTTTTTGTTTAATAAGTGGTTTAATCGAGAGAGTTCTTAGCTTTGATTCATGAAAACCCGTGACCTATTTGATCTCGATGATAGAGCTATGAAATCAACTTTCATAGGTCTGATCAATTTGAAATTCGGTATTCTATTACTACAATGATACTATTAAGACATGGTAGCATTGTCCTGATTCTGGGGTATTTCCTGGAATCTGCAGAATACTCAACTCCTCACCAATTTACAGCACAGCATATCGAGTTTGGGCTCATTTGAATGGTTTCAATTTACAGATCATACCTAAATAAATCAGTTGTGGGGAGGTTTAAAATTTTGAATTAAACTTGTATTTATTACACAAGCTTTTATTTAATTTACTGTGTTAGCATGTATGCATGTTTTTGTGGGTCAAATCTCGGCAGCTAAATAAGAACCACTTCATGTTCGATTAGATTCAAATTTGGTATGCGTATCTTGCGTAACAATGCAATAATATGGTAGCACCAAAGCCCCCAAATAAAAGTAGAAAAAAAAAAGAAAAAAAAAAAAGCTGACCTGATGACGGACCTGGGCTATAGGTACTGAAATGTTACAGATGTTGTATCATTACAGATTGTTATATCCAAGATGTTGCGTAAAGATTCGTGTCATCGTGTGTATGTGAAAATACTAATTATAACAAAAAAAATATGGTACTAACAAATGAACGTCGACGAATTGAATTTGGGTCCTACCATTTACCATCAAGGAGTTCCAGTCCCTACATCCGCTCTATCATTATATCAACTCTTAAGGTACGAACACACCGCGGCGTCCTGCGTGCGCGATCTAGGCGGCGATCAGATAGCCCAGTAGTATTTGTATCTACTGGTTCACACCAAACGCGATCAGAAAACAATTAAAATGTACTGAGATTGCGCCCGCAGATCGCAGGACGTCGCGGTGTGTCCGTACCTTTACATCTTACGGAAAAACATAGCAAGTTGAATAAAAACTTGTAAAAATCTAAAAAATATCCTACAAATATTACTGACACTCACGGACTCATAAACTGCATCAAAGTTCAGAATTACTTTCGAATTAATTGAATGGTCCTTTCCGAGTCCATCAGTGTACATATTTAAATTGAAACCTATCGTTTGGTTTGTTAACTTCATAACAGTGTAGTATCATATCCGGGGGTACGATTTCCATACAAAACTATAATGCATAAATATGAGTAAACGGAGCAAAAATATGCACTGAAATCACATCTTTTGGTCTTTTATAAGTCTTTCATCATCATCAGCCTGTATCAGTCCACTGCTGGACATAGGCCTCTCCCAAGATGCGCCACTGAGCCCGATCTTCGGCTCTTCTCTTCCAGTCACTGCCCACCGCTTTGCGTATGTCGTCGCTCCACCTGGTCACAGGACGTCCTACGCTACGTTTGCCGATTCGCGGTCTCCACTCTAGGACATGTCTGCCCCAACGGTTATCAGTCCTGCGGCAGATATGACCAGCCCACTGCCACTTCAGCTTGCTAATCCGTTGAGCTATGTCGATAACTTTAGTTCTCTGGCGAATTACTTCGTTCCGGATTCGATCCCGCAGAGAAATACCGAGCATAGCTCTCTCCATAGCTCGCTGAGCGACTTTAAACTTGTGGACCAGTCGGACTGTGAGTGTCCACGTCTCGGCTCCGTATGTCATCACAGGTAGGACGCACTGGTTAAAGACTTTTGTCTTTAGACACTGTGGTATCGGCGACGAGAAGACTCGACGGAGTTTTCCGAATGCTGCCCAGCCCAGCTGAATTCTTCTCTGGATTTCCTTCTCGAAGTTATGTTTGCCTAGTTGGAGCGTTTGCCCTAGGTAAACATACTTAGTGACAACTTCGAGTGGGATTCCATCTACGGCAATCGGTTCCGGAACAACGTGCTCGTTGTACATGACTTTGGTTTTGTCCAAATTCATCCGGAGACCGATGCTACGAGAAGAATCAGCTAGGCCATTCAACATCCTTTGTAGGTCCTGCAGCGTCTCTGCCATAATGACGATGTCATCTGCGAATCGTGAGAGATGTACCTGCCGTTGATGTTAATGCCACGATCTTTCCAGTCCAGCGTCTTAAACATATCCTCCAAGGCGTTAGTGAACAGTTTCGGGGATATGACGTCCCCCTGTCTCACTCCTCGACGCAGGTGGACATGTTTAGTTCGCTGGTTCTGTACTTGTACAGTCATCGTTGCGGCATTATATAGACATCTCATCACTTCGATATATCGCCAGTCGACTTGGCAACGCTGCAAGGACTCGAGAACAGACCAGGTTTCGATTGAGTCAAAGGCCTTCTCATAGTCCACAAATGCTAAGCACAGGGGCCGATTGTACTCTTCGGTCTTCTGTACAATCTGCCGCACCGTGTGGATGTGGTCTATGGTGCCGTAACCGCTTCGAAACCCGGCTTGTTCCGGAGGTTGAAACTCGTCGAGTCTTCGCGCAAGACGGTTCGTGATGACCCTTGAAAACAGCTTGTAGACATGGCTCAGAAGCGAAATTGGGCGATAGTTTTTCAATAGGGTTTTGTCTCCTTTTTTGAAAAACAAAACCACCATGCTTCTGTTCCATGCCTGTGGAGTTCTCCCAGTAAAAAGAACGGAATTAAATAGCTGCTGAAGATGTTGAACTGCTGGAGCTCCTCCGGCTTTTAAAAGCTCCGTTGTGATTCCGTCTTCTCCTGGGGCTTTTCCATTTTTGAGTTGTTTAAGGGCCATCACGATTTCGTCTCGGCTAATTTCGGGCAGATCTTCTGTGAAGTGGCGGGTTAAGGTGGCTCTAGAATCCTCAGTATCGGGTTCGGGCCTTGAAGCATGCGATGTGTAGAGCTTGCCGTAGAAGTCTTCGACTTCCGACAGAATCTCCGGCTTGGATGCGACGACGTTCCCCGTTGACGTTGTCAGCTTTGTGAGGTGGCTTCTACCCAGAGGCTGGACGAACACTTTCGACCCCCGATTCTGCTCAATTGATTCTTTAATCAAGAGCGTGTTAGAGGATCGGAGGTCGCGTCGTACCAGCTTCTTTATGGATTTGTTGCGCACCAGGTTAGTTGACAAAGCTGACAAAGGGTCTGTTCGTCTCTCTTCCATTAGCCGAAGTGTTTCTGCCGAGAGTTTGGACTTTTTGCCCGTACGCTTGCTCTCGCAAAACTTCGTCCCTTCATCCCTGAGGATTTCCACCACTTCTTCGAGTTTCTGGTCTACGTCATCTGTGGTTTCCAAGGCAGCGAATCGATTTTCCAATTTTAATTGGAATGTTTCGGACCCAACAACGGTTTGGAGTAGGTTCGGACGGAGCGTAGACTTCATCAATCGGAATCTCTCGGCTTTAAAGTCGATATCCAGAGTGCCTCGTACCAGTCGGTGATCACTTCCAGTATTAAACCTAGTGATCACTGAGACGTCTCTGAATATGCGCCGTTTGTCCGTAATGATGAAGTCAATCTCGTTTTTAGTCACAAAGTCGGGGCTTTGCCACGTCCATTTCCTTTGGGGCTGTTTCTTGAAGAACGAGTTCATCAAGAAAAGCCCCTCCCTCTCGAGGAAATTGACGAGCATTTGTCCCCTGTGATTCCTACTCCCAAATCCGTACGGTCCTATAGACGATTCGCCGCAAGTTTGTACTCCCACTTTGGCGTTAAAGTCTCCCATGACAACGTTGTAGTGAGCCTTGGAGGTGGTGTATAAAGCTCTGGAGATATCTTCATACATGCTCTCCACCTCATCATCCAAGTGTGTCGAGGTCGGTGCGTAGACCTGGATAACCTTGAGGCTGTACCTCTTGGTTAACTTAATTATGAGGTACGCTACCCTGGTCGACACACTGGAGATTTCTACAACGTTGTCACTGAGAACCTTGTTGACCAGAAACCCGACGCCGCCTTGGGATGGCTGATCTCCTTCTCTGTAGTACATAAGATGGCCCGATTCTAAGTTTATGGTGTCCTCTCCCTGTCTTCGGACTTCACATAGCCCCAGTATGTGCCATCTTATGTGTTTCAGCTCCTCCTCCAGCTGCGCCAGATGATCGTCCAGCCGAATCGTGCGTCCATTATAGGTTGCGAGGGTCAGTTTTTTCTGGCGGCCTACCGTAGCCCGGGGATTCTTAGCACCCCCTGCCCTGCCGTTACCGTGACCGCCGCCGTGGTCAGGAATAGCAGGGCGGCCGGGAACTGGGGGCCTTGGCTTTAGGTGTCCTTCCATAATTTTTCCATACTTTTTTGCATCCCTTGGGAGGGATATGCCCTAATCGCCACGCTGGGCAGGCGTGTTGGCGATCGCAGGACGTAGCTTCTCGCACCAGTGACGCTGCTGCCCGTCACCGGCCTGTAGAATTTAGCTACGCCATAGATATGAATGGTTATACCGCCATTTGCCGGTCGCCAGAGCCCCGTCTGTTGGTCAGCAGGATGCACCACGGGCAGGTGAGGTTGGCTGGGAGCACCGAGGTCGTATTTGTGCTCCCTTACATCCATATAAGTCTTTACATGTCGGGAATTATATTTATCTACATGATTTAAATGTTAATTAAATATTTTTTTGGTTTGACTTGAATTTTACTATTATTAAAAATAAGTTCATCTCAATCAATCAAATCATGTAGGTAAATACATTTCCCGACCCGTAAATACTTATAAAAGACCAATAGATGTGATTTCAGTGCAAGTTTCCCTCCATTTACTTATATTTGTGCATTATACTTTTGTATGGAAATCGTACCCCCTTAAGTGTATGTTTGTATACTAGCAGGACCATTCAATTAATTCAAAAGTAATCCTGAACTTTGATGCAGTTTATGAGTCCGTCAGTTTATAAAGGCGAACGTTTGTGTGAATGATTGTTACTTCTTCACGCTGTAACTACTCCACCAATTAAGCTGAAATGTAGTCTGTACGTGGGCCTTAACCCTAGAATAACACATAGAATACTTTTTATCCCGATATTCCCACGGGAACGATGTCTGCGCGGGTATAACCGCTGGGCACAGCTAATTAATTAGTATACATCATCATCATCATCATAATCAGTCAGTGTCAGTCCAATGCTGGACGTAGGCCTCTCCCAAGAAACGCCACTGAGCCCGATCTTCAGCTCATTGGAAGCTGGAAGCTCATCGCCACGCTGGGCAGGCGGGTTGGCGATCGCAGGACGTAGCTCACCGCACCGGTGACGCTGCTGCCCATCACCGGCCTGTAGTATTTAGCTACGCCATAATTTGATATGGTTATACCGCCATTTGTCGGTCGCCAGAGCCTCGTTTGTTGATTAGCAGGATACACCACGGGCAGGTGAGGTTGGCTGGAAGTACTGAGATGGTATTTGTGCTCCCTTACATCCCAATTAATATACGCCTAAGTGTAAAGTGATGATGATGAGTTTGTTGAATATCGAAACTTACTTGGGAGAATAATATTGAGGTACTTCAGTTCACAAAAGCTGGTCAACACTTTCAACGAAACTGATTTTTTTCGCAGGCAAACGTATTTTATACAATCGTTATCATGTTCGTGGTTTTAGGGTGCCGTACTAACTTCGTTATTATGTTAGTTTTTAAGTACTTATAAATTAATAACATCAACACTAAAATGTTTGTTTGTTTGAGACTTTTTCACGGTCAAACGGCTCGTCCGATTTGGCTGAAATTTTGCGCAGAGATAGCCAGTCCAATATAGATTAGGACATAGGAAACTTTTAAACGTGGGCGAAGCCGCGGAGCGTAGCTATTAATTCATAAATACTTACATTTTAAATTCTATTTTATAAAGATGTTTAACATGATGACATGTACATAGTACTATTTTAATAGTGGTGCTATTAAATTCCTTTTAAAATTTCGCTCCAAAGCGCCAACATTAATTAACATGGCAAATATGACGTCACACGTCCCCAAACTGTAAAAATATAATAATTTAAGATCGTTTACAAAACCTAGAAAACTCACTTCTCGTCTGATGGCAAGCGATGAAGTGGTCGAAGATAGGTGGTGAACTTGCTAGGCCTAGAATACTCGGGGCTGTGTGCTACCGGAACACCGTAAGTTTCTGACGGCAGATTTTCTCCTTGCCGGTACTTAAGCTACTTTTTGGTACCACGTCAGGCGGAACATCGATACAATATGCTCCTTCCACCTGTAGAAACATCATCTTTCAAATGCTTAGCAAATGAATCTAGTCGTTTGCTATTCAAATTGTCAGTGATACTCTTAAACAAAAACATAACACGTTTTATAAACCATGGCATACACTGCGATAGTGTAGGAACGAGCGACGGAACCCTTTTCTGCAAATAACTCTACACGCGCTTTCCTGTATAAAGCGCATAATCAGTAGTGTGGTTGTGGTCAGGTAATTTCCTCTTTGATACGAAATGTAACTAAATTCACGCGATATCGGTATCTTAGTACCGAAATATACCTAAATCACACTGGCACAAGTTAATTATATATTGCCATCATTTCATTTCTCAGGGACACATATTAAGTACTTACAGAGAGGTATTTTTATTTCTTACTTATGCCAGCTCATCCGTGCTGTTCAAAAATATTGCTTTAGCGGAAACTTTATTAACCATAGCCATAGAAAAGATAATAATACTACATAAGTCAAACAGCTATGTTATGATATCTGGTTAGGTTTTATTATAAAACATTCAAAATTTAAAACCACCCCCAACTAATCTATATCTATCTAAATCTGTTAATAGGCGTGACGAAAGATTTTGAAATCCTCTTCCGTAAAGTGGGAACACATTTACTATTCACAAAAAAACCTATATTTTGGTAATTAACTTAAGTTTAATGAAGTTAAAGCAATTTTTCTAATATTTTTTCAATAGTGCGCAAAAACAGCTCACATATGTCATGGCGTCGACTGTGACGTCACGCATACCTAAATTACATAATTAACATAGTAACTATTATATAATCTGTGACAATGAATACATGGGTTTTCCAAAATGTAATAACATTTTCAAGAAAACCTCACAAGAGGATATAGTCGTGACGTCACGCGCTGTGATTGGTGTTTCAATCGAAATGGCCGATAGCAGTATTACTGGAAATCTTAATAATCTCAATTTTTTTAATAAAACTAAACTAGTGTTTTAAATTGTTTTAATATGTATTTTCCCCTAAAATCATCAAATCTTTGATTTTTTGATACTGTCGTAATGCCTATTGAAACCATTCCAATGAGCCCAAACTCGACATCTCTGCTGTAAGTTGGTGAAGCGTTGAGTATTATGCAGATTCCAGGAGCTGTCCCGGCATCAGGTCAAAGCTACCATCGTCTTACAGTATCATTGAAGTAACAGGATACCGAATTTCGAATTGATCAGACTTAAGGTACGACCACATCGCGGCGTCCAGCGTGCGCGATCTTAGGCGGCGATTAGATAACGCAGTAGTATTTGTACCGACTGGTTCGCACCACATGCGATCAACGGCGATCAGAAAACGATTGAAAATAAGATCGCGACGCGCACGCGGACGCAGGACGCCGCGGTGTGGTCCTATCTTTATGAAAGTTGATTTTATAGCGTCATCAACTAGAAAAACGCTCATAACCTTAAATCGACTGAACAGATTTCCATGAATCAAAGTTAAAAACAATCTCTATTAAGACACCTATCAAACAAAAAAATTTAATCAGCCAAGTCGAGTTGGATTCGCCATCTATTTGAGAAGTTCTCAAATTGGGTTATAAGACAAACTTAACTTTGCAGTTCGATCCATAGAAAATTTACTACACCAACTGCAAATAATAAGTTTGTAGTAATACTTTTTTTATTCACTTTTTTTGTTATTAAACTACATATATTTACGGTTTTCAGATTTATTCCTATGTAAGTGGATCAAGACTTTACTTCTTGCCAAATTTCATGATTCTAGATCAAAGGGAAAGTACCCTATAGGATTTGCTTCCCTTGTGAAATAGCAAAATATGCGACATAAATGGTCATATCTTTTCAAAACTCAAAATCAAAGTTAATTTATTTTGGTTCTGTACACCCGTAGAAACGATTTCAAACACAATTGAATTCATATTCGGTAGCATTTTGATCGCGATATGATTGATTTTTAACAGCCGAAAGATACCGACCCGATACTTTATGAATCTTTTTCCTAACATACCGACTGACTGACTGACTTAGAGACAACGCACAGCCTAAACCACTGGTTGCAGAGACTTGAAATTAGGAGGGTATATTTGTCTTAGTACGTAACAGTGTATTGAGAAAATTTTTTTGAAAATTCACCCCTTTAAGGTACGAACACACCGCAGTGTCCTGCGTGCGCGATCTAGGCGGCGATCAGATGCCGCAGTAGTATTTGTATCGACGGGTTCACACCAAACGCGATTAGAAAACAACTGATATGTACTGAGATCGCGCCCGCAGATTGCAGGACGCCGCGGTGTGCTCGTACCTTAAGGGGATGAAATGGCATTTCAAAGTTTGTATGGAGAAACATTATTAGATAGTCTTTTTAGGGTTCCGTACCTCAATAGGTAAAAAAAGGAACCCTTATAAGATCACTTTCTTATCCGTCTGTCTGTCTGTCCGTCTGTCCATGTGTCACCACAGATTTTCTCAGGAACGGGTGGACCTAGCAAGTTGAAATTCATTTTTTCGGTTTTTGGGGTTATATTAAAATGAATCCCTATTTCCCTTAGTCACGCGATAACTTGAAAACTGGTGGACTGATTTGACTCATTATTTTCCTATGTGTTTTAATGATAGAAAGGTTTTTACGAAATATAAGTTTTAAGTACTGAAATGAAAGAAACTTATAACGCGGGCGAAGCTGCGGGGCACGTCTAGTTTAGTATAAAGTCAACTCGATACCGCTACGCATTCCGGAGATAGAGGGTCTTGACAGACACACAGACAGACAGAAGGACAACAAAGTGATCCTATAAGGGTTCCTTTTTTCCTTTTAAGGTATGGCACCCTAAAAACTAAATCAAAATCGGTTCATCAGTTTTGGTGCGTCAAACTTCAAACACCCCTTCTCTTTGTGTCGGGGGCTAAAATACAACTGAATACTTGCAATAGCAATGCCGTTTTAAGGGTTCCGTGGCTGAATGGCAAAAAAACGGAACCTTTATAGATTTGTAATGTCTGTCTGTCTGTCCGTCCGTATGTCACACTACGCTACTTTATTCTGAAACTATTAAGACTACACAGTTGAATCTTGGTAGGTACGTGTATTCTGTGATCCGCTTTTCAACTTTTATACAAAATTAAAAAATAAATGATTTTTTGATGTCCGCATTCAAAGGACTACGAAAGTTGCTACCGTAGCTATCAGCTCTTTTTTGGTTGATGAGAATCAACCTAAAAAGAGCTGTATAATATTTAAACAGCTGGAAGGATTTTCATAAAACAAAGCTCTCTCGATGAAGACACCTATCAAACAAAAAATAAATAAAAATAATCATTTAAGATACAAGTATTTTTTATTGAAATAAAATAACATGCTTTAAATACTTTGATGAATGAGATTACGAAAAATTAGATATAATTAGAAAATATGAACATGAATATGAAGGAGTATTTATATAATAAATAACAATAAAAAATAGAGTTTTTCGATAGGAACACTCAAACCGCAGGATAAATAACAGGGGGTGGAAGTCTCTACATTGACAGCGATTCGTCCTGTCATCACAAACGTCTAGTAGAAGGAGATGCAGCGAGACAGTTGTTATCTGTATCTCTTTTCTTATCGACGATTATCGGTCGAAATTCATTGCTATTCATGTAGAGACTTCCATCTCTGGGCTGGCAGTCTCTTCATGAATAGCGATGAATTTCGACCGACGATCGTCGTTAAGAAAAGAGATGCAAATATACAAATGTCTGGCCGCATCTTCCTTCATTAGACGTTTGCGATGACAGGACGCGTCGATATCAATGTAAAGACTTCCCCTGCTAGGCTATTCTGTAAGCTATCTCGACAGCGGAATCCGCGGTGAGATTGGAATTTCGTATTACGAAATTCAACCGTATTACGATCGTGATTCGATTGAATTTCGTAGTACGAAATTCGAATCTCACCGCGGATTCCGCTGTCGAGATAGCTTACAGAATAGCCCTATAGTACTGTCTCGAACTTTGACAGTAGAATAGCAGCCATATCAGTGATTCTATTTTGACATTTGCTAAATTTGACAAAAATTCTTTTAATAAGTTTTTAAAGTTTACCACGTAATGAATAATTTAATTTTTTTTAAATATATAACAACTAAATCTTGTATGTTGATATCGTAGAAAAATTCTATTCTTGCACACGACGTGGAATTGACTTTCTGATGTTAAAGGATACTGTCCCAAACAGGAATAAAATTTGCCAACAATTTTGACGCTTATTGTGAACTTGCAAAAAAGCACTATTTTATCAGACAGTAACCCAAAATCGTCTGAGGACTTCCACTCAGTAAATTGGATGGTGCACGCCAAACTACGTTTTTTTTTCTTAAAAGCATACGTATAATTCTAACAAAAAAAATTTGCTATAATTTCATTTAATATTTCAACGCGTTCTTGAATTGATATAGCGTTTCGAGGTTAATTGGTAAGACTTATTAATAATTTCTGTCAATTTTGACAGTTCAACAGTTTTACTAAAATGGTTACGATTGATTGTGAAAGTTCGAGTGATCTTACCCCCTATATAATTTTAATAAATGAATTGAACTGAATGAACATGAGCTTAACAAGATTGAGTTATGCTATAACACAGCGGCCACTTGAAGAGCTGGAACTTTGTTCTCTTAGTCTTTGATTTTCTAACTCAAGTCTGCGTCTCTCGTCCTCTATCCTCTGCTTTTCTTGTTGGATCCTTTGGATCTCTTGTTCCTTAGCAATTCTTTCTTGTTCGGCTTTAACCCTTTCTTGTTCGGCTTTAATTCTTTCCTGCTCGATCCTACGTCTTTCTTGCTCTTTTCTCAAGTTCTCTTGTTCAATTTTACGATGATTAATTTTGTCGAGGCGCCAGAACGTATCCTTGGTAGTCTGAAAAAAAAACATTGCTTTACTTAAATATTTCCTTTTAAACAGTAGATGGTTGATCAGCAAGTTTTCAGTGTTTCAGCATTAATTAATATATTAAGGACCTAACAAACGCACAAATAAATTCTAAAACTTAGATTAGATAGATAAAATAAAAAAAATAAAGTTAAAATAAAATAAAATTAAGTTAAGATAAAATCAGGTAAGAAAAAGCTACGTGAAAACGTTAAAGTCATAAACGTTGTCGATAAAATTTAATATTCAAATGTGATTTATAGGTATTGCTGCATCATTTGAATATTTCATGTCAAACGTTATTAAATACAAATGAATGAATTATTTTTATTGCTTATGTACCAGCTTTAAACGAATAGTATTATCTAGACTAGCTTAACGTTGATACCCAAACTAGAATAGCCTTTATATATACAACATATTTGAAATAGCGAAAACATTAGATAACGCAATATGAATTGAATAATAATTTAAATGGAAAACGAAAAAAATATTAGCTATTTAGTGTTTCGGTGTAAGACAACTAATGTGTGTGTTTTAGTCGAATTATAATCAATCACCTTAATTAAGTCTTCCTGATAAACATCGTTCGGATATGAAGAAACCCGGTTCCTCCTGGCCCGGAACTGCGCAAGTGCAGCATTAGTCGCTTCCACGTTGGCACGTTGGAAGTCAGCATCAGATATCGGTGGGCTCACTGACTTGGTTTCTATAAACTTCCAGAAGTCGGTGTGGATGTCCCTTATCGCATCCTTATTATTCTTGTCGTTCTCCATCTTCAGTTGGACGTATCGTCCTATGAAGCTCTGCAAAAGATGATATCATTGTGGTAGACAATTCTGTACTTTAATGTCATTGTATTTGTTGTATTATTATATATTATTAAATAAATTATTTAATTTTAATTTGTTAATTGTGTATATGTATATGAGTCTAAGTAACTTGAAAGATACTCTTTTTTTTGTATATATTATATCATAAACATAATGGAAGTCATTGCTATTATTTCTTCTTTGCGAAGCATGAGCTCAATTGCAAGAAACGTTTAGTCACGTTTGCAAATTTTTTTACCAATATTGTAAAAAAGTAATTCCATTTATCAGGCATTTTCTTTAATTAATTAACTACATTACCTGTAAAAGCGTAGCTCTTGTTTGATCTGGTTTGTTTGAAAACCTCTTAATCCGAGCATCGTAAAGTTTCGTAGCAGCTCCTACTGCTTCTTTTTGTACTGCCTCAAGGTCCAGAGGATGAAGACACAGAGGTTTTTGAGGGTTGACTTTACGGACTATGTCTTCGAATATTTCAGAGGCTTGCTTCATCGTCGTTTGTATCTTCGAGAGGTTAATATGTTCGTATTGCGGCAGTTTGTTTTCCAACTCCTGCAAAATGTAACCCAATGATAATATCAATACGTCTCAGAATGTATATATCTCAGAATGAAGCGCTTTTATCATACCTTATTAAGACTTTGTGCACACTGACTGACTTCCTTATCAGATGCCATGGTCCTCTTCTTCCCAAAGGCTGTGATGGCCGTATTTATGAATTTCCGATGCAAGTCTTGTACATCGACGACAGGCACACCGGGTTGGTTAGGTCCACACGCCGCTTCCATTCCCTTTTCGTAAATATCTCGGGCTTCACTTGCAGCAGACAAAAGACCGGCTTCTGCTGTTGCCTGTAAATGCAAAGATAAGGGTAAAAAAAAAGGTAAGGTAAGGGTAAGATTCAATAATAAAAAAAAATAAACAAAATGTGAACCGAATCAGCTAACAATACTCGCAACATAGCCCCGGTGACGTTGGACAAAATAAGGGAAGTAGATGGCACTACCAAATTAAGCACAAATGTCTCCAGCCAAGAACATGATAACGAAAATGAGATGGTCAACGTCATCGTATCTATTCAAGGGCAGAAAACCCACCTGGAAGTCACTGCCCCCAACGTTCAGCTAGAACAAAGAGAACAAGTCCCAAGGCTAAAAAGGGTTTTCTACACCTACAGAGGATGAAAAGACTAACCTATTTAAATCAGTAATCAAAACATATAAACGACATTGAGGTTTTTTCATCTGCCAAAAATAATTTACTTGGGTACACGTCTCAAGGTAAATTACTTCAAGTTTCACGAAAGTTGTAACTACCTGCATAATGCTTCTTGGATTAGGAATCTCGTCACTGTTAAAGAGAGTCATGTAGCTCTTGAAGTAGTTGAACAGTTCTCGAGCTTTTACTTGTTGACCACTGATTGTCTTCGGGCAAAGATGTTCAGTGCTCAGCAATGATGACGTGAGGGCTTTCAAATGCACTCCGAATTCAGGTTGAAGTTCTGAAATCAGTGTTAAAACTGAACAGCAGAATTTTCCAATGCGTACAAATAAATAGTAATAAATTAAAATTATAGAAAATATTATACCACGCCGTCACTTTAAGGCTTGCGCATTTCGATAAACGGCGAGATAGGGCACTGTAAGCTTAGCCTTGATGCCCTGCCGTCCGACGTAGGCTCGTTAATATAAACCATTAGGATATTGTAGTCTTTTAAATAATAAAATTCCAAGATTTTGATGAGATAGCTGCTGTGGTTCTTCAGATTCTAATTGTCTTGGGTATCATAATCTGCGCATAATATCGTTTTAAATATTTTTTTAAGAGAATTTTAGATTCAATAGATTTTTCTCAAAAAATCTATATCCTCAAAAAATGGTATAAAAATTGAAGCATACGAGTATGGCAAAACAACGATCTATTAATGACTATGTTTTTTTTATTTTATTTCTGAAATTATGTTGCTGGAAGTATGTCCCACTGCCATCCATCCCGAAATTGTCGCACCCAATTCCGAGAATTCTAATTCCAATGAATAAAATATAATTTAAGAACGTTTTAACAACTAAAAGAACCAACCCCAAATGCCGCGTAAGTTATTTTCAGTACCAAGTTTGAGGTGTTTATTTTCCTATCTTTGGAGATACTCAATTGATCTCAATGAAATTTAAAGGAGATCATTTGGAAAGTATACACTTTTAATGAAAATGGAAGCTGAAGCAGCAATTAACAATCATTTCACCATACATTTTAACTAATAAAATGTTTTATTCTTGTAATGCCGGTTTTTTTCTACTTAGCTCACAATCGAGATGTAAAGCAGAGTAGTTAGCTCGGATGTAAGCATCAATTGCACCCTCGAACTATAGGCGCACGAGCGCAGCGAGGGCTATCATCATCTATCATCATCAATAAATATCTCGGGCTGCAATTGATAAACAAAGAAATAATTTTTCAAGTCGGCTCTGGCGTTTTTGAGTAATGGGGGATCATACATGAAAAATAAAAGAAAAACGACGAGTTGAGAACCTTGATTATAAACTAACGACCATATAATTTTTTGGAAAAAGTTTTTTGGAGTCTTAAAAAAAAAAGTATAAACTATTTCACTGTTTTAAACCTACCATTTACATTTCCTGTAAATTTAGGATTTTGAACTTTAAACCCTGGATGCGGCAGCAGGAAACATGTGACCTTCTCGAAGCAGGACTGGATATGAGCGCGCAGCTCTTGAAGTTCTTTAGGTTGCTCTGAATTTATCTACAACATTAAAACGTTATCGTAGAACTAAATAATCGATTGAAAAACTTATACTAATACACAAATGTCTCGTTTTTGGTATTTCTATACTGTGTTTTTCCATCTACATTAATTTTCAGTGCTCAGATTTTTTTTTTTTTTTTTTTTATACGTATATAGGCTAGCGTTTGACCACTATCTCACCTGTTGGTAAGTGATGATGCGGTCGGAGATGGTAAGCACGCTAGGCCTAGAATGGGAACTGGCTCTCAAGGATAGCTGCCGGAACACATTAGATGTTTGGTGACAGATTTTCTAACTTGAGGGTGGTAGCTGGCCAGGCGGATACTAGATAGTGTCCTACCACCATGCGGGGGTTGTTGGTTTTCTTATCGATGTTTTCCTTCACCGGAGGGACACTGTGAGAAGCGCACATAAATTTTTCGATAGAAAAATCCATTGGTGCACGGCGGTTTGAACTCGGTACCACGGCATCAAAGCCGACCGTTCTCCCGATTACGCCACCGGGCCCTCCTGGGATTAAAGTTTTAGGGTCATTTTCACCGGCTTCTGACAAAGTTTTAGATAGTTATCTGACATATGACGCCATATACGTAATAGTGCAGTTGACAACCTTACATTAATCAGGGGAAATAAACGTTTTTTTTAGTTTGACGTTGGATGTTTGGATGATGTTTGATTGATGAAAGCAGAATGGCTCATTACTTTGATATTTTTTAATTCAAAGCAATAACTTATGCTTTTTCATATTTATAATTATTATTATTGATATGATCTATTCAATGTTATTTGACGTGTGTAATCGTAAGTGTAAATTTTTAATCTTTTGTTTCAATATTAATCTTTTGTTTTCATTGCTCATGTACTGAATAAATGCATTGAATTTCAAGTTTTTGGGATTTTTTTTAATATATCTCATAGGCTAGCATTTGACCACTATCTCACCTGTTGGTAAGTGATGATGCGGTCGAAGATGGTAAGCATGCAAGGCTTAGAATGGGAACTGGCTCTCAAGGATAGCTGCCGGAACACATTAGATGATTGGTGACAAATTTTCTAACTTGAGGTTGGTAGCGGGCCAGGCGGACACTAGATAGTGTCCTACCACCGTGCGGGGGTTGTTGGTTTCCAAACGATGTTTTCCTTCACCGGAGGGCCACTGTGAGAAGCGCACATACATTTTTCGATAGAAAAATCCATTGATGCACAGCGGGGTTTGAACTCGGTACCACGGCATCAAAGCCGACCGTTCTCCCGATTACGCCACCGGGCCTTCACCGGATATAGAGAAAAGTTGTCAAAAATCAGTCAGATAAACCTAAGTCCTAATAGCGCTGTAGCACGACGATGTACGCAATGGTGTATGATGTATATAAAGAGCACGCTTACATAGTAGATTCGGTGAAAGGCAGTATGGCGAAAAGATTGGGATAGCGCTATTTTGATCACACTAAAATCTAGCACCACGTCCTCAACATCTTCTTTATCTAGCAAGCACGATTTCGTCTTTGTCAGCATCTTCACTTCACATCAGGTGAAAACTGTCTCACCTGCAATTTTTTGCTAGACAGACACAAACTTGACCACTTAGCTTAATGTTTACCTGTATGGCATAAAAAATTAAAACAGCCGTACCGCTAGTCTTTCTTGCAATAGTCGTTTTCCTCCCTCTTCTCCGAAGGGGTAGTCGTATGGGTAGGGCCAGTCGCGGATTAGGAATTCTAGAATCTGGAACGCCTTGCCCGCGTGATCTTTTTCTTGTACCATTTTCCCGTACGATGTGAACAGCTGTTTTAGGAAAAGATCAAAGATAGAAAAAATAAAAAGATAGAAAAAACAAAACGTAAAAAAAAACTACTTAAATGCCTGGCTAGTCAATTTTCAGTTTGACGGGGGTTTCTCAATACCTCTGGAGATCTTATCAAATATCGATAAAATTACAAGCGGACCTTAGGCGTAGCATACTCTCTTGAAATAAAAATTTCCAATCAGGTAATAAATAACGAAGTTCTGAGGCAAAAAACAATACGGGTGAATTGAGAAGCTTCTCTATTTTTGTGACAAAATTACAAGGAAGCGACTTCACATGCTGCGAGTAATTTTCATCAAAATTTGGCAATAATATAATATGAGCTTATTCTGAAGGGTTATACAGTAAGGTGGGCCAAAATCGCCGCTGTCGCTGTAACGCCGTGGTCGACTACGATAGAGAGGGTACGTACGTGACGAATTATAGTCCCATCAGCCTGAGTAGCTAGTGAGAGTATTTTAGATTGGTTAACTTTCTCGATCACGCTAAAGTACCTATACGCAAATTTGTATGGAATTGCAAAGCACCATCTAGTGTGCACAATAGGTAACTTTGTAATTTCCATAAAAATCTGTGTTTACTCTGACGTCATCGAGTAAATAAAACAACCTAAAGAAACTCGCATTAGCCACTCTGGATGGACAGACATATCCCTGGAGAGCGTGATAGGCTATGAAGAAGACCTTTTCCA